>WEIU01010529.1:89246-109886 GCA_013389925.1 Aegithalos caudatus | reverse complement strand
GGAGCGCTGCTCCTCCCAGGGATGGGGTCCCAGAGCTGGGATGGAGCGCTGCTCCTCCCGGGGATGGGATCCCAGAGCTGGGATGGGGCTCTTCTCCTCCCAGGGATGGGATGGGGTTCCTCTCCCAGGGCTGGACTGGGGTTCTTCTCCCAGACTTTATGTTATTGCAGCCAGCCCCTTTTGGTTGATGCCCAGGATGGATTTTGGCCAAGACCAGCAATCTTGTTCATGAGCTGAGACCTCTCCTGGCCCAGCAGCCCAAGGGGTGAGGATTGCTGGTGGGAATAGAGCACTGACCCCATTTCCCAGGTCTTATATTTAGATAATGAGAAATATTTCCTTGGGATTCAATCCAAGGCCAATAAACATCAACCAAATACTCTCACAGGGTGTATTTCAGGCCCTGGGCTGGCCAGATGGACTCTGCAGGCACCTCCTCTGCAGCTCACTGGAACATCTTGTTTGTCACAGTGCACTGCGAGCTCTCAGCTGGGCTCACCTGCTCTGGGAACTTCCCCAGCAGCCTCTCGGGGTGTGACAATTCATATGAATTAAATTAGGATGCTAACAAGGATTTCACCACTGCTGAACAGCAAACAAAAAGGTTCTGGTTCACAGGCTCACAGAATGGTTTGGGCTGGAAGGGACCTTCAAGACCATCTTATTCCAAACTCCCTGCCATGGGCAGGGACACCTCCCACTATCCCAGGTTGCTCCAAGCCCTGTCCAACCTGGCCTTGGACAACCCAGGGATGGTTTTTGTGATCTTCATCCCTGCAACACCCAGAAGGGCCACTGTGACCTTTCCTGGTCACAGCAGACAATCCTGCCAAGGTCTGGTTCATGCCACGGAGGCAGATGTCTGAGACTCTTCTATTTTAAAAACTCACCCCATTTCAGCCCCAAATACATTAGGAAAATAAGTTAAATAATCAAGTGATGGATGTATCATGAACTCAACTAATCCTTAAATCTTTCAAAGCAGATAAAGAAAGACTGATCCCAACCCCAGAATATATTTGAAAAGCTCATAATTCAATGTCACAGAGGGGACCTGGCAGGAACAGTGGGATTACCCCATTACTCTCCTTGTGTGACTGTCACATCAGGGCATGGGTGGCCCTGGGTGTCCCCAGGAGGGTCCTGCCCAAGGATGGGGGTCCTGTTCTCACAGTGCTGATCCCACAGGGGGTGCAGGGGGGTTTCAACCCAGCTCTTTGCAGCCCAGGGACACTCAAGGGAGGGCAGAGTGTCCCAGGGCTGTCCCTGCCCTGTTCCAGGGCTGTCCCTGTCCTGTCCCAAAGCTGTCCCTGCCCTGTCCCAGGGCTGTTCCTTGTAGGGCCCCGTGTTTCCTCCCTGCAGTGTCACTCCAAGGCTGTACCTGTGATCTCTGCTGCAGCTGCCTTTGGTTTTACCTCCTGCCAGCCCCAGCTCCCTGCTCATCTATAATGCAGGGTAAACCAGCACTAAGAAATATTTCTGCAAGCTCCTCTGAGTTTTTTGGGTACAAGGGTTTTGCTGGAGGATCAGGGTTTGTGTGGATCAGCATCTTTAGAAACTTAGTTCTCCCAAAAGTTATTCCCCAGCACTTTGTTTTTATGGTGCTTGTGAACATTCCTGCATTAACACCCACTTGCTCCTTCCCTCGCTTTTACTTCCTTTCCCTCTCACTTATCCCATTCCTTTTATTGCCATGACATTCTAACTCATTTCTTATCCAAGCACATCTGCAAGAGTTTGGTCTGTGGTGGGCACTGCAGGCATCCCCCATCCTGCTGGGACTGGGGAAGATCTCGGCTGATTCCCAGCTGGAACCCTGGCTGCCACCGAAGGGAAGTGAAGGAAAAGCCCCAGGTGAGGGGAAGGCAAAGCCCCAGGTGAGGTGCAGGAAAAGCCCCAGGGAAGGTGCAGGAAAAGCCCCAGGTGAGGGGAAGGCAAAGCCCCAGGTGAGTTCAGGAAAAGCCCAGGTGAGGGGAAGGAAAAGCCCCAAGTGAGGTGCAGGAAAAGCCCCAAGTGAGTGCAGGAAAAGCCCAGGTGAGGGGAAGGAAAAGCCCCAGGTGAGTGCAGGACCCCTCCCCTCCCGTCCCGGGCCGGTCCCGGCGCTGCCCCGGGCGCTCCCCGGGGCTGGGGCAGCATCACCGCGGGCGGTTCCGATTTCAGCGCGGCTCTGACCCCGCACGGGAGATTAGAGACTCGCACGTCTAATTTCCACTAATACCAAGATCCCCTTATATTTTTTTAAAGGAGCAAGATCAGATTCTGGAGGCTGCGACATTTAAGACCGATGGGATGAGAGATGCAGCCGCTGCAGGTTTCTCGTGCTGGGGGCCTCCTGCCCGAGCTGAGCGGGGAGGGGGGACAGGGACCCTCCTGCCGCCCGCACCACAGCACCAACTTTGCAACTCTGTTCAAACAAAACCGCACTCACTCGGGCAAATTAGAAACAAGGCTCAGACACAGCTCGTGCTGGAGAAGTTATGGGAATTGAGACAAATTTGCAGGATATTCAGCTCTGTAAAGCATGAATAACCAGAAAAGTCAGAAGCCAAGGGACTTTCTATTATTATTATTGTTATTATTACTACCATCGCTGTGGTTATCGCCGTTGCCGGTGTTACCACCGCGACGGCCCCGGGGCAGGGCAGGGCACGTACCTGTGGGGCATGCCGGTGGTGTAGGCGATGGTGTACTCGTGGGACAGCTCGCACAGCCGCAGGTACCAGTTCATCTCCAGCTCCCGCAGCAGCGCCAGGCGCCGCGCCCGCTGCTGGGGCTGCCCGGCCCGAGCCCGGCCCTCCTTGCTGCTGTCGGCCGAGCTCCTCAGGGCTCTGTCCCTGCTGCCCAGGGACAGCACCGACTGCTTCCTCAGCTTCAGGGACTCGTCGGCGCTTTTCCCCCCCACGGTGCCCGTGCGTGCCGCCAGCATCTCGCTCCCGCCTCGGTGCCAAAGCCTCAAAGCATTGAAGTGATTGCGGCGCGCTCCTTCTCCCCCTAGAACCTCGGGCCGGCCACAGAGCTGTAATTAGAGCCGCGTGTGCGGGGCTTAAGCGGAAAGGAGAGCTGCGACCTTCTCATGGGAACATCTGGAGCGGCTCCGGGGGACAGTCCTTGAAAACATCACAGCCCGCACGGCCCCACGCCCCAGCTGGCCTGGGACGGGCCGGGGTTTTGGCTGCAGGCTGCTGGAAAAGCCGTGCGGCTCTGTAAACATCGGAGGTGAAGCCACTCGTGTCACCTTGAGGGCGAACCCTGGCCCACGTGGCTGCCCCGGGCAAATTGCAGCGGTTCGAGCATCCCGTGCCCATCGCTGCCCTCCTCCTCCTCCTCCTCTTTTTCCTCCTCCTCCTCCTCCTCCTGCAGTTCCTCGGGTCACCCCATCCGGCAGAACTTCCATTCTCCAAGGGATTTGTAGGAATTTGGGGATTTGGCCACCCTTAGGATGAGAACAAAGTTCCGACTGCTCCCGAGCCAACGGTGTTTGGGAAATGTACGAAAAGGCAGACACGGGAATGGCTTTAATTCCCCTCTCCGGCCTGAAATGGAAAAGCTGATAGAGAGATTACAGCTCTAATCACAGCAGCCACTTTGGGAGCACGGGCAGAGCCGTGTGCCCGGAGAGCCACAGCAAACCCCGCTCAGAGACAGCGGGATGTGAAAGCCATTGCCTCCGGAGCGCTGTAATCACCCCAAAGCACGGCCGTGCCCCGCAGGCTCTCCCGAGGGAGGGGGTGGAGGGAAGGATCCCTGGATTCGGGCCTAAGGGGGGTCTCTGGTGCGCTGTCCCACCCCCAGCAGCTCTGGCACCAGCTCAGGATGATTTTCCCCCCCTGGGCCTGGCAGATCCCCGGGGCTGGAGGCTCCCGCAGCCCTTCCCAACCCATCCCGAGGCTGCCAGGCTCCAGGCTGTGCCCGGTGGGGCCTTACCCCACCACTTCCAGCAGGGTTTTTGCATCCCCACCTTCCCCTGTCCCCCCTGGCTGCTGTGGGGTCCCCTCTCAGTCAGGGGGGACCGGCTGGGCTCTCAGCACCCCCGGTCCGGGATCCCCCCACCCTGGGGACCCCTGAGCCAGCCCAGTGCTGGGAGCCTGCAGGGGCTGCTCCTGCCCTGCAGGCACACACGGCAGCTCGCCCTGCTCCCAGAGGCCTTACAGGACAAAAACACCCTCCCGAGCAGCTGCTCCAGAAAGCAGTTCCATCACCTTTTGGAGTAAGACCTGCAAAATTTACCTCCAGCAAGAACTGGTGCCATCCAACCTATTTAGCAGACTTGGCACTAAAACATTCACTGGAAGTTTTGCGAAACTCTGGGAAAATTACTCAAACTTTAAGCTGTTAAAACATTCTAGTTCTGTGCCTGATCCAACGTGTTTATCCTTAAAGTGCTTCACGGGAAGGAAAAGGTTCCCAGCAACTCCAGGAGCATTTAAAGCAACCTGAGCAGAGAAGCAATACATGCTGATATTACACATACACCAGTGGGAGCCTCATAAGATCCTTCAGGTCCTTCCACGTGGAAATTTGTTATCAAAACTCAAAGTTCTCAAAGAGCTGCCTAAAAGGCACACTGTGTTTCTTCGGCTGTTGCAGTAGGACACAAAATAAAGATGCCTGACTCCAGTCCAAAGGCAGAAGAACATCAGAAGCTTTATTTACAATTCATCCAGCCTTTTTATAACATGCTGTGCTACAAAGGCAATTATTGGTGCATAGGATTGACACCTCTCTGCATTGGTTAAATAACAGAAACAACACCTGGGAGAGGGGTTGTTATGAGGAATAAAATATTGTTTACACAAAGCTGTTTTGGAAAGAGGAGGAAAACAGCTGAACCTTGGGCAGAGCTGGCGTTCTCAGGCTCAGAAATACCGGGCCCGCATTCAGCCTGGCGCGCCCATCGCTCTTTTAGCCGGGCTGTCCTTCGAGCCCCTGGGAGGTGTCAGTCACGCCAAGGTGACACGGACGCTGCAGCTGCTCTGTCCCGGGCGGGGGCATCGCGGTGCCCGGCCCTTTGTGCGCCGGGTGTTCCCCGGTGCTGCTCCCGGGCAGGAGCCGCCGCCTTCGCTGCCATTCCATCGCCCCGCACGTAAGGAGAGCCCGGCCGCCTTATAAAACTTGCAGGGCGATTGATTTCCTGAAAGCTAAGCTGCCGTGAAATATTGATACTGGAGCCCTGGCTTCCCGGAGCCGTGGGCATCCAGCGGGACCCAGGGGCGTCTCCTGGGGGGACAGACCCAGCCCGGAGCCCTCGCGCTGCCACACGGGGATGGATGGATGCTCCATCCAGGGAGCAGCGCTTCAAACTGCTCCCTGCTCAGGGCTGGGAGCGCCTCCTGCCTCCTGTATTCCTTTTATATTCCTTTTATTGTCCTTTTATTGTCCTTTTATTGTCCTTTTATTGTCCTTTTGTAGTCCTCTTATATTCCTCTTACAACCCTTTTTCATTCCTTTTATACTCCCTTTTCATTCCTTTTATATTCCTTTTTCATTCCTTTTATATTCCGTTTTCATTCCTTTTATATTCCATTTTCATTCCCTTTATATTCCCTTTCCATTCCTTTTATATTCCTTTTTCATTCCTTTTATATTCCTTTTTCTTTCATTTTTCTAGGCGATCATATGTTAAAGTAATATATAATACAATTATGCATTTGTAACTTGCCTGTACACTGTATAAACGTACAGAATCATGTTAAGGAGCTCTCTACCTCTAGCTCATTGTGAATTATCGCTGATTGTTATATTGTTATAATAATTAATGATAATTTATATATATTAATAATATATATTATAAATTATATAGCTATAATAAGTTCTATATAATATTACTTATATTTATTAATAAATTACACCAGGTTCTGAACATTTTTCTCTCTTCAGAAAACTCTTTCTAAAATCCGTGTTTTTATTCCGGCTGCAGTGCCCAGAGCAGGACACACGACATGGGAACCGAGGGGTGTCCCAGGCCCCCCTGTGCTGTCCCCCTGTCCCCAGGGCAGTGCCAGCATTCCCGGGGACTCAAACACGATCCCCGGCTCCTGAGCCAGGGGCGGGCCGGGGGGTGCAGAGGGACAGAAGGGCCTGGAAAGAGCTTTAACCCCCCCGGGCTGTTTGTGGCATTGGTTTTAATGCAGAGCATTTCAGGAACACCCAGCCCGCAGCCCCCAGGGCCAGAGCTCGGCATTAATCCATTTTCCTCTGGCTCAGGCACCCTTTTAGCCAAACCTCCTGCTTTCAGATGTAAATAAGAGAAGCTTCTAAACCCCCTGCAGCAGCTGTTTTCTGCTCGGGGAGGCAGGAGGTCGCCTGGATGAGTTAATGCACTGCACACGGGGCCCCTGCTAAACCTGGCTTTTAAATCTCCCGAGCAGTTTCCCAGCAGGATCTGCCATCCCAGAGACACCAACAAGACCCCACGATGCCACACACAGCAAGCCCATCCTGACTTTCTGCATCACGAATTTGTTTTGGCAGAGTGAAGGAATGGTTTGGGTTGGGAGGGACATTAAATCCCACCCAGTGCCACCCCTGCCATGGCAGGGACCCCTCCCACTGTCCCAGGATGCTCCAGCCTGGCCTTGGGCACTGCCAGGGATCCAGGGCAGCCACAGCTGCTCTGGGAATTCCTTCCCAATCTCCCACCCATCCCTGCCCTCTGGCAGTGGGAGCCATTCCCTGTGTCCTGTCCCTCCATCCCTTGTCCCCAGTCCCTCTCCAGCTCTCCTGGAGCCCCTTCAGGCCCTGCCAGGGGCTCTGAGCTCTCCCTGGAGCCTTCTCCTCTCCAGGTGAACATTCCCAGCTCTCCCAGCCTGCCAGGGCCTCATTCCAGAGTGGGGAGTGCAGGACACACAGTCTGATCCTGCAATTCTCCAGTAATTCCACTAAAAGACAGTCACAGCCAATCCTCTCTTCAAGCCATCTCAGCCCCCTTGCCCTGCAGATCCCACAGCAGCCTCCCTCTCAGGATGTGCTGCCCACGTTTTCTCAGCTCTGCACCTGCACAGCCCAAACCTCTGCACACACACACAGACCAGGGCCAGGCAGGGCAGCACCTCCTCACCTGGCAGGTGCTGATTTGAGCTTGGAGCACCCCAGCACAGCCCTGCCCGGGATGGATTTGGGATGGATTTGGGATGTGCTATCAGTGATCCCTGAGCAAACAAAGCAGTTTGGTCCCACAGGAGCACAGCCACTGCCACCTCCTGATCCAATTAGCCACGGAGCTCAGGCTCCTGTGCTCCAGGTAACTGAAACCCCACCAGGGAAAGATTCATTAAGGTGTTTAATTGGGTTTAAGTGGCTCACCCTGCTCTGGCAGTGCTCAGCTGTGGTGGCACATGAACTTCTGCTGGGCCAGCAGCTTTGTGCCTGGTCATCCCCAGCAAACCTGCTCCCACAGCACGGAGTCCTGGAGTCAGGCAGATTTTAAAGGACCTCTGGGGTCACTGAGCCCACCTGTTAACCCCAATCCCAAGGGCAGCCCCTGGGAGAGCTCCCAGCTGCCTCCCTGAAGGGCAGCAGGTCACAGCAGCCTCCAGCGAGCCAATCTGCTGAAATTAAATCTGAACTGGAAGTGGCTCTCTCAGCCTTTTATCTTCTCCAATAATTTCTAGATGTGATTGTAGGGCCAAAGGCCAGTCCCAGCATGCCCCAGTGACGAGGAAAATTCCTGGCTATGTTAATTAACTCTTTTTTCCCCTCTTTGCTGAGTTCAGGGAGGTCACTCATGAGCAGCTCTTCTGGGCTTGCTCTGAGCTGCACCAAGGGGTGACCAAGCAACCCGTGATGAGAAAGGGGAAAGTTTTCCAAGGCCAAGGAGAATCCAGGCTCCCAGACCTCTCTGGAGGCACGTGGCTGTGCTGGGCAGGGCCCAAAGGAGCCCTCTGAGCCCTGACCTGCTCAAACAGCACCAGAAGGTGCAGAACCATTCACATGGCCTTTACTTTTCTGCAAGAATTTCAGACCAAAGGCTGAGCTGCTGTAGCTGGGCAGGTACTGAGCAGATGAAACCCTGCTGGGCTGTCAGGATGAATTGTCAGGGCTCCCTGGATGAACTCAGGAGAGTTCCTGAGCAGCTGAAACCCTGCTGGGCATGTCAGGACTCCCAGGATGAATTCAGGAGAGCTCTTGGGCAGTGGATTCCCTGCTGGGCATGTCAGGGCTCCCAGGATGAATTCAGGAGAGTTCCTGAGCAGTGCATTCCCTGCTGGGCATGTCAGGGCTCTCAGGATGAATTCAGGATGGATGCTGTTCCTGGCCAGCCTCCTGTGCCTGGGGGGTTGTGTTTGGTTTCCAGAGCTGGGGCTGGGAGCTGAACCCACAGCCTGGAGCTCCAGGGGACAGGAGCTGTCACCCCATCCCAAACCAGGGCCAGGAGCCCCGTGCCCAGCCCAGCCCATCCCTGGAGCTGCTGTGCCTGGCATTGCCATGGCAATCAGCACCACACAGGGACTAAAAATAAACCCCAGCTCTGCAGAGCACAAAGATCATCCCCAAGCCCAGCCTGACTCAGCCAGCTCCCAGGCTGGGGGTGTGTGGTGCTGCTCCCCAGCCCAGGGCTCCCCTGGCACAGCTCCTCCTTCAGCCCCGAGCCTGGAGCAGGTGGGCACCACCCCAGTGTTCACCCAAAAACCTCCTCTGTTCCTCTGGAAGCCCCCAGACCCGATTCCTGCTGCATTCCCACGTCCTGAGCAGCATCCCCCCTCCACACCACAAACCCCAGAGCTCCAGCCCTGGACAGAGAGGCTGGGCCCTTGTCAGGGCTTGTCCCAGGTCACCTGGCCCAAAATGTCACAGAATCACTGCAGGAGCAGGGCTGGAAGCATTGCCCAGGGGATAAAGGCTGCTCCAGAGCATCATTCCTGGGCACAAACCCCACAGGAGCCAGGGCCACAAGGCAGAGCCACACCCTGTAAGGAACAGGGTCCTAAACCCTTCTCCTTAATTGACCACAACCCAAACTCTGCTCTCTCCAAAGCTTCATTCACCCCACAACGCTTTTTTTTCCACCCTCAATAACATTAAAAAAGAAATCCTGCAAGCAACTTTATATTGATCTCTGTATCCCAAACCACTCTGGGAAAGGAGAAATATCCCAGCTCTAAAGAGGCTCTTGAGCAGACATTTAAATCAATTTAAATCAATTACATCCATTAAAAACAGCTTGTTCAACCCAAAATACAGTCCCATTCCTAATACAGCTTTTCCACGTAAGCCCTTAGGAAAAAAAAAATTACACCAAGGTTCAAACATAATATTTTTATTTGTGGATAAAAATTAAGGCTCACAGTACTTTTATCATTTCACAAGCAGAAAAATGTTAAAAATTGAGACTGATGGGGAATGCCCCCGATACAAATTCCTCTAATTGCTGACATGTTTTACTGAAGACTCGAGGTGAACAATTGTACAGGGCAGCTACAGGTATTAGTTTGTAAACTAGGTGCTAAATAGAACCGGTTTTAAAGAAATGTGAACAGAGTATGATGTTTCTCTCCACTCTGGCTGTCCAGCACACAGGGATTGACTCCACAGAAACCCCCAGAACTGCTGGGATGAGCACACCAACCTTCCCCAAACCAGCCCAGCAGGGCTGCAACGCATGGCACAGCTGGCACACAGGGCTGAGGGGCACACCCTCCACTCCAGTAAGACATTTGCAGTCATAGTGCAATAGTTTATGCCTAAAATGTTCAATATTCGACTTTTCTGCCCTAAATGAGAGCCTGGAGGTGCTGCCCAGCCCCAGGAATGCTGAGGGAAGCACCCAGGGGTTCAAGGATGGTGACAGACACTGCAGACATGGTGCCCACAGTCAGGATGCAGCTCCAAGGACTTTTCCAAGGGTGCAGCGTGCAGGGAATGAAAGGCTCCTGCCCAGGGGAGCTGCAGGGGGGTCCCAGGGGCAGCACCTCCCCTGCAGCCCCCAGCCCTCCCTGGGAGCACGTTTTACCCCCAAACTGCAGCTCCAGCTGCACAGGACAGCCTGGGCAGGATCCAGCAGGGGCTGGGGCTGCAGAGCTCTCTGTATTATTTGCATTATTTTTAGTGATTCTTTCAGCTTTGCTTGTTTGCTGTCAAGGCAACACAGCCGTGGCAGCCAGGAGGATGAGCCTGTTGCTGTGAGAGCTGAGGGGGTTCTGCATCTCAGCAGGGATTCAGCTCTTGTCTCTGCACCCTTTTCTGTGAGATTCCCCCAGAAATGACAGCAGCTGCCCTCAGCCCTTCCTGCCCAACCTGACTGCACTGGAACCTCACTGGGGAGCTCTGTCTGGGGTCACCTGCTGGCACAGGTGCTGCCCCAAAGAGCCATTTCAGGGCTGAGCCAAGCACAGATCCCCATCCTGCAGCAGAGGAATCGATAATCACTGACAGCACTGGAGCTCAGAGAGGTTGTGACAGGTGTGGGTGCAAATCACCACCCCCTTCTGAAAAGGGGGTGACTGAGTTATCAATTCAGCTCCCTCTGCCCACAGCAGCTCAGCTCAGGCTGCCCAAGCTGCAGAGCCCTCCTGGAGGGGAGGCAGAGCCCCCAGCCCCAATTCCTGCCCTGCTGCACCCCCGTGTCCCCAGCAGCCCTGGGACATGCCACCTCCTCCCCCTCGTGCTGAACAGCCCTCGGTGACACAGGCAGAAAAAAAATTACATTTACACCACTTGGCCATTTCCTAGGAGCAGAGATTTCCAAAGCCCATTTCCATAACGTGTGGGCAGGGAATGTAAGAACAGGAAAACAAGTGCCACCAAAAATATAGAACAAACACCTTCAATATTATTCCAGTTCACAAATCCAGGCAAGGGCAGAGAGGAGCTACAGCCAGGAAATTCTCCATGTGACCAACACTTTAAACCAAGTATTTTAGCCCATAACACTACAGCCATCTCACAGCTGAACAAAACACAACTGCTTGAACTGAAAAGCCAGGGATAAGAGGGATGAGCCTGGATGCACGTGGCAGTTGTCCCTGTGGGGGCTCCAGCAGGCACCCAGGTCAGAATCCAGCTGCTCCTGTCACAGGACTCTCAGGTGGATGGAAATGGCTTTGCCTCAAAGCATCAGGAAGCTGCTGTCCAGTAACCATCTGCAATTATTGCTTCACTAGAACAGAACACGAGTGACAGGAGGGGCTGCAGGGATGGGGGCTCCACACTAACACCTAGAATGATCTTAGAGACTGAGCTAAGCACAACACGCCCCAAAAAGCCCTGCCAGGGCCGAGGTGTGGGGAATAACACTGGCATCGAGGCCAAGGGAAGCAGAGGGGCAGCGCTGGGGACACACAGGAGCTCTGCAGCTCTGCCAGCTGCACTGCCAGCTCTGCCCTCCTGCCATCCCAGGGCACTCGGGGGAGCTGGGAGCTCCCGGCAGGGACAGACACACGGACACTGCGGGGCCAGGAGAGCCCAGCACTGCCCACCCTCACTGCCACGGCGGGCCCAGGGGCACAGAACAAGGGCACAGAACACAAGGGCACACACAGCCACTCCACGACTCGACAGCACCCACTACTCCATTTGGCAAAATATTTATTTATAATAAACCCGTCCCAAAGCGGTTGGTCACAAAGAATTAACTCCTCTTACACGTTCAGGCCGTAACAACGCTCTCGGTAGAAGTAAATAAACCGTCTCTTCTGACACAGTGTACAAAAGCAAAGAGACACCCAGATGGGAGGTAACAGAAGACGGGGGGAGCAGGGGGGCACTGGAAAGACAAAGGCAAAGCAGAGGGGCCCGGCCTGGCAGCGCTGCCAGCATCATTTACCCGTACAGCCCTCAGCCCCGCGCCGCTCTCACCCCCAGCACAGCTCCCAGCCGCGGGGTTGTGCTCCAGGAGAGGGATCTGATGCCATGTAGCAGCTCCAGTCGCTCTTTCACAGTACTGCATGTCAACACTGGGAATGGTTTCTGATATGGTTTAGACTGCACACAGTACTTGGGTGGGGAGAAGGGAATTACTCCCACTCCGTAGTTCCTGGTGGCTTTGATGTCAGGTCGTACATCACCCGAGAGATGCCAGGGATCTTCTTGATCTCTGCCACCATTTTCAACACAACCTGTGGTGGAGGGAAACAGAGTATCAGGGAAAAAGTCTGTGGAACAGACCTGAGGAAAGTCACCCCAGAAAAGCCCGAGGGCAGACCGCTCACACCGGTTCTGCTGGACGCAGACAAGAGCCTGCTGCTGTCAGCACAGAATAAAACCAGTGGAAGGAAACCTCTGGTTTCCAGTGAGATCGTCCTCCAGAGCTCACAATCAATCCATGTTACCAGGAATACTCCAGGGGAGAATTTGATGACCTTCAGAAGTTCAAGTTATTTAAAAATCCCCCAGTTCCCAAGACCACTTACATGACATGCTGCTTACAGTGAAAGCACAAATTAACACTGCATTGCTCTGGATTGAAGAACATCATTATTTCTCCCATAAATACGATTTTTCTCTATAATCTGTATTATTTAGTCACCACGCAACCACCTAGCCTTAAAATGATCATTTTTCATTTAGAAGAACACAGGGTTTTTGCTTGGGGGTGGATTTTGTGGTGTTTGGTTGTTTTTAAACACACTGAGGTCAAATGAATCCTTGTTTTATACAATGGGACAGTTCACATGGCAACCTGAATTGTTCTTTTCATGGATAGGCTGCCTTGAAGTAGAGGACTTCAATTATATCCAATTACTAAGCAATGCTCATATGCTCTTAAAGTGTGTTAAAAATAAAAGGTCAGTCCTGTTCCTACAGTGCATTCCCAGAGGGACAAAGTATTTGACTGGACATGGGTAAAGTTTCCCATAAAAAATAAAAATGCTTGAGCCTGACTCCAAAGTCTTTTTAGTGACCTAAAGAGCAGGCAGGACACTGAGATGTTAAACTGCAAGCTCCAGTAAAAGCAGAAGTGCCAAACAAAGGCAATCCCTAACTCCAGGAAATTTCCAATTACTGATACAAAAATTAATTCCAAATCCCAGGAATGGCTGGGGATATTCTTGCTCCTTTAATGGGGGTTATTTTGGCTCAGCTCTGCTGGAAACCCTTCAAGCATGTTGCACCCATCTGCCAGCCCCTCATTTTGTTCGTTTATTTTTCCCCCAAAAATGCCACAACATCCTTTGTAATGATTACTTACAAAAGAGATTTTAAAAAAAAGACAAGAAAATGAAAACGAAGGCAGTGAGGGAGAGAGGGAAGCTGGAAGGAGCACAGGAGCAGGCAGCTGCAGCTCCTCGCTGTGGGGCTGGGGAGTTTCCAGCCTGTTAGAGCTGATTTCTTCCTCCCCTGAGAGAATCCATCCCTCTCAAGGACAGTGAATGTAAATAAGTTTTCTGTTTTTCCATAACACACCCAGGTTCTCATCCAACCCTCTCCCAGGTGTTGTTTCTATCATTTAACCAATGCAGAGAAGTGTTGTCTTTATGACAATTACACAATTCCTTAGCACAGCAGTTATAACAGGGCTGTGCTAAATTGTAAATAAACCTTTCTGACCTTTCTTCCAGCCCAGAGAGGTTAATTCCGAGTACCAGAGCAGCCTCACCTCCTCGGGCACCTCCGAGCCCGGCGTGGCCGCCACGCCCGTCATGAAGTCGCTGGTGATGAAGGGCCTGATGACCACGGACCTCTGGCACGAGGGCTGCTTCTGCAGGGGGTCCCGGTCAAAATGCAGCGGGGTCAGGATTATTGGCATCTGGCTGATCTTCCCAGCATAGCCTGCACACACAGGGACACACAGGGACACACAGGGACACACAGGGACGTTAGCTCGGCTCTGAGAGGGACACTGGGGCCTTGGGAGGGATCAGCTGGAAGAGACTGGGCACAGCTGGACAATAAAGCAGGGATTTATTGAAAGGCTTTTAGGGTACACCTTGGGCAGGACAGGAGCCTGGCCAGGGATACACCCAAAATGGTCACAAAGTGGACAAAGGGTCACCAGTTCTCACACTTCGATCAGTTTGGGTCCATTTGCACCTTGGGGTTGAATTGTCCCATTCCAGCTCCAGGC
This sequence comes from Aegithalos caudatus, assembly GCA_013389925.1. Taxonomy (NCBI): domain Eukaryota; kingdom Metazoa; phylum Chordata; class Aves; order Passeriformes; family Aegithalidae; genus Aegithalos; species Aegithalos caudatus. Next base: position 95,884 of record WEIU01010529.1, on the reverse strand, counting down.
TGTGAGCTCCCATCCTTCTTGTTCCTCCCTGCAGCCACCCTTGTTTGTGCTTTGGGGCTGGAAGTTGTCCTTGGAGTGCAACAGGACCAGGATTTGTTTTGTGTCCCTGCTGTGTGCAGAGCTGAGTGCCCCTGACTGTGAGCTCAGAGCTGCACCCTGGGCACCACAGTCTGCAATACAGCAAAGAGAAAACTTAAGAAAAAACACGAGTTCTGCACAATTCCCGCCTGCTCTAAAAGCAGGAGCTGCTCCCACATCCTGTGGGATCTGCTCCCTCTGGTGCCACAGCTCAGGGTCACAAGCAGGGCGCTCTACAGCTGCAGAGCAGCACTGGGGGCACTGGGAGGGCACTGGCACAGGTTCCCAGGGAAGCTGTGGCTGCCCCATCCCTGGAAGGGTCCAAGGCCAGGCTGGACAGGGCTTGGAGCAGCCTGGGATAAGTGGAAGGGGTCCCCAGGGCCTGAACAGTTGATCCTTCATGTCCCTTCCAACCCAAACCATTCTGAGATTCTCTAAATTGCCACTTGAGATGATCCTCAGCCTTTGCAGGCACACAGAAAAATCCCAGCTGTGTTATCCCTGTAATTCACTGTAAGTCAGTTCAAGAGCTGACTCCTCCACACATAACATACAACCATGAGGTTTTATCAGTCCCCATATCAAGCCCACTAAGGAGTGTGCCCAAATAAATCTTTGAAGTATTCTTTGAACAGTATGAAACACTCAGGAGAAAGCTCTCCAGTATCCCTGGCTGGTGGTGGGCAGGTAACTCCAGACAAGGGCATTTCACTGAATTTTCAACGTCTTCTGAAAGGCAATGCCCTGCTCCCCAGTTTCCCTGTTCCAATGAGCTCAAAGTCCAAAATGCAGGTGTGCAGAGCTCAGGTTCCCTCCCTCTGCCAGCCCTGGCCTGAGCTGCTGCTCAGGGAGGTTTTTTCACTAAACCAACTCCAGGCTTATTTTTAGGAGCAATTCATTCACACCAAGCCAAGTGTCACCAGAAGTTAGCGAGACACAGCCACAGCTTTACCAACACAGCCAACAGTGTAATCTCAGCCTTTGGAGGCTAATTCTGCACAGATTCTGCTCACACAGCTCTGCACACTGAATATGGATCCTCAGAGACAGGGATCTGTTGTATCTTGATTTATACAGGCAGGGCTGATGCAGTGCTTCCCACACAGATCACATCTCCAAAGGTACTGAGGTAGGAAAGTGAAGAGGCTGAGCCCCAGCACTATTGATTGCCAGGCTCTGCCTGTGCAGCACAGCAGGGCACTCCACACTCCCGGGCTGTGCAGGGTTGGGGTTGCAGCTCTGACTTCAAGTTAAGAAATCTGAAAGCACCACAGGCTGTGAGCATCACCCCCATGAGAAACTTTGGCTTTCCCCAAACCCAACAGCGTTTAAAAACTATGTCAAATTTCTTCACCTCAGATAAACACTGAGATCAGCAAAGAGAAGGGATTGGGGTGACTGAGTTGCCTGACAGTACTTTTTGCACAAGTCTGCTGTGAAGCACCACAGCTTTGAGCTTCATGATGTGTTTAATGATGTGTTAGAAGCAACTAAAAATCCCCTACAATGAACTCCTGTCCTTTAGCTATCAGCTTCCACAGCTTTTCACTGCAGTTCCACTGACTGATCACTTTGTTTGCAGATGCCTGCTTGCAGACTGGGACAGCAGCACTCTGACTGCCCCCCCTGGGTTTGCAGGGATCTGGAAAGAGGAGTGTGAGCCCTGGGGTGAGGTGCAGCACCTACCAGACTCCCTGAGAATGTTGTGAGCCTCGAAGTCAGCTTGGCGTAAAGTGCTGAGGACTCCTGTGGTCAGGAAGGTGGGGGTGACATCCGTGGGGGGCTCCTTGACAGGGGGGCCAAACACATACACCACCCTGCAACACACAGAGCAAAGCAGCCTGCCTCAGCCCTGCTGCCTGAGGGCCACAGCCAGGAACACACAGCTGGAGAACTGCACCACGTCTGAGTTTGCTCACAGCCTTTAACAGGAAGCCACCCAACCCCCCCATTAAATGCTACACCTTGTTGTTAACAAAGGGTTTTCAGCACAGGGCACTAATTGTGATTTATAAATCTGCAGGAGGACATCTGCAACAAAACATCTTCTGAATGCAGAGCAGCCAGATGAGTTTGATGTCTTTGATCTCATTCCTTGTGTTTCAGATGCTGCAGGACAAGAAGCAGAGCCTGGGTGGCCTCGTGCACAGACTCACCACGAGGTGCTCACAGCAGCTCCTGGAGCCTGCAGACACAAGCCAGGAGTGCTTGTCTAAAATCCAAACCACACAGATATACCAGGTCACACTGGGGATTTGTGTCTGGAGTACAAAGCCTGCCAGCACAGCTGGGCAGGAGACAGCACAACTCTGGAACAGCAGTGGAGCCTGCAAAAACCCCAGGGGCAGCAGAGCTCCCAGAGCTGTGGGATGTCCAGGAGGGCACTGTTAAACCCAGCAGAGCTTAAAGCAATCAGCAGTGCTCCAAAGCCAGAAACCGGCTTTTATTTTCATTTTTTGATGTACAGGCAATCCTGATTTATGCCTTCTTTTGTCCCCTCTGCACTTAATTTAAACAGGTATCTTGCAATTCCAAGTCTCACCTTTCAGAGTGAAAACTCTGTCAGTAGGTGTCACTTATGTGAGAAAATCAAGTTTTGCTATAAGCAATCCTAAGCAGTTTTGGCAGAAATCCCACAGCCAGGCAAGGAGGGTATAATTCTCCAGAGCTGATTTCATGTCTAAGCACCTTCAGCTGCTGGGAAAAAGTTATGGACTCGAGTAGGTAGAAAATGTATCCTCAGAGAGCTCAATTAAGATCAAACTGCCCAGCTTTGGAGCTGTCCCTGTGCCATCAGAACTGACAGCCCCATACAAATCCCTTCCTGACACAAAGGCAAACCAAACTGCAGCACAGCACAGCTCAGCACCAGGCTGGAGTCTTGCAGAAGAGATTTGCATAAATTATAGTGCATGCTGCCTAATCCGAGGATATAGGCCAGCAATTTCTTTTCAAGCTGGAAATAAATCCATATTTTGATTTATTGTGTATTTGTGACCTCTGTATGATACACCTGTCCAACATATTAAAATATTATACCCCAGGTTAAACAGGGGAATGTTTGCACCTGCTAAACTTCCATCCATTAATTAGATCATGAAAAATCGAGGCAATTCAATACTCACCTGTTGATGTTGTGGCACATGCGTGGTATGAGCCTGGCAAGGAACATCAGGGACTCCCAGTGTGGAGCATCTTTGCTGGAGATGCCACAGACGTAGCTGTACGAGCGACAGTCACCCTGGGGAGCAGAAATAACCACCCTCAACCCCAGCCTGGCTGCCAAGGCCACTCACAGCTCCTTCCTGTCCCTCCTGCAGGTGACAGCACCACAGTCCTGGCCAGCACTCGGCAGACACTGAGCTGGTGACACCAGTGAATGGGTGAGAAAATACAGAGCCAGCTGACAGAGCTGGAAAAGGGAATATTCAGACTGGGAGGACTCATCCCCAGTGGCCAGTGCTGGTATCCTGGTGACAAAGCACAGAAATTTGATGACACTGCAGCCTGGAGCAGTAACCAAAGCTGACTGCAAAGAGGCACACGCAGCATTAGGCAGCTGAAAACAAAATATGAGGAGGAATTCAGCATGGAGTGTGGAGAAAGGTGATTTACAGCCAGGACTGCTCAGCAGGGAAATCTCTGAGTTCCTGCCCACAGCTCCAGGAGAGTGCCAGCTCTGCCCCTGCTTTGTGCTGGGAAGGGAAGGGAAGGGAAGGGAAGGGAAGGGAAGGGAAGGGGAGCCAGCTGCTGCACAGATCCCAGAGCTCCTCCCTTCCCAAGGACAGGGATCAGCACAGCTCAGCAAAGAACTGCCAAGGGCAACAACCACGTCCAAAGGTAGCAGAGTGGGGTTTTCCCCAGTTCAGCCCAGCACTCCTGAGCCCAGTGGGGCCAGCAGGGCTGAGAGGGCTGCAGCAGTGACAATGCTGAGTGACAATGGCCCCAGAGAGCCCCAGCACCGAGCTCAGGGACCCCAACACTCACAGGGAACAAGGCTGGCACTGCTCCCCTGGAGCAGATCCCCACAGCCTGCCCTGCCACAGCTCCAGCACAGGGCCCTGTACCTGCACTCCCACAGTTTTGATGGGTAGCAAGAAGGCATTCAGTGAATGTAGGCTTGTGATCTGCATCAGCTTCTCCTGGTCCTCCTCACTCGTGCACGCCTTCACCCTCTGCAGCAAAGTGTGAGGCTGCAAAAGGAGGCACAACAAGAAACTGGAATTAAATAAAGCTCCCAGGCCCTCAAACACAACTTGCACGGCGCAAATAAAATCGGTATTTAAGTAACTGTTTGCTTAGTCTACATTTACCCCTTGGAACTATTTAAAAGATAGCTCTCATCTGACAATTAAACATTAGCAAAAGCACTTTTCTGTGATTACACTGCATTTTAAGCTGCAGCTCTCCAAGGCCATAGGGGAAGTTCTTTTCCTGTGCTCATTTTCTCCTTCACAAAGCTGCACTTTTTAGTTTTATGGCACCACAATCCCATATGGAATTCCAGATGGAAATCCTTGCCCTTCAGGATTTACCAGCAAGGTTCTGGAAGTTGTTTTGAACTCACACCTCAGAGCAGACCCCTCTAATGACTGACAGCCCCACAAAGGTCAGCACAGTTAGGAGATGTGCCAGTCAAACATCACCCACTCCAAATCCCAGGTTTTGGGTCAGGGCACCTGGCCAGCCCCAATTCCTGGCTCCTGCACTTGCACTTACACACCCAGTAAGTTTTGGGTGATGTTTCAACTCTTTCAGGGAGGGAAGATCTTTTCCTGACACTGTGTGAGCTCATCTGCACAAAGTTTAACTATAACAGAATTTGTTTATTATTTGAAAGATAAACAAAGTTCCCTTTTCCAGAAATGGTTCAACACTTGCAGCAGTCACAGCACTAAAAATTCCACAGCTGTACTTGGAGGCAGCATTCCTCAAGGAGCACAAACCAGTCCTTTTAACCTCACTCAAACCCCAAATTTGGAATTTCTTTACCTTTTTCACACTCGCAGAAAAGTCTGCCACTATTTTCAGGATGTTGTTTGTTTCTGGGAAGTCTTTGCACACGTAAGGCTCCTCAGCACAGATCACTCTGATTGCCAGGCCAGGACCTGCAAAGTTGAACAGGTATTTCACAAATAAAGGAAGCTGTTTTCACCTGCAGGGGTGGAACACTGTGACAGTCACTGAGGATTCTGCCACTGTGTCTTCAGTTGTCTGAACACCCTCAAGGAAAAAAACAAACCAACCCACAATTATTGACTTTGCTCTTTTCTAGTGGAGAACTCGTGCTAGAAATGTTGAGCATTTTCTTTCAGAGACAGCCACTGTCCCTTGGAGAGGCAGAGCCAGGCCATTATTGCAGGTCAGACCCACGTGGCAGCTCAGGCAGAGCTCACTGCACTTACTGAGAGCTCCTCCTTTGGCTTCTCCCACCAAAGCCAAACAAAGGCTCCATTATAAAACATGGTGTTTATTTATCAAGCTGCTCTCAAGTCATCTTTGCCTGAAAGACTGTGCTTAAGTGAAAACCTGAATTGATTTTTCTGTGTTCAAAGCTCAGTTTTACACTGCAGTTACTCTGGATCTGCTGAAGAACCCTGCTGTGATGCACCAGCTCCACACCTGGGAAGGGATGCCTGCAAACCAGCTCCTCAGGAAGACCAAGCTCTCTTCCCAGCACTCGCACTTCATCTTTGTGAAAGTCTTTCAGTGGTTCTATTACTTTACCCTAAAAAAAAGAAAAAAAATTAATTAAAATTTACACTCCAGCTCACATATGCAAACAAAAGGCCTCAAATGTTTAGGCTCTGGCACCCAAACTGGCCTGACCTCACAGCACCAGTGCCAGGGATTCCATAAACACTGGAAAGGAATTCCATGTGAATGTGGGCTTTGTGAAACAGCTGCAGGACACAGGGTGAGACCAAGAAGTCCCAGTTTGTGCCAGAAGAATCCGTGGCTGCAGCAGAGCAGACAGAGCTGCAAGGCCAAGCTGCCTTTGCCTGCATGAATTCAGACCTTTCTTGTCTCTGCTGGATGTTCAAACCAAGCCCAAAAAGTTGAAAACACTTTGTGCAGGATCAGAATTCGGAATGGGGATGATCAGCTCTCTCCTGTGGGTGGCAGCTGGTGACTGAGCACCTTCCAGCAGATTGCTGGGTGAGGTCTCCCTCCTGTGCTGGTTCTTCCTTAGAACACAATACAGTTAGAGAACTCACCATTGCAGTGCCAGAAAAATCAAATCAGGCAGTCCCCCACCTCTGCTTTACATGCCAGTACTGCGCAGAAAAGTGTTTAAAAAGCTTTTCTGGCCTTCAGATAACCAGGCAACCAAAGAAATGCAATAAATACACATTACAACAGACTCCCAGGGTCCCAGCAGTGCCAGGCACCCCAGCAGAGCAGGGGTTTCACTGAGTTACTGCTGGGTGTGCTGGGTGTGTTGGGTTTTTGCTGGGGGTTTGCTGGGTTTGTTGGGTTTTTGCTGGGGGTTTGCTGGGTGTGTTGGGTTTTTGCTGGGGGTTTGCTGGGTGTGTTGGGGTTTAGCTGGGGGTGTTTGG
>WEIU01010529.1:72961-85458 GCA_013389925.1 Aegithalos caudatus | reverse complement strand
GGGCTGCACACACAGCACAGCCCTGCTGGCTGCAGTGTGTAACCAAAGGCACGTGTTCTGTTTGCCAGCTGGTGAAACCTCTGCTTTACAGAACACACCCAAGGAGCCCTCTGGCAGTTCTATGAAGCCACTCTGGGAGGTTGCAGGTCAACCCTCAGACCTGACACATCTTCAGGGGGTCACTGCACTCTGGCCAGGTGAGAGGCTGTGTCACAGGACCCAAACCAGGACGATTCCCCTCTTCCCAAACCAAGCCCAGCAGCTGCCAGTGCTTCTGCACCCCAGCCCCAGCTCTGACTCAACTCACCAGGACCTTGGAGGAGCCCACTTTGTCCTTGATGTCCTGGATGCACTGCAGCTCCCTGTTCTCCACGGTGAAGGTGCCGCTGCACCCCGCAATGTCGTACAGGAAATTCTTCAGGATCATCTTCCCGTTCACTGTCAGGCTCACCTCAGGGTGGAACTGTGCTCCGTAGAGTTTTTTGGACTCATTTGCTATGCCTGGGATAAGTGGCAAAACAACAATAAATTAACAAGCTGGAACTGAATGCACACCCAAGTTAAACAAGAGACTCAAAGCGGTTCTTTGGGATTTGGTTACTCCAGTGCCTTTCAAACCCCAAATTCTGAGCTCCCACAATTTGCTGTGACAATCTCTGTGTGATGCTAAAGCCCTGCTTTCAGTACCTACATTACTCTTGCTCAGTTGAACATTCATGCAATATTAAATACAATAACAAGTTAATAAAGCTTTAATAATTAAGCAGTGCTTGACTTGTACTGTTACAGTGCACAACCCAAACCCCACTGGCACTGCACACCACGGTGCATGTCTCCCTCTCCCCTGCCTCAAGGGCACAGGATATCTTATTTCTAAGACAAACAACACATGCATGCTTTAAAATAATATAAACTATAAAAATAATGCTGACTTTAATCACATTTTGATCAGGACCATTCCCTTTAATGTCTATTTATTATTTCAACAGCTCAACATACAAACACACAAAAAACCAATTCATTTATTTGGCAATTAAATAACAAGAGCTATTACTCCCTTCTCATTTGGTTCTAACTGATGTCTGCAATGATTCTTTACCAAACATTATCAGAAGACAAATTCAGGATAAAATAAATACCTGCTATGATGTTCCCAGACTGTGCCACCACTTTGAATCCATCAGCTACTTTATCCACGCTATCTCCATGAGTGAGGAGCACAAGCTCTTCCTTCTGAAGGCCCCTAAACCAGGATTAAAAACTAGAATCCATTCAAGAAAGAACAAAGATTTCACTCCCTGCCTTTCCAAGAGATGCCCTGAGGGACTCCAACAAAAGCACATCTCGACAGACCAGGACACTGAAATGCCTGCAGGATTTCCTTCCCAGGAACAGCCACCTGCAGCTCTGAGATGCCTCCCTTGGAAGCTGCCTCCTGTAAGAGGGAACTGATCTTAATTCTGAAGGGTTTGTGGGTTTCTCCTTATCAACACCCCAGTACTGAAGTCCTGGACATGGGGAGCCATCTGGAGTCAATCAGGATACTGGGAGTATTGCTTTCTATTTCAACAAAGTGAACTTTTCTTGTTCACAACTATGTGTTTTTGGGACAATTTGGGCACATCAGACAGTTCTGCAGGAGCCCTACAGAAGGAAGAAAATAAAACTGGAACACCAGGGATGAGTAAACTGTCAGACTTTTTACAAGGAACTTGAAAGGCATTGACAAAATTACTGAGAAATCTAATTCTGGTTTATAAAACATCACACAGCAGTTTTAAAGGAAGGTAGAAGAGGAATGGGTTTGGATTTTCTGTGCCCTTTCCAAAACTGGATGGGCACCAACAAATACAAGAGCAGTGCACTGCAGGAGACAAGAGCTTAACTCAAATATTCTCAGATCATGGTGCCCTTACAGTGTCTCAATGAAGACTCTGAAACAAGGGGTTTACACAATATTCCCAGTAAATACACCTGATTTTTTAGAGCCAATTGGAAAGTTATCCCTAAGTGTTTTTTTCCACGAGCAACCTGCTAATTTGCGACCACGCTTGTAAAAGTTTTATTAGAAATTATCAGCTAATTACAGTCTTTTTTATAAAAAGAATAGCCCTCCTCTCACCCAGACCCCCTTCCCCAGACTGAAACTGCTTTGATGACTGGAAATGTGTGCACCTGAAGAGTGAGCAGGTGTTGTCCAGGGTGATGCTGAACACTCCATCCTCCCGAACGCTCTTCTTGTGCACCGTCCCTCCGAACACCTTGTTCATCATCTGCAGAGAAAAAGGACTCCTTGAGAAAGCTCCTCACCACCTGCATCACTCCATCCCTCCCCAGGACTGCCAGCACCTCACCACACTCCTGTTGTTTTCTGAAGTTGTGAGAATTCCCTTTGGAATCAATCCTTGCTCTGTACCGGGCTCGTTCCCCTCTGCCACAGGCAGGGAGCAGAACCCCACAGGCAGAGATTTACAAAATAAGGTTTATTCCACAGGGCACAGCTCCTCCCCCCAGAAAGGGCTGCTCTGCAAACCAGCTGACTACCCAAGGCCACGTCAAAAACCTGAATTTACTCCCTTGGTTTTATTTTGTGACTAACCCTGGAAAAACCAAGAAGCAGGAAGGAACAGAAGTCACACACCTGAAGCAGCCCTTGTGTCCCTGGAAGTTTGTTTAGCTCAGCTGGGATCTACCAGATCTCTGCAGGATCACCAGTGAGCCCAAAGGCAAGTAAGGGCTATTTCTTTTTTGTGAGGAAGTGTTAAGCACTCTGAAGAACCGTGCTAGAGCCAGCCCATGCCTGGGACACTGCTGCACTTGTTGCCAGGAGAACTGCCCTTTTCAGCACCAGCTGGGCAGAATTAATGAGTGACTGACAGGTTGTATTTACTCTGACAAAAACAGGGAGTGTGGAACTCAATTCACAGCACTGCAGCAAAGAAAAACCATTCATGCAACTGATCCAAAACTGGTTTGGGTTGGAAAGGACCTTAAAGTTCATCCCATTCCACCCCTTCCAGGAGCAGGGACACCTTCCACTGTCCAGCCAGGGATCCACAGCTGCTCTGGGCACCCTGTGCCAGGGCCTCCCCACCCTCCCAGGGAAGAACTTCTCCCTAATCTCTAATCCAAGTCTGCCCTCCTTCAGTTTAAGGCCATGACAAGACAAGGCAGAGCCAAGACAGGAACACAGAGCAAGCTCAGTCCATCAGCTGAATGCTCCTGTGGCACTGCCTCTGTTTGAAAGCAGCTCCTCCAGCACTGCCCCTTCAGTTCATGCAGGAATGAGGGTAGAAGGTGGCTGTGGACAAGCCCCTGGAGATGTTTCCCAACCCCAAGGACTCTGTGTTATCTCCCAACAGCACCTGCATCCCATAGCAGATGCCAAGCACTGGTTTTCCTATTGTGAATATGGCTGGGTCGAACCATGGTGCATCTTCTGCATACACAGAGTTTGGTCCTCCAGAGATGATGATGGCTCTGCAGACAGAACATGAAGAAATCATTAATACAAATGCACTGATTACTTTGAAATCTATTTACTTTAAGCATTGGCACTGTCTCATGGCACTCTTAGAACTGATACTTCCTAACAGACATTTTAACACAGGTATCATAAACATGTAACTCCAATTTTGGTGTCAAACCCAGCAGGTTTTCAGGGAGGGATTTCCCCAGTTTAAACAAAGTCAAATATAAACCATCATAGAAAGTGCCTGTATTTTAAACTCCTCATAGTGCACCATGAGCTACGAGAGAAGCAGGATGGCTGGGACAAATGTAGAGTATTAGCACCAAGATGTATATCATTATGTATATATACACACACACACAATTTATGAAGTCTGTGACATTTGGAGGAGACCTGCAGTCAAAAAATCCACTCCCTAACTTCTAAATTGGCAGAAAAAAAATGTCCCTTCATCCATTCTGGTTATGCAGAGATGGCATTAGCAGCAAGCTGAGAATTACAAGCACAATACACGCAATCATGTAAGGTTTGGAGTTAATACCTCACACTATAAAAGAAAATTAAACCATCTCAAAGGGGAAGAGGGAGTTTTTGCAAACCATAATGATTTACAATACTATGAACTGCAGAAGCACCAGTTGGGCAACACTGCTGGCCTCAGCCCGAGACCAGGGCTACACCAGACCTTGGACTCAGAACTGTTTGTCTCACAGAGAACATCAAACTTCTTCCCAGCCAGAAATGCAAAACCAAACAAGACAGAAGTTGCATAAATGGGATTAAATGTATCCAATAATTCTCCCAGCATTAGCTCCCTGCAAGTACTGACAAAACAGAGTTTTTCTGGTTCTGAGCAGCAGGAACAGGCAGTGTGCTCCCCACTCCTTCCTGTACCACCAACAGAAACCACCCTGCAGGACCAAGCCCAGGCACCAAGGTCACTGCAGCCCCTGCAGCCCAGCAGGGAGGAGCTGGAAGAGGCTGCAGGTGTTTCCCTGCCTGCTGGGATCTCCCAGGCCAGCTCTGGGCCCTGCACAGCTGATGTGGGTGCAGCTTTCCACTGAAGCATCCTGAGACTCCTGGCTGCTGCTCTTGCACAGGCACTCCTGCAGACACGGTGGATTTCCTCAACCTGGACTGCTGCAAGGAGCCTGGACTCCCTCCACAGCTGCTGGTGTCACTGCTCCAGTAACTCCATGCACAGAAGCACTTGCCCCAGTGCCAGATGTACAGAGCACTATTTAATATTAATTAGAATCACAGAACATGATCCTGGAGCTCTGGCAGCCCTGGGGCCGTGCCCATTGCCTGGAGAGGTTATCCAGAGCCCACCACCCTCTGGAGAAGAACCTTTCCCTGATCTCCAACCCAAAACTCCCCTGACACTGCTCCAGATGCTCCCTTGGGTTCTAGGAACTGAAGGAATACAGCCACACCTACAGATTGAACATTCTTATGAGAAGTCAAAATAGTTATACCCTGTTCTAGTCAAAAAGTATATCCTTAAAAACCTGGGGGTTTTCCACACCAATTGAAATTTGACACAATACAGAGAGGTTTGCAATGTGCCCAAGTATTAAAGTAAAAAAATGAGCTGAGGCTGAGAGTAGGGCTTGCATCTCCTCAGCTGTGCAGAAGTCAGAACCAGCACAGGATGCAGACCTTGGCAGCTTTCCTGCAGCAGGGCAATTCCCTGCACACTTGTCTGTGTTGGTATGAATATCCCTGACCCTAAAGCCCTTCCCAAACAACCTGACCCAGCTCTGGGAAGCCCCTCTGCACTGCATTGCAGCCACCTCAGGGACCACATAAAAACACCCAGGGGAAATGTGTGCATTGATACCCTGAGGCCAGGGTACCCAGTGCCAGAGTCCAGACTAAATCCAGAGCCAGGATCCTGTGGGAAATGCTCATGTTCGTGTCACATTTAGGTGACACTTGTCACTAGAGAGTGCTCTGAACATTGAGGAGCTGCCTTTTTAAACACATGTAAATAGGATTTAGCAAAATGTTGGCTCTTGCTGCCCATCCCAAACCTCAGCACAGCCCCAGGTGCAGCTCCTCAGCCCATTCCATGCACGAGCTGCAAAGTGGGAACCTGACTGTTCCCAGGACATGAAATATGCACCAAAACCCTGCAGCAAAACCACAAACTCCATTTACAGTGACCACAGCTGTGGATCTGCTGGGTTTGCTGACTGACCAACACTGGACACAAACAGGTTCTGTGGACACACAGAGTTATTGACCAGCCTGGGTGGCCTGAAACCACCACCCCAGCCTTGAGGAGTGACCTGGATGGAGAGGCTCTGCCACGTTTTAGACAGCAACTCTTTGCATTGACAAGTCCTACAGGGCTAATCCCAATGCTCTGAAGAACTTTTAACTGTTCTTTTAACTTTTCCTCCCTCTGCAAACCTGCATCAACACATAAACTACTTAATGCTTCACTAATTATCATTGATTGGAAAAATGCACTTCTGCAGCACTCTCTTAGCTGTTACAGAGCACAACCAAAATCCCATGTGAACCATATTTCTGGATTTGTACCAAACTGACAAATCTCTGGTGATTTGTACACTTCAGGGTATTTATTCTCCACACACAGAAGAGATGTATAGCCCAAAAAGCCTAACAAAACATGAAAAAATAACGTACAAAGTGCTAAGTAATTGTGAGACCTTTCTTTTATGCAATGAGTGGCAGTGTCAGTTAGGGGATTTTTTAGCTGCTTCTCAGAAACATCTGGCACGTCAGTTAGTTTAATTCAAATTAAAAACAAAATAGTAAAAAGAAATTTTTAGAACCCCACAAAAAATTCAACAGGTAAAACAGCAAAATCATCTACGTTTTGGCAAATATTTAAAATGCAGCCTCCTGAATGATGCTTTGGAATAGAAATTACTGAAATGACATTAGGAAACAAATGCACAAAAAGGCACTGAGAGACAAATGTACAGCACAGATCTCTGCCCCCAGCTCAGCTCAGATGGAATCAGTGACACCCTGGTGTAGCTCTGCTTCCATGCCTGAGGTGTTTTGGTTTTCTGAAATTCTTTTCCCAGGGAAGTTCTGTAAACAGCAGGAATGTTTTTGTAATTGTACCTGTGTTATTCATTCCTTATCATGGGGGGGACTTCTTGATGTCCCTCTGGTTTGACCAGTGTGATTGAAGAGGTTTTGCCTTTGTTTCACCAATCAAACTGCTCTGTGTCAAATAGTATAGAAGGGAGATGCATCCCTAAATAAGAGAGTCACTTTTTAGCCTTCTGATCTCAGAGTCTGCGTGGTTGTGGTGTAAAACAGCGTCACGCTGGCACTGGAGGCACTGCCCAGGCAGTGAGTGACGCACGACTGTCACAGAGAATGGCACAGACACAGCGCGGGTGGCCAAGAGGGAAAGAGCCCGATTTCATTTCTAACTTCAGTATTTACACAGTCCTGAAAACGAGACCAGATTGGATGGCAGGGCTCAACCTCCTCAGCCACACTGGTCTAAGCAAAAGTCCATCAGTTGTCCCTCCTCCCAGGAGGGAATGTCACCATCAAAAGGTTATTACCAAAATAATAGAATTATGAAAAGTGCCTGAGAATCTCTGAGAATCTGACTCAGAGTACATAAACATTCGTAAGGCTAAGAACTGCAGAAGAGCAGGGTGGCAGGAGATGCAGGGCAGGAGGCGGCAGGGAGGGGCAGCAGGACGTACCTGAAGCCCTGCTCGCGGATGGCGAAGGCGGGCGTCTCCAGCGGGAAGATCTCGGACTGCACGAAGAGCTCGCGCACGCGCCGGTCGATCACCTTGCCGTACTGCGCGCCCGCGTCCAGGATCACCACCGCGCCCTCGTAGTGCTGCTGCCCATCCTTCAGCTCCGCCCCGGCCGTCTCGGGCTGCCAACGGAAACAGGGATCCCAGGGGGTCACCGATATCCGCACCAGGGATCCCAGGGGGTCACTGATATCCACGTCAGGGATCCCATGGGGTCACTGATATCCACGTCAGGGATCCCATGGGGTCACTGATATCTGCACCAGGGATCCCATGGGGTCACTGATATCCGCACCAGGGATCCCATGGGGTCACTGATATCCACGTCAGGGATCCCATGGAGTCACTGATATCCGCACCAGGGATCCCATGGGGTCACTGATATCCACACCAGGGATCCCATGGGGTCACCGATATCCACGTCAGGGATCCCATGGGGTCACTGATATCCATGTCAGGGTTCCCATGGAGTCACTGTCACCCACATCAGGGATCCCACAGAAGGAATCACAGACACCCACGTCAGGGATCCCACAGAAGGAATCACTGTCACCCACGTCAGGGATCCCACAGAAGGAATCACAGACACCCACGTCAGGGATCCCACAGAAGGAATCACTGTCACCCACGTCAGGGATCCCACAGAAGGAATCACAGACACCCACGTCAGGGATCCCACAGAAGGAATCACAGACACCCACGTCAGGGATCCCACAGAAGGAATCACTGTCACCCATGTCAGGGATCCCACGGAACCGCCCAGACTCGAGGCTGGAAAAGGCCTCTGTGAGCAGCCTGAGCCCAGCTGCCCACCCAAGCCCACCACTGTGGTCACCACTGACCTGTGCCCTCCCAGGGATGGTGACCCCACCACCACCCTGGGCAGCCCCCTGTGATGCTCTACAAACCCTTCTGTCAGGAAATGTCTCCTGATATCCAGCCTAAACCTCCTCTGGTTTACACTGACAGCCCATTGACTATGCCAGATCTCTTTAACAACTAACATGTGCCAGGTTTTGCTAATTAGCTATGCTAATTTATGATAAAAANTCAGGGATCCCACAGAAGGAATCACAGACACCCACGTCAGGGATCCCACAGAAGGAATCACAGACACCCACGTCAGGGATCCCACAGAAGGAATCACTGTCACCCATGTCAGGGATCCCACGGAACCGCCCAGACTCGAGGCTGGAAAAGGTCTCTGTGAGCAGCCTGAGCCCAGCTGCCCACCCAAGCCCACCACTGTGGTCACCACTGACCTGTGCCCTCCCAGGGATGGTGACCCCACCACCACCCTGGGCAGCCCCCTGTGATGCTCTACAAACCCTTCTGTCAGGAAATGTCTCCTGATATCCAGCCTAAACCTCCTCTGGTTTACACTGACAGCCCATTGACTATGCCAGATCTCTTTAACAACTAACATGTGCCAGGTTTTGCTAATTAGCTATGCTAATTTATGATAAAAATGATAGAGACCAGCCAAGAAACTTCAAAATGAACACAAAAATCTTGATGATAAAGACCGGTTGAGGCACTGGCAAGATAAAGGCACTGGACACCAGCACAGAACATCCACCCCAACCAGATACAGACACAAAATCCCCCCAAACAAACAGGGCACAAATTAGGGAAGAAAAATGCTAATTATCTAATGAAGGCAGAGCTTTCCACAAGGAAGAGCTCATATGCCCTGATCACCATCTGCAGCCTCTCCATCTTTTTCCATTTTCCAGTTCCACGTGAACTCCAGCACAGCCCATGAAAACTGAGAGCCTGGGCCTTTTAATCAGGCAAAACAGCACAAAATGAAACAAAAAATGTTTTTCCCCTGTGACACCGCCTCATATGCTGAACTCCACTTGACATTACCTCCTGGGGAGAATAAAAAGGGGAAATTGAGAACAAATGTCTCTGTTAAATGATTAAAAAAGAAAAAAAAAACCCACATTTTGAGTGCAGCATTTGAGCAGACTGCACATCAGAACAAAGCACTGGTTCCCTCTGAGCCCCTCATGTCTGAAGTGCTTGGCCAATTTTGGCTAAATCTGAGACAGTGCTAAAAAACACAAGGCCAAGTTTCTTCATTAAAAACAAAAAAGTGAGAAGAGGCAGCTATTCCATGGAAGTGTCCTTATCAGAGCATCTCCAAGGAAGAATCAACAGCCACGCTGTTTACTTCTCCTAGGGAGTTCTTTCCCTAACTTAAAGCTTAGCCTGTTTCCTTGCCAGTGCAGCTTGGAGAAGGACAATCTGGGAAGGGCTTCACTTTGGCCAACGCTGCCTGCAAACATCTTGGAGCTCCATTTCAGGTTTTAGTGGTGGCAGGTTGGAGTTGTTCTGCTGGTTTGGACCAGGCAGCAGAACCTCCAAGGCAGGACTGGCCTTGTTCCCATCCCTGCTGCTGAAGCACTTCCACCTGGGGCAGGAATTCACCCCAGACTGGCCACAGGTGATTGTGGAGAGCATCGTCCTGCTGGGACACAACCTCCCAACAAACACACGGGGAACATCCAAAGCTCACACCAGCTGGAAGAGGCTTTATCTTAATTAAAGGACATAAGTAGGGGGGCAAAAAATCCTAAATCCCTCAAAAGCCTAAATCCAGGTTAAAATCAGGTATTTAATTTTTGTCCTTCAGCTGGCAGCCAAGTTGCCTGATGGAGAGCTGTAAATGACTTTTAGTCCTGGGTTACACAACAAAAAGTGCACATCTTGGAAGAGAGCAGACTTCAGCAGCAAAGACCCCTTCACACCCCAGTGAGGAATCACCAGAGCTGTCCTCCCTTCTAGTACATGGCAGGGAATCACTTTTAGAGTGATTCTAGGCATTTTCACCCGGCAATTTCTAAATTAGCAGCTCTTGTGAGACAGACCAACATCCTTATTCTTTCCCAAGCCCATCTTGGGGAAAACACTGTTCCTTGCAGTGCTATATATATTTTTTTTTTAATTTCAAGTGTTTAATTGTTTCAGAGCAATAGTTTATGTCATTTAGGGACAGAGCTCTGCAGCCCCCTCACAAAAAAAGACTAAACAGAAGTTCCTGTTGGTGCCAGCTCAGCTGGACTGAGCGCCGAGCATCTACAACTGTAGCTGATAAATAAATCTGGTTTTCAGTGTCCTACCCGAGATGTTTTGGGGAGGCAGGTGTGGTTAATGGGGGCATGAGCAACTGCTGTGGGGGAGACAGGGCTGTGAAAATAAAAGAGCCCCAAGTTAGATCAGGAGTAGCTGCAGAAGCACTGCTAAAGCAGCACAAGTGGTCCGTGTCCTGAAGGTGCAGCTCCCTCAGATGCCAGCAGAAGCAGGACAGCAATCCAGACTCCTCTGGACTGACCAGACAAGTAGAACTGTAAGGGGGTTCAGGACTAAGAGTGCCCAACACACACCACCATAAATCACAGGCAAAAAGAAAGGAAAAAAAGGCAGAAAAGTCATCACAGGATCTGGCTTTACTTATTGAAAGGCACTGTTCCAAGGCTAGGGGTTTTAAACCCAAATTTACCAAGGGAAACTTCATTAGATGTAATCCAAAAAGGAACAGATGCTGTTCATGTGCAGCCAGCATGGCAGCTGAGCTCTGTACACCACAGACGTGCCAGCAGAGAGATTAAGAGGACACCAGACAGCCCAGCTCCTGCAGGGATGGACAGGGCTTATGGAGCCAGCACCTCTTCCTGCTGGGGACAGCCTCGCAGGAAAGCTCTTTTTCCCCTCACTACAGCTAGAACTAGAGCTCCTTGTCTTCTGGTCCATTCACACAAAAATCTGGAGAACTCGCTGGCTTTGAGATGTCCTGTGGAAGGTGCTCTGACACCTGTCCCAGGCACTGGGGCTGAGGCACCGTGCTGCTGTCCCCAGAGCAGGACTAAAAACTTGTGCACACGGAGAGAAGCAAGCCTCTATTCAGCTAATTCAAATCACCCTGAATATCACAGACCCAAGACATGGCACCAAGGTGCCACCTGAGCCGTGTGGCCACCCCAGCTGTGCTGCCACACCGAGGGTCAGCCTCATTGCACCACGTTAACACTGGAGGGCAAGACTCTTCCATCAGCCCTGCTCTTCTGGTGTCAAAACCAGGTAATTCCGAGTTCTCTGGTGAGCTGAGGTAGGAGAACTGGAACCAAGCTTGGGCTACCAGCCAGGGACACCACAAATTCTGTTCCTCGCATCCCTGCCTAGTGCCTTAATCTGAGCGTGCAAGTAACAGCCCACTTGTGCAGAATCAGGGGATTTTTCAGCATTTCATACACCCACATGCTTGCAGGTTGGTCATTAATGCAATTATAAACCACATTTCCATACAAACCAGTCCCATTCTGCAGCACTGGGAAGTAGCAGCAGCTCCTATGTCCAAGCCCTCAGCCCTGAGCTTTCACCCACGTTAGTAAGTTTAGGAAAAACCTAAACCAGGAGCCTTGATCTTGTACTTTCAACCAGCACAGGTTTTACAAGAGTTTAACTGTTTCCCTGTGGTATTAAAATTAAGTGGGTCTAAGAAGGCTCACTCAAATTTTAAAATGTAACAGGAAAGGAGCTCCCTCAAACTCAGGCCATCCCCAAGACCAAGACAAGAGCCCCCCAAATCATTGTCAGGGAAGCTTCAGCAGACAGGAGCCTCACGCAGGTGTCCCTGGGCTGCAGGGACCCGGGGGCAGCAGGAGCTGCTCACCCGTGCAGGATGAGCCATGAGCTGCACATCCCAGCCCTGGCACGGACATCTGCAGCCCCCAAGGGCAGCCCCGGCCAGCAAAGGAGCCTGTGACCATGGCCGGGGAAAAACTCACACAGGGACGAACTGAGCACTCCGAAAACCCTTCGGAGGCACAGCTTCCTGCAAACTGGATAGAGAGCCGAGAACAAGGGAGGAGAGGAGCAGCCCCAGCCAGGAGGGGAGGTTGTGAACACGGCCAAGGAAAAGCGTGTCACAAAACTTCCACAGCAACCAAGTGAGCACTCAAAAACCGGGCACTCAAACCCCCCCACAGTCACGTTTTCTTGCAAACTAGATAAAGAAACCAGAACGAGTCTTTCATGCTGCTACAGCAGCAGCTCGGGGCGGCTTGCAGGGCTTGCAGAGAAGTTGCATTCTCAGGAGGAGCGGTGAGTTCCTGGTAGCACGGGCCGTCCCGTGCCCCGGTGTGCCCGAGGCACACGGACACGCACTGTGGCTGTGGCTGCAGCGGGGCACGGGGCGCTGCGGGGACACCCCGCGCCAGGGCTGCGGCTCTGGGGGGCTCTGCCCGCGCCCC
>WEIU01010529.1:59945-71625 GCA_013389925.1 Aegithalos caudatus | reverse complement strand
GGTACCGCGCGGAGCTGGGCAGCATCCTGCTGCTGCTGGTGCTGTACGTGCTGCAGGGCATCCCGCTGGGGCTGGCGGGCAGCGTGCCGCTCATCCTGCAGAGCAAGAACGCCAGCTACACCGACCAGGCCTTCTTCAGCTTCGTGTTCTGGCCCTTCAGCCTGAAGCTGCTGTGGGCGCCCTTGGTGGACGCCGTGTACCTGCGGGGCTTCGGCCGCCGCAAGTCGTGGCTGGTGCCCACGCAGTACGTGCTGGGGCTCTTCATGATCTACATGTCCACGCAGGTGGACGCGCTGCTGGGCGACGGCCGCGGCCGCGGCCCCGACGTGGCGGCCCTCACCGTCACCTTCTTCCTCTTCGAGTTCCTGGCGGCCACGCAGGACATCGCGGTGGACGGCTGGGCGCTCACCATGCTGTCCCGGGAGAACGTGGGCTACGCCTCCACCTGCAACTCCGTGGGGCAGACGGCCGGCTATTTCCTGGGAAACGTCCTGTTCCTGGCCCTGGAGTCCGCCTCCTTCTGCAACAAGTACCTGCGGTTCGAGCCGCAGCCGCGGGGCATCGTCACCCTCTCAGGTACGGCGCTGCGGCGCGGGTGTGCTGCGATAGATGTCCGAGGGGCTTCGGGGCTTCCCTGTGCAGGGACAGCTCCCACTGCCCCAGGCTGCTCCAAGCCCCAGTGTCCGGCCTGGCCTTGGGCACTGCCAGGGATCCAGGGGCAGCCACAGCTTCCCCTGGGCACCCTGTGCCAGGGCCTGCCCACCCTCCCAGGAAAGGATTTTCCCTAATAATAATGGTTATATCTTCCTCAGGATGCGTCTCCCCTGAGCCCGGACCCCTCTGTGGTTTGACACTGGGAACCAAACAGGTTTGGTTTGTCCCTTGCCCGTGGGAAAGCACAGCCTGCTTGCAGGCTGGCACAGCCCACTGCTACATGCACCGGACTTCAGATTTTTCTGGGCTAAAGCGTGTAGGAAACCTGCCTTGTCATTGTCTTGGCTGATCTAAGCACTTTGGAGGAACTCTTTTTTTCCCCTTCTGGTTAATGGCCATGGACTAGATTACTCTTTAAAAACAAAGCAAGTCAAAGTCTCCCTCTGGGAAGAAGGAACAATGGAATTTAAAAAAAAAGGTTCTTCCAATATGATATTTTTCACAGAATAGAATTGAAGGTGTTCAGGGTTGAGCTTGTAGCCAGTTTCTGAAGGAAGGCCTTATTTTAGTAAATTAAGGGGGATTTGCTTTTTCTCTTTAGTGAATTAAGTGGAGTATACTAAGCAGAACCCACTGCTAGTGGAGGGATGTTTCTGTTTGCTGAGGTTTGGGATTTTTCTCAGAAAGGTCCTGTGTGGTGATTTATGTTAGGGGTATTACCCAGGAGATGCTTCAAGTGCACCTGGTTTGGTTGCAGGTTTGAGGGAGGGCAGGAAATGCTGGCACCACTTCTGGCTGCGGTCTCAGGGTGACCCTGGCAGTGAAGAGCAGATCTCATGGTCTCAGTCTCCCCTCTCACACTGATTGCTTTGCCTGTACCTGTCTCAGAGCTCAGGTGTGCCAAAACAGGCAGGAATTATTGTGTGAAGGGAAGCTTTGCTTTCTGTCCTGCCCCTTTCTCAGGGATGAATCAGGGCAGCAGTTTCCAAGCCTGCTGTGCTGGCCTGGTCTCTGCAGCTCCCAGCACTGCTAAGTGGTGCTCCTCTTTGTCCCTGCTGCCATCCTGGTGTCTGGCCCGGGTCAAGGAGCACAGGGTGCCCTCCAAGGGTCCCAGCTGGCTCCTGGCTTTCCCTGGTGCTGTGCAGCTCCCTCTCACTGCAGTGCACGCTGACGTCTTGGCTGCTGATGCAACTTGCAGGCACTGGTGTTCAGAGAGCTTGGCTTGGCTCTACTTCCCTCACTGCCCAACGTTTTGGTTGTTTGGGGTTTTGTCCTCTCAGGGCTGTTGTATAAATGGATTTGTTACTATAACAAAAGTGCTGGTTTTAAAAGATATTATCCCAAACCCAAACAGTGCCAATGCAACCTCCTAAGCCTGCCCTGGAGTGTTGATGTGGGTGGAGTAAGGACAGCAAACAACTGATGCTGGAGGTGCAGGATGTGATTTTTCAGGTGGTAAAACTGTCAGAAATTTCTGTTCACCAGTCGTGACTGGCACTTTGGTGTTTCCCAGCTGAGAGCAGCAAGAGTAACCAGCTCACCAAGGGTCTCACTGGTCCTTGCCCTGGCTGCAATGAGCAGGTCTGGGCAGGTAAAGCAGCAGAAAACTTCACTGCTGGAAAAGGTGAATGTTTTCTGCCAGCTCAGATCTCTGAGCACTTCTGTCATAGGCTGAGCCCAGTGCCAGGGAAAGAACAAGTCAACACTCCATGATCCAGAGGAGCAGCACCCTGAGGGAATGGCTGGAGCTGTGTCAGGGGAGGTTTAGGTGGAGATCAGGGAAAGGTTCTTCCCCAGAAGGTGCCACGGCTCCAGGAGCGTTTGGACAACACTCCAGGGGTTGTCTTGTGCCAGGTCAGGTATGTCTGTGGGTCCATCCCAACTCAAGATATTCTGTGACCCTAAGTCAGGATCCTGTGCTCCTGAGTTGTTGAGGAGCAGCAACATTCATTGTTCTCATTAACTTCAGGAAATAATCCGGGCAAATGTAAAATCATCATCAAATTCCCCAAACCAAAGGCTGTGTTGGGCTGTGTCAGGCTGCAGTGCCAGAGAAGGAAATGGGAAAAACCCTTCTGTGGGCTGATTGTCCTGGCACATCCAGGGGTTTATTCAGCACTTGCTGTTCGGGTGACCTTTGTTTTCCTAAGAGCAGGGGGAGCTCCCTGGCTGGGTTTGTGATTCCTGCCTGCTTTGCCCATTGCAGCGTGAAGGACAGGGAAAAGTGAGCCCAGGACAAAGGTGTCCCTTAAAGGCCACCCCCACTTACCTGTGCCAGGGACTGGGGGACACCCCTCCTCCTGGGGGGATCTTGGGACCTGCACCACCTTCTGCATGGTTGTTCTCCAGCCTGATCCAGCCCTGATCTGGTTCAAACCCTTGTTTTGCCCCATCTCAGTGGTTTATTTTGTTATACTGTAGCTGCAGAAACAAAATAGGGGTGGGGGAAGCACCAGTGGTGGGACCAGAAAGTTTGTGCTTGAAATCTTTTATGTAAACTCAAATGTCAGAGTTCTGCTTGTAGCCTGTTAGTGAGGTATTTGTATTTGAAAGGAATGTACCTTATTTTTGTGTAAACTGCCTACAGCCTCAAAAAACCCACTTCTTCTTGTCTGAATCACTATATATATATATGGTGGATTTTTTTTTTTCTTGCTTTGCTTTGTTGCTGCTGCAGCCCCTGCAGTGCTGTGCTGCAGCTGACAGGGCTGGCCTGATCAGGAGCACTCATGTGATGATGCTCAGAGCTATTTCCATCCTCCTCCTTGCACTGTGTGTCTCTCACTGCAGTGATAATGCTCAGGGTTATTATTAGAGAGCTGCTCCTCTCTGTCCTTTGTAGCCAGCAGCTGTGATTTGTGAGACTCTCAGAAAATGCATCTTTCCTTGAGGGTGTCTCTTTAGGGCACCTTTTTAAGAGAGAGCAATCTGACAGTGTTGCTTGTGAGGTCATGTTTACTTTAGGAAGGGAGAAGTAGCAGAAATGGTGTGAAAAGCCTTTTTTCTGTTACCCTGAGAATGGTGGGACACAGCTGGAGCAGTCCTTGTGTGTTTCCTTCCTGCTTGCAGAGCCTGTTCCCCTCTGTGCACGAGAAGCAGGCAATAACTGACAGAACCTTTGTGCTGTCTCTGCCCTTTCACCAGCCCTGCTGTTCCTCCCCAGTCTCCCAGAGGCTGCTCCTGACCAGGAAGATTAAAGGCTGCTCCTGTCCTACCCTCTGCACATGGCTGAGTTCTTTCCTGCCTCTCTCCTGGAGGCAGAGGGTAGGATTATCTCCAGCTGACCATTCTCTAAATCAGAAAGTACTCTCTTGGTGGTGTTTTACTGCCCCACATCCACAATTTAGCAGATACTGATCTGCTTCAAACAGAGCACTTGAATGTTGGCAGGTCTCCACTTCAGCCAGACAAATCTGAGGACTCCTTAGAGCTCTGTAAAAACTTTCCTCAGGCCATCTCCCCAATCCCTGTTTCCTCCAGGTGGGAGATGGATTTTAGAGATGTAGAACTGAGGCACAGAGTGTCCCTGACTGCCTGGTAAGGCAGCTGGGGAGGAGTCCTGCCTCTGGAGGTTCTTCCCTGTGTTCCATTACCTGTGGTTTTCCTCCTTTACCAGCCTGTAGTGTGGTTGTGTGTGTAATCCTTCACCACGTTCATCTTTGCTTCTGCTCCTCCTCCAACATGCTCACTGTGGTAATAACCCAGCAAACAGCAGGGAGGTGACCTGGTTTGCTGCTGCTCCTCTGCCCCAGCTCCAGCAAACACCTCCTTTCAGAGGAGGGCAGAGCTGTGTCACTCACTGTAGGCAGTAGCCCTGTGCTTGTGGTTTGCTTTTGCTGCTTCTTTTTATTCCACTTTGATTATTAGGTTGATATTCTACAGCTGTCAATCGTGGCTGCTACCAAGAAATTTTTATTTTCCCCTCCAGACTTCCTGTTTTTCTGGGGAGCTGTCTTCCTAGTTACCACTACATTGGTTGCCTTTTTGAAAAAGGAAAACCAGGAGCTAATACCAGCAAAGGAAGAAACAAAAGGCATCACTGACACATACAGGCTGCTCTTCTCAATAATCAAGATGCCAGCAGTTCTTACTTTCTGTCTCTTGATCCTCACTTCAAAAGTAAGTAAATACATTTAAGAATTGTTAAATGCTGGCATCAGAGTCTGGAAGGGATGTAACTTAGTTTTGCAATTGGCTGTCATCAGAGTTTTGAATTTTCACATGAAATTTAAGCAGAGTGGCTTGTCTCATCGTGCTGAGCAGGGCTGTGCAGCAGAAAAGCTTTGTGTGAGCTTTTGTGTTTAACACAGCCTTGAAGAGAGGTTTGGTGGCAATCTGGTATTAAAGTACATTTTTAAGCAGGCTGTGTAGCCTGCAGTTAAAAGGACAGAAAATGTTTCTTTTTAGCTCCGAATCCCCAGCTCTGTCCAAGCTGAGTTTCCATGGCTCCTGGTTGGACACTGAGGATGCCAAGAGCAGTGAAGACACAGGAATCAATGGCAGTGCTACTAAATGTTCTTGGAATAGTTTTGGCTCTGTAGACAATGAGAGTGTGCAAGTGTAGAACATGTAGAACTAATTTGGAAATCAAATTAGGGGCAGAAGTGACTTGTTCTGTATCCCATTTCTCAATTTACCTGATAGGGAGTAAATTGAATTTCTAACCAAACTGCCTGTTCTCCTCAGCTTATTCTGTCTCCTCGACGTTGCAGGTTGGGTTTTCAGCAGCAGATGCTGTAACAGGACTCAAGCTGGTGGAGGAGGGAGTCCCCAAGGAGCACCTGGCTCTGCTGGCAGTTCCAATGGTTCCTTTGCAGATCATCTTGCCCCTGGTTATCAGCAAATACACAGCGGGCCCCCAGCCCCTGAACACCTTCTACAAAGCAATGCCTTACAGGTAAAGTCTCATTTTAGTGAAAGCCAGTAATAGGTGTGCTCAGTTGGTGGGCTCACATCATGTGCAGGGGTTTGTGTGTAACTCTCTGACTTCCAGGTGCAAGGAAGTGTCTCAGGATTGTCACAGTGAGTTGAACTGTCTGATTCATGCAGTGTCACTGTGTGGAAGCAGAGCATGAGGTGTTTGGGATGTGCATGTACAGCAGCATTAGAGCAGTGCTCTCCTGCTCCTACTTAACTGCTTGTCAAATACTTGGTATCTAATGCTGAGATAGAAACAGGTGTAACAGATCTAAACTATTTTAATGTACTCTGTGTGATTGTTCAGGTTGCTTTGTGTTGGGGAAACACATGGGAAGAATTACTTGGAATAACAAATGATCTTTCTCATCCCTCCAGGTTGCTGCTTGGCCTGGAATTTGCTTTCCTGGTGTGGTGGGCTCCTAAAGTAAAGCATGAAGGAGGATTTCCTATCTACTACTACGCTGTGGTGGTGCTGAGTTATGCTCTGCACCAGGTAACACTCACTGTGAGGGGAGGGGAAGTGCTGTTTGGTCCCTGTCTTGTCCTGGGTCACACTGGAATCCCTCCAAGCCTGGCCCGTGCTGTGTGGCAGGATTGACTGCTAATACTCCTGCCAGTGTTATTCCTCCCTATTCCCTGTGCTCCGCTGGAAATCATCTGTGGGGCCACTTTCAGTTGTCCATGTCTGGTGTGGTTCCCCAGATCCTTTTTCCCCAGGCCCAGAAGCTCAAAAGCACAGAGGAGCTGGAGAAATCCCAGAACTGTGTCTGAGCTTGATAGGCATGCTGGTGAATGCACTGGTTGTGCAGATAAATAAAGTTATGTGATCCTGGTCCTAGGAAAAAACCCAACTTGATTGTTGGAGGAACATCATAATGGATCTGATCCAAAGACTTGGGAAACAAGCACCTGATCCAGCCTGGTCTTTGGATCAGAACTGAAATGTGTGCAGTGCCTTGAGAGGTGACTTGCAGTGCAGCAGGGTGGTTTTTAGCTGCTGCTCAGGCTGATTTGTTTCAGTTTGATAACCCAAGTCATGGCAGTGCATGTGAGGCTGGCTGTGCTGCAGCACAACCTGAGACAGCAGCACAGGGTTAGCTGGGGACAGCTGCAGGAGGAGCTGCTGCTGCTGGGGTGATCTGCAGCCAGTGCTGCTCAGCTCAGGGGGTTTCTCAGCAGGGTGTTTGTCATTGTTGGACACAAAGATGCCTGACTCCAGTCCAAAGGCAGAAGAACATCAGAAGCTTTATTTACAATTCATCCAGCCTTTTTATAACATGCTGTGCTAAAAAGGCACATTATTGGTGCATAGGATTGACACCTCTCTGCATTGGTTAAGTAACAGAAACAACACCTGGCAGAGGGGTTGTTATGAGAAAAATATTGTTTACTTAGAAATGTTATGAGTTATTTACAGAAACAGTCTTTGAAAGAAAATTCTCCCAAGAAATCTTCCCTTGGGAAGAAAATCCAGCCACTGGCAGGCTGAAAACCTCATACTCAGCAATGGCAGGCTGTGGTGCTGGGGTTGCAGGTGTGTGTGTGTGTTTGTCCCTCAGATCACCCTGTACAGCATGTACGTGGCCATCATGGCCTTCAACGCCAAGGTCAGCGACCCGCTCATCGGGGGCACCTACATGACCCTGCTCAACACCGTGTCCAACCTGGGGGGCAACTGGCCCTCCACGGTGGCCCTGTGGCTGGTGGACCCCCTGACAGTGAAGGAGTGTGCAGGGGCCCAGGGCCACACCTGTGCCACCACAGCAGCTGCAGAGGTGAGCCTGGGGCCGGGGCTGGGAGGGGGCTCTGCTCCGTGGCTCGCTTCACTGGCTTCTTGCAGTATTTCTTTGCCTTTGGAAACCTTCACAAAGTATAGCTCGTGCTTAAAAATTCCCACTGCTGGAGCTCATTTTGCTGTCTGGGAAAATCCAGTGTGTGAGCAGCTGCACACTGAATGAGCAGCCCCTTAGGCAGGGTTTGCACTGCAGAGGAGTGAGCCCTTTCTTCCCGTGCTGAGCTGGGGTAGGAGCACCAGACTGGAGCCACACTCTGCAGTGTGGGGAGGCTGGAGGTATGGTTTGGAGTTGTGCAGTCAGGACTCTGTCCTTGGCAGGCTCTCTGTCCCCCAGGGCCCTCCGTTTCTGTGGGAGGTTTTTTCTTCCTCCTGTCTCCCTGGAGGGTTCTTATCTGCCTGCCTTGATACCTTCTCCAAGATGCTGCTCTGCTCTCTGATTTTGGTGTCCACTTTCCCCATGAAATCAAGTGGGACTGGCTGCCTGCCCAGTTCTGGGAGCCCTGTGGAAGAGAACAAAGAACTTGCTGTACACAGATCAAACAACAGCACACAAAACTGCTGGGAAAGCAGCATTTCAAATTCACCTCCTCACAGCAAATGAGACATTTGACATGGCTGAAGAGTGGAAATGTTTGGGTTTTTTTTTTTTCAGTGCTCATGACTGATATTTGTTACACTCCTGAATGCCAGGATGCTCTAAGACATGGAGGTTCTCTACATTATCAAAGTGTCCTGGTGTCCAGCATGACTTGTCTGAATTGGGGTTGCAGTTTTTGCTGGTGCAGAGGAGAAACTGCTTCTGCAGCAGATGCTTTCCCAGCCTCTCACTCATTAGCTTGTCACTGATTAGGTTCCTGTGTCTCAGCCTCTTCTGAACTTGAGTCCTTCCTCCTTCACCTCACTCCTCTGATCTTTTCTCACATCCTCTCGGTTGGTGACATTCCACCACCACCACCACCACTCCCTTCTTATTCCTAATCTGATTTTGACGTGTCTCAGAATAACAAAGATGCTGGCAGAGCCTCAGCTCAGAGGAGTGATTAATCCTGGGATTAGAGCAGTGTTGAAAGCCAAACAATAGCAGAGACAATCCTGGCCTGTACAGTCACCCTGTGAATACTGGGGGTTTTTCTTCCAGTTCAAAACCATCCTGGGCATGTTTCTCCCAGACAGAGAATCTCAGAATCCTGGAATGGTTTGGATTGGAAGGACCTTAAAGCCCATCCAGTCCCACCCCCTGCTATGGGTAGGGATGCCTCCCATTATCCCAGGTTGCTCCAAGTCCTGTCCAACCCGGCCTTTGACATTTCCAGGTCTGGGGAGTCCACAACATGGATGGCTAGGAAAAAAATCATCTTTTTCAGTGAGGTTGGGAACAGTGTTTGCACCTGCAGGCCAGCACGGGCAGGGGGGCCCTTTCTGTTTTCTGGAGTTTGCCCTTTGGGCTGATGTGCTCCATTTGCCACATGCTTAGAGCAGCTTTGATACTTTCTTTGTAACTTTTCGTGCTGCTGATAAGCTCAAAAGCCTCCCTGACCAACTGCATAGGAAACAACAAAGAGTAAAGCACTCCACGTAGTCAGGAGCAGCTGCGGGGTGCCGTGTGTCAGTGCATGAACCTGTGCTCTGTTCCAGCTGTGCACAGCAGCTGGGGGCTCCTGCCTGACCACCCTGGACGGTTACTACGTGGAGTCCGTCGTCTGCGTCATCCTGGGCTTCGCCTGGTGGTTCTTCCTCGGACCAAAATTCAAAAGGCTGCAGGAAGAGGGACAGTCTTCGTGGAAGTGCAAGAGGAGCAACTGACGCACCTGGGTGTTGGATGGACCAGCGAGGTGGTTTTGGTTTTATTACAAAGACGTGTCCCGTACTCGGCACCGCGGGGTCCGGGTGTTTGGGGGCCGCGCGGGGAGATGGCGTGGCCGAGGCAGGGCTGTGCCCCCCTGCCCTCCCCACAGCACAGGGTCAGTTCAGAAAGGAGGGGCTGAAGCAGCGCCTCGCTGCTCCGTGCTTAGCCCTGACTCCGCGGGGCACCTCTGGGGAAGCTCCTCCTGCCTTGGCTGTAGGGGCAGCAGCGCTGCCAGCTGAGTGCCAGCTTTCATTTCACACAGATGATCTGACAGGGCAGCTGACCCGGGGGAGGATGCCCAAGGCATTCTGACTTGGAGGTTAAGCACGGCGCTACGGAATTCCTTGTGGGAACATCCCTGTGAGATGTCTGTGGGCTTTGCTTCTTCTCACTTTCTGAGCTGTAACCACGCCGCAAAGGATGAAATGTTCCAGAGATTCTTTTAAATGTATTTTCTGGCTTTTATAAGCTTTAAAGATTTATAAGAAAATATTTTTATAAGCAAATGACATTTGTTTAATTTATTTCCGCTGTTTCAAGGCAGTTTGATTTACGTTCGAGGTACTTGATGCTGTAAGGTAGGACTGGAGTAACGCACAATCCTCTGAGCCTTGAGTCCTGCAGCTGGAGCTGGAGGTGCTTCCCGAGCGAGGGCACGTGGGCCTTTGGAAGGGGTCAGTTGATAGAGGAAAACCAGTCTATTGGTTTTCCAAACTGTATTACTAAAATTGGAATATTCATTCATCAAAAGCAGTGGGAGCAGGGAGACTTCTCCCGTCGGGGGTGAGAAGAGTGAGTCGGTGATGACAAAGTTGCCAAATTCCCAGGAAGCTGGTGCAGGACTGACCCTCACACAAATCAAAGGGTGCAGTCCTGTGGCAGAGCTGCTGCAGAATTCACTGCTGGTGCCATGTGCTGGAAACATTCCCGCTGGATTTCTCCCACTGAGCTCCCTCCTGAGTGCCTTAGGGACCCACAGGTGCTGGAGAGGCACTCGGACCCCGCTGGGTGTACGGAACATTGGTATTAAAAAGGAAAACTATTAAACACCCCTTGGAAAGGTGCACGAGGTTCTGTGCCATGTTTTGTGTCAGTATTTGAAGGGTTGGGGTGGGAGTTGGGTTGGGATCTGCTGCTGCTGTGTGTTTTGGGGAGAAAGTGACCCAATCCCACCTTTGGCATGCCGGGGTGGGGGCGGGTGGGTACAAAGGGTCCCCCTGGCACCAGGAGTAAGGAGGGTTCTGGAAGAGGACACTGTGACCTCGTGCTTGGCTGGACACTGCCTGCTGTCCTCTGTGCCCTCCCTCGAGGGACTCACCTCACAGCTGGCTTCAGGCACAGCAAAACCACCCGTGCCAAGGGAAATCACACGGGCTTTATTGGCCAAGCTAACGTCTTCCAATTTCCCCTCTGCAGAAGAACAAAATCAACATAAAAATATATCAGATTTATGGCAGCACCTTTCAGTCCCTGTCCCAGCATCTCCACTGTGAGGCACTTCAGTTCTGTTTCCTCACTGGAACCATGGGCTGCTTATTTAAGTCATCTTGTGCATACCTAGAGGTGTTGTGAGGAAAAACTTCAAGTGCAGAAGCTGAGAAATTAAATTTGCTGTCCATTAGATTGGGGTTTTACCTTGCAATTTCTTTTTTCACTGTTTCTAAAGGTGTCAGTGAAACTTGTCACTAACAAAGATGGGTTAAGGATTGCTTATCAATAAGTAGATTATCTGAACAACATGAAAATTGCACATACACTCCAAATCGGTAGGAATAGATATGTTACCTGAAATAAATGTGACCTTTTTAAAACTGGTGGAACAAGTTATGGATTATTGCTTTTAATTTACGTAGCAGTTTTGTAAGTTGGAAATGTTGCTGCTGTGCCAGCCCCTTAGCAGGCTGCTGAAGAGCACCCATAAAATGTTGACCTTGCTACTTTTTTTTCTATCAACTCTGTTTGAAAGTAATTTTTCTTTTTAACGTTAGAATTACTGCAGACTTAAACATCTTTAACATTAAAAACACCCAAAACAAGAAGAATAATGAAGAAAAAAAAGTAGAAGAAAGGAGCATCCGAAGGGTCAGAGGAGGTGTGCTACAGGTTTGAGGGGCTCAGTGCAGATTTCAACCTGGAGAAGGCTCCAGGGAGAGCTCGGAGCCCCTGGCAGGGCCTGAAGGGGCTCCAGGAGAGCTGGGGAGGGACTGGGGACAAGGCAGGGAGGGACAGGACACAGGGAATGGCTCCCAGTGCCAGAGGATGGGATGGGTGGGAGATTGGGCAGGAACTCCTGGCTGGGCTGGAATTCCCAGAGCAGCTGTGGCTGCCCCTGGATCCCTGGCAGTGTCCCGGGCGGGGCTGCTCGGGGCCGGTGTCGCTCTATGGCACGGTGGCACCGGGCGGTGTTTCCCGGATCACCGGGCGGTGTTTCCGTTCTCCCGGAGCACCGGGCGGTGTTTCCCGGA
>WEIU01010529.1:15934-33639 GCA_013389925.1 Aegithalos caudatus | reverse complement strand
GAGCCCGCGGAGCCCCCAGAGCCCGCGGAGCCCTCGGAGCCCGCGGAGCCCGGGGCTGTGTGCAGGGACGCGGCAGCAGCGCCGCTCCGCAGCTGCAGCACAGCGGGCGCTGGCGGCTCCCTCCCAGCCTGCGCTCCTCGGGAGCGAGAGAACTTAACCTGCTCTCGCCTCTGGATGTGTGCTGTGCATCTCCGAGCTTCCCTCGCTCATCCTGAGCAGCGGTGCTCGGCTCTGCTTCCGAGGATTGCTTTCCAAATGTGTTGGCTCTGAAGGCATGAAGATCGAACTGAGCCTTTCCTGAAGGGAGAATTTCCATTCTGCTTGCCAATAATGAATGAGTTACAAATTTAATGGCAGACCTTGAAGTATATAAAAATTTAAGTCCAGAAAAAGGTAAGGATGTTTGAGTTTGGAATTTCTGTAGAAAGAGCTCGTAATGTGTCTGGAAATGCTTATAGAAAAATCAGGTAACTTAACCTTTGGGATTGGTAAATTGCTGTGTTTATGTGGACATTGTCGGTATAACAACTGTGTATCTGTTCCTGAATGTTTAACAGGAAAACCTGGTGGGTTTGTGTTGACTTCAAAGTCAAGCCAATTTCTCCATGAAAACGTAGCTTGTATTTGAGATACTGCTCTTTTGATGAGAACAAACTGCACTTCTGTGTTAGCCTAAATTATTACAAATGTGTCTGCCTTGAATAAAAACATTCTTGACCTTTTCATCTGTTGGGAATTTTGCTGTGGCTTTCAGTGGAGAAGAGTTTGTTGGTTTTTTCTAGTAGCACTTATAAATAGTATAACACATTTGCAAGTGGTGTGTACAATTTGAATAAAAGCACTGGATCAAAGATGTCTTTCCAAGAATTGCAGGAGATGGTACAAAAAAGGAAGACATCTTGAATAACTTTCTTCAGTATCTTGTAGTTTATAACGTCTAATTTTGTTCAATTTAAGTCAGTGCTGAATGGAAAGTGGCAATTCGCTTAAGCCTCTAAGTGGATAGAGAGTAAATGCTGTAGAGAGGAGAAATCATGGTAGATTAAAGTTAATTTTTGTATTTTGCTCATCCTTAAGGATGTTGAATTATGTTCTTTTAAGGAAAACACTTAGATAATACATTTAGCATAAGAGCTTTCTTGCCAGAATTGTGTAGCTCAGAAGAAATTTTTTGTGACAAGATTATCTGTAATTTAAAATCAAACAAACTAATCTAAAATAAAGGCACCAAAAGTCACGGATCATACTTTGAAATATGATCTTGCCCATTATAAGATGATAGGAAATTTTAGGGCACTGTTGGGGGTTGATACGCTTTTTCTTTTTTTACTTTGTATTTGTCATGGTTGATTTTAGTGGATATTTTTTTATCTAGTGGAAGTCACTGGGAACTGGGAATAGACACAGCTATTGTATAAAGAGCAGAGCCTGTTTCAGGCAGAAGTGAGTTATTTGTGGATGCCTGTGGGGAGGGCTGCCAGTGCTGGGGCTGCTGAGCTGCGGTGCCACTGCTGCTGTTCCTGTCACAGGCGCTGGCTCCCCAGGGCTCTCCATGGAGCTTTGGTGGCTAAAGGAGGGCAGGTGTTACTCCATCTGCCTTCCCAGGTGCAGCAGGTAATGGATATGGCCCCATTGAATAATTCACAGCCAGCTCTCCTGGAGGGGCTGGAACAGGCCTGCAAGGAAAGCATCAGGTTCAAGTTGTGACTCTCGTGGCAGTGCATGTGTGGAGAGGCACATCCCACCCCGGATCGAGGGCATTCTGCAGTCCCTTCCTTACCCACATGTGACAGCAAGGCCAGGTTCCAGTTGGTCATCCTTGGTTGTGGCAGTGCCATCTCTGTGTGGGGAGGCCAGCGAGGGCTGTGGAGCAGTGAGTGGGTGTCCCTGCTGTCCCTGGGTGTCCCTGGGTGTCCCTGCTGTCCCTGGGTGTCCCTGGGTGTCCCTGCTGTCCCTGAGTGTCCCTCAGAGGTGGGGTCATGGCCGGGTTCCCCTCTGTGCCAGGGACTGTGGCAGTGCCCTGTTTAATGTCCTTATTAGTGCTGCTTTGGGACTCCTGTGCCTGCAGTTGTCCAAGCACCTGTCCAGGCACTGAGTGTAGGCTCAGGAATATTCATATGTAAAGGAATTAGCCCAGAACAGCAAACTGGTCTGAGTGGATATGGAAGGGCTCAATCTCCTGGGGAGAACTCAGCCATCCACAGGTTTCATTCCAACAACAGCTTCAATCTGTCTCAGCATGGAATGCACTCACAGTAAGTTAGCACGTGCACGTGGCAGCTTTGGCAGGTGGAAAGCCTCGAGGTGGTTTGGCATGTCCTGAGGAGGTTGCCCAGTGTTGCCCTGAGTGCCACCTGACCCGAGTGTCACAGTGGGGCACCACCAGGTGTCCCTGCCACGGCCCTGCCGGGGCTTCAGAGGGTGCTGGAGCTGCATGGCTCCAGCAGCATCTGATCACTTCTGCAGAGGATGTGGCTGGCAAGGTGGTAACTGGGTTATGTGCTTGTTAACTACTCACTGTTCGTGGTTTTGGTGCTTATGAATGAAATCTACTCCTTTTTCAATAATCTACAGAACACTGTCATGGTGTTAGGGAAACGTGCCGTTTGCTGAAGAACTGCTGTTTTCCCAAAACTCTGGGGCATAGGTTAGAATTGTTGAGGTAACTCCTTCAGTGCTTTGCTGGAGACTGAGCTGCCCCAGTGCCACACTGGGGTCAGTGCTGGCACTGTGGTGGCACACAGCAGCCTGGGTTCAGCAGGGGCTGGTGAGCAGAACGTGCTGATAGAAACCTTCCCAGCTCTGTCCAGCACTGAGCGTGCTGCAAGGGGTGTGTGTGCTGCTTTTTCCTCTTTCCTTCAGCAGCTGGTGCTTCAGGGAGCATGTGCTGCCCCGTGTCTCCTTGCATGGCTGAAGTGGGAGCTGTGAGGAGCCCCAGGGTGGCTTTTCCCTGGCTGTAGGGCAGGGAGCTCGAGCCTTTGCTGTGGCAGGTTATCAATACCAGCACAGCAGAGAGCGGGCTCAGAGGTGTTCCCACGTTACCAATAGAAACATTGATCAGCCTGAAACTCTGATGCACAAACCAGCATCATTTTCAGTAATAAAATCACTTTGGTGTTTGAGACCGTCAATTCATTGTTTGCCCACAGATGACTCACTGTCGGTGACTTGCACCGAGGTAATTTAAAATAGAATAGATAAACACGTTTCTTTAGCAAAACGACTATTTCTGAGGAGGGTGAATAAATTAGCTCATATCATCTGTTGCACTGCAGTCTCCATTCATTACTTTTAAAGGTTAATTAACTTCACCTTCCTTTCTATTCTCCTTTTTCCCCCTCTTCCTTAGTCTCTAGCCGAGCCCCAGATGTGGCTCTGTTTGGCAGCAGTGCTGCCTCCAGCCTGGCTGCAGGCCCTGGGGACTGGATCCCTCTCCCAGGTGCTCCTGTGCCTGGCATTGCTGCTCTCCCCAGGCCGTGCTGCTGCACAGGGCCGAGGTGCTGTCACACGTGGCTGTTTGCTGATCAGTATGCAGACACCAGGACTGACTGTTTGCACTGGGGCTGGGATAGTTCATCCTCTGCCCGTCTCTGTGTGGGCACAGGAGCAAGCTTTAGGAAGGGCCTTTTGGGGTTTTTTTTCCTATTTTTTGTTAAATTGGTAAAGTTAAGTGGGAGGTGTGACATAGAAAGGGCGGTGTGGTGAATGAGAGGGTCTGCCCTCGCTCAGTATGTTGTGGTGGAAATTGTGTTTGTTGAATCATCCAACACATGGAGGCTGAGAACAAGGTCTGGTTCACCATGGGTGATTCTTACTTAAGTACTTACTGGTTGTTTTAGGGGGCAGGTACGGGATTCTGGCAGAGAAAGAGCTCTGTGGTTTCTGTTCTCCACCTCTGCCTCCAGAGGCACGGCTCCTGGGATGCCCAGACTGCTCCTGCCAGCTGGGGGGCCTCGAAGGAGGAGCCCCCTCCCTGCCCTGGCACGGCAGTGAGGGAGGGATTGCCCTCCTGAGCAGAGCTTCCCTGGCCTGGGGAGCCCCGGGTTTGCTCTGGGGAGCCCCGGGTTTGCTCTGGGGAGCCCCGGGTTTGCTCTGGGGACATGGGCACAGACCCTGGAGACGGTGCCTGGTGCTCCTTGTCATGGTCACACGGGGGGGGTGCTGCTTGTCCTGAAAGCCACCCCCACCTGGCACAGTGACACCACACACCTGTGTGCTCGTCCTCCCCTTGGCAGGGGCAGCGGAAACTCTCCTCTTTCTTCCCACCTCCTGCTTTTTCCACATGCTCTGTGGTGTCATAATCAACTGCTGTGCCCTCCCTGCCGAGGGATCCTCCAGGAAGAAAGGATTAGGATATGCAAACTTGACTGTGTTTGCTTAATAAATCGGTGCTCCTTGTTCACCCCATTGATGTGACAATGTGCTTTGGCACATGGCCATGGCTGTGCTTAAACGATTGTGCTTTTCAATGTTGACAAAGGACTAATTCCATAGCCCTAATGGAAAACTTGCAGTCCTCAGCGAAGCTGTGCTGCAGTGGCACCAGGCCTCACAATGCACAGCTCTGGCCGAGTTGTTTCTGAAGAAAGGATGAAACCTGGGCTAATTGCTTGAAGATAATAAGTGGAACTTTGCTGAGCTGGCAGAAGGAGGGGTCCTTGGGCAGGGGTGGAAAACATGCATTATTCATGGTGTCCAACAGGGCAGCACAGCCTCTGTAAAGGAGGCATTGGCCTGGCAGGACATTTCTGCACTGCACAGTGCTCTGTGAGGTCTCAATGAAGGAACAAAGCTTGTCATTAAGGATCATTCGGGCTCTTTTTTGATTATACTGTAGTGTCAAGCTTTTGTTTGGATGCTTCTGGTTCCTTTCTGATCTCTAAGAGCAAAAGAGGAGGGGGCTTCAGTGTGGGAAGTAACTCTGAGTTCTTCCATGGCAAGAATAGCTAAGGGTTGTCAAGGATCAGCTTGAGAAGGTGAAGAGCAGAAACCTTTGACTTGTAATGTGAAAAAAATATGAGTTATTGGTTATCCTGGAAGCATTGAGCCTGCAGTGTCAACAGGGGAAGCTGAAAGAGCAGTTTCTGTGAAATACGTGTTACTCAGACATGACTTGTGGGAGCTGCTGCTCTCAAGGTTTTGTGTTTGTTTTGGGGTTTTTGGAAAGAAAAAACACCGCCAGACAGTTCCCAGACTTACAAAGAGCTGAAACATACTGGTAGATTTGGTTGTGCCGGGGTTATTTCTGCATTCTGGGTGGTGAATAGCGTTGTTCTTAAGCTTCACCCCTTTTTTGTTTGCCTATTATTTAGTGCCTTTACAAGCAGGAGCTGCTTCCCAGAGTTAGGGATTTCCTTTGATTAGACACCATTGGCAGTTGTTTTGAGTAGTCTCAACTTGTGTTTGATTACTTGTTTTGATGCTCTGCATCTCCAGGGTTGAGGTGAATTGCCCGTGCCCTTTTCGGGCTCTGGTGTCTCTGCTGGTGCCGTGTGGCTTCCTCGAGGGTTTCTCAAGAAATGCAGCCGTGGGACAGATTGATTGTCCATCTCATGTCCATGGACTTCCCAGAGATTACCATTAAATCCACTGTAAGGAGCTTAATGTGAAATTCCGTGAGGCTAGAGGAGCTGCTGCGAGGCAAATTAAACTCTGGCATAAAACACGAGCTGTGGTTATGGTGTCCCTGGGTGTATCCTGCCTGGGCCCTGGAGTGCCCCAGAGCTGCCAGTGCCCTCTCTGCCCCCGGGCTCTTGGGCTGTTGTGTAACAACAGCAATCAGCACCCTGATGGCATTAGTGCTGTTCTGTGGGATTTACATCCAGCTGCTCTCTGGGGGGAACCTGGGCAGAAAATGTGTCTGATGGCATTTCTGGGAGGGCAAACTCAGTGCTCAGGGTGAGGGAACATGCAGGACAGGGCCTTGAGGGGAGTGCAGACAGCTGAGAACATTGTGGGGCTCTGGGGCTTGCTGTGGGCTTGGTTGGATGCAGAGTATTGTCACTGCTGGGACAGGGACAGTTCACTTGTGTGCTGCTCTCGAGTGCAGCGGTGGGGCTGTTTTTGGAAAGGAACTTTCAGATCATGAAGTTCAAGCATCAGCCCAGCACCAGCCCCGTGTTCACCTCTGAACTGGGTCCTCAGGAGCCACATCCTCTCGTTTTTCAAATGCTTCCAGGGACAGTGACACCACTGCCCTGGGCAGCTGTGCCAGGGTTTCACAACCCTTCACACAACACGTAGGAAACCCCCAAAATACTGAATGCAGGGGAGAAGAGCTGCTGCTGCACTTATAAAAGTAACTCCTGTAATTTATGGGTTCCTTTTATCTCTTCAGGCTTAATGTTGGCTTAATGCAGTTGATGCCTATCATTTAGAAACCCAGTTTATATCCTCTTTCATAATTATACTTCTCAGTGTTTGGTAATGCTCTTTATACCTTATTTAATCTTTTTGTTCTGTCAGATGGCTGTAACAGTAAGTCCATAAAAGCAAGATGAGACCAGACCTTTTGTCATTTGGTTGCACTTCAAAATATCAATTTCTTAACATGCAAGAAAATAAAAGAACTATTTGTGGACAGCAATTAGAAATTTGTTTTGATCTTTGATTTTAAAGTAAAATGATCTGTCTCACAACAGTGGTGTAACTTTTGCTGTAAATTCTTGGCAGTAGAGTTTTGCTGCTAATGCAGACATAATAGTGTTTTCTTGAATAACTAATCCTCAAAATATAGTAGCAAAAAATGGCCAGGGTATTTATTTAACCTCAGAGAACATGTCTGATGGGAGGGGGTGTTTGTTTCACTGCAGGGATGTGCCCCATATAACAAAATGCTCTTCTGTTTGCTGGAAAATGCTGCTCAGTGTAATGTCTTAATTCCCCAAATCGTTTCCTACTGGTATCAACTGCAGGGTGCTGCACACCCTGACTTTGTGGTGAGGCACAAGAGCAGGCAGACTGCACTCACTGGGAATGGATGACACTAAACCAGAGGAATTCCCAGCTCCTGGGATGCAGGGAGCAGCCGTGGCTCCCAGCGAGGCCGGGAGGTGTGTGGGGATCCTGGCGGGGCCGGTGCTGAGCCATTCCCTGGTTATCACAGCCCGAGGCACGGGGCTGGAGTAGGGGTGAGGGGATGGAGCTACCACGGGCTGCCTGGGGGATCAGCACTGCCAGAGCTGCCCGGGCAGGGGGGAGCACTGCGCCTGCCTGGCATCCCGGGGATCAGCGGGGACATCCTGGGGATCGGGGACATCCTGGGGGTCAGGGACATCCTGGGGCTCAGGGACATCCTGGGGATCCCAGGGACATCCCGGGGATCAGGGACATCCTGGGGATCAGGGACACCCAGGGGATCATCAGGGACATCCTGGGGCTCATCAGGGACACCCCAGGGCACAGGAACATCCCAGAGCTCCATGGCTCTCCTCCTGGCCTCGGAGGTTTGCCACGTGCTGGGCAGCGTGGCCACCCCAGAGCCAGTGGAGCTGGCACACACGGGTTGGGATCTGGTTTACCCTTGGGTACAGAAGCAGCTCCTCCCTTAAGGAGAGGTTTGAGTTAGGAGTGATTCTCATGGCTGAACTAAATTAAAAAGTGCAATTTGAATTCAGGTCTGTATTGCTCTAAGGGGTTATTTTGGGAGGAAAAAAAAGTAGACCGGTCTTTCATTATTAAATCCCATTAAACTCCAGGATGTCTGTTGGGATGATTTTCGACTGTCAACTTTGCACAATTCTGGAAACAGAAGTGAGTGTAGTTTTCAGGGGTTTTTAATTTTAAATTAAAGCTTCAAATATCATAGAATCATGGAATGGTTTTGAGTTGGAAGGGACCTTAAAGGCCACCCAGTTCCAACCCCTGCCACGGGCAGGGACACCGTCCTTATACATTGCATAAGCATGATTTTTTATTTAGACTTCCACATTAATTTTCTTTGATCTTGTAATGTAAACTACATCGTGTTCTAGTTTAACTTAATTCATTTTCAGACTTCGAGCAAAAAATGCACAGCTAGTCCTTGTGTTAGAAGGATAACTTTTACTGGGAATCATTCCTCAAATTTTGATCTATATCTGCATTGAGGAGCTGCTTCATTTACTCTGTATTCCTGGTTTATCTACAGGATTAGATGTTTTTCTGGAAGCAGCTTCCCTATTCCTTAGTGAAATGCTGCCTGAACTGCTCTTCTGGAGCTTTATTGTGCCCTGCACCGCTCAGTACCTTCCCTGATTCAGATGCTAATGTGTGGTGTCTGGCAAGGGACCTGCATTAGCATACTGAGAATAGATTTGAAAAAGACCTTTTTTATTTGCGCGCTTATATTTTATAAATAGCCTGAAGGGGAGGATGGGGTGTTTTGTAAATGGTTTGCAGAGCTGAAATCCAGTGGGCCCGTGATTGCTGTGGCATTTCCATTACCCCAGTCCCTTCTTGAACGTGGAGCCTTCGTTATTAACACCTACACAGCAGGAATGATGCCCTGAACTCTCTTACACGTTTACTATTCTTTAAGTGTTTGAATTCTCATGGTATTTCCTTGGAATTGGGAAAGTGCAGGCAGCAGAGATGGTGCTCCCTGGGGCACTGGACGTGGGGTTTGGGAGGTGGGGGCTGTTGAGATATTGGGCAGGAACTGCGTTTCTTCCACTTTGTGAAAGAAAGTGTTTTAAAATCTCCTCCCTATAACTGAAGTCTGCCAGCAGCATGAATGTGACTGCACCTATAACAATTCCAAATGTGATGTGGAAATGTTTAGGCAATTGAAATGGTGAAGAAGGAACTGGATTGCTGTTTATGGTTTTTATTTTCTCCCACAGTTTTGTTGGCTGCAGTTACCTGACTGTGGCCCATTCTCTGCTTTTCCTATATTGAATAAATGCAGTCTTCTCCCTTCTGCCTTTTGCTGGCTGTTCTCAACGGCATCTTAGTGGAACTGGGCTGGGATTTTTTCTCTGACAACTGAGCTGGTGCTAATAGAAAGATTTATTTGAGAATTAGTTCTTTTTTTAAGGCTTTCTCCAGTCACTGCTAGCCTTAGGTGCAAAAAAGCAGATTTTCTGTGTTGAGTAGCTTGTTGCTAAACCTCTTACTGAGCTAAAGCTCTGCTGGAAGTGATCTCTCTATTAGTGAAATCAAAAGGTGTTTGTGGTGTGTGTGCCAGGCTGATGGAGCAGGGCATGTTTGTGTATCCACACTCACAGGGAGGACCTCATTTCTGTGCTGGGACAAGTTGTGTTTGTCTTGGAAGGAATCCAGGGCAAACCTGATCTAAACTCAGTTCCAAAGGGAAAGGCTGGGTCTGCCATGAAAAGGCATTCCTGTGTGGATGTGTATAGGGAGTTTCAGAGACCATTTTTGCTTCAGTTCATCTTTCTTCTCTCAGGGTCTGAGTTTTCCATCCCTCGTGGTGTAAATGTTTGTCTTCCTGGTACTTTGTGCATCTTCAGATAGATCTAAGTTAATGCTGTCCCAACCAACATGTGGATATGGTCCAACATCTCCTTCTGGCTTGATTTGTGTCACATTTGTGCTTTATCTTGAAGCCCTTCCAAACTCACCTTCATTCAGTGTGTGTGCTGATCCAGAGGGTGCCATTATTTGTGGACATAATAAAGGACACATTTATTGCACTCACGTGATGCTTTCAGAAGAGTTTGGTTCTGTTCAGCTCAACCTCAGTCCCCTCCTTCCTCCAAGAAAGGGAACTCAGGAAAAAGACTCCTGATGGGGTTTATTCCATGTGGGGTTTGCCTTGCCTGCTCCTGGTGAGTGAGGGGGCCAGGGGAGGTTATTCCAGTGCCAAGAGCTGTTCATCCCTGGTTTGGCCAACATTTCAGTGCTGCTCTGACTGCCTGTGAGTGTGTCAGAGCTGTTGGGAGCTGGGAGAATAGATAAATCCCAGCTCTGGCAGAGAGCAGTGGGAGAGTGGGTTAGCCTTTGCTGTGACACTGAGGAGCACTGGAGAGAAGTGCTGGAGAGAGGAAGGGTGATAAGAAATAAAGACAGACCCAGAGTTTATTTGGGAGCCAGCCAGAGTGTAAACAAATCACCCAGGAGTGATAGCAAGTGAGGAGAGGCTGTGAATGGATAAAACCAGAAGGTAGTTTAAGAGCATGGATGTATACTGAGATCAAGAGGAAATGCTATCTTGATCCTTGTGTTTGGAAGGCTGCAGGAGGGAGGATGAGAGATGAAATGGAAGAAATGGGTTTATTTTAGTCAAAACACAGAGGAGGAAAAAAGCCTTATCATCCGGATGGGAGGATAAAAGGAAATCATCCCAGTATGTGTTCAAAGGTTGGTGGCAGCACGGAGAGGGTGTGAATGTGTCTGTGTCATTCTGTGAGCAGCTCTGCCAGTGTCACAGCATGAGGGACAAACTCCAGGGCTTCTGAGCCCAAAGGACTGTGGGGTTTGAATGAGGAGCTCACCAGTCCAAATACATGAAGTGCTGAGGTTTAAAATTACAGCACTGTGTGTAATAATAGAAAAAAATGTCAATAAGACGAGCATGAAGCAACTATAAAACATTTTCCTTCCACATAGATTAAAGTTTCCCATGCCTCCTTTGTCGTAAGGGCGAGCTGTTCCATTTTTCTGTGTGAGAAGGTGGCGGTGAAGAAGGGACAGTGTCCCAGCACTGGCCACTTTGTGTCATTCGAGGTTCAGGTCAGGGCTGGGGTGTGCCTGGCAGATGCTGGCTGCTTGTTACCCATGTCATTAGTGCATGAGGCGGCCGTTGAGCTGAATTTCTTCTGCTCTGCCTGACAGTTGAAAGATGCATGAGTGTGATGCAGTCTGGGACGCAGATGGTGAAGCTGAAGAGTGGCACCAAGGGGCTGGTCCGTCTCTTCTACCTGGACGAGCACAGGACCTGCATCCGATGGAGGCCCTCCCGCAAGAGCGAAAAGGCAAAAAGTAAACTCGTCTTTCTTCTCATTTCTGGGGCAGTTTGGTATTGGAATGTGAATTACAGAGCTACACAGGGCTCCTGGGCTGGTGGGAGACACTTGGGCTGGTGTCTGTCTCCCCTGCTCCCTTTAGCCCCAGCCCCATGATGTTCCAGGGGCAGCCGGCACACGGCACAGCCCTGGCAAGGAAACCTTCATTCCAACGGGCTTTTGGGATGTGCAGATGTAACGTTAATAAAGTTGCACGCCTCTGAGCCTGAACAGCTCAGAATTGTGAGGAGCAGGAGGAGGCTGGCTGGCCGTCCCAGCGTGTCCTTTGGTTTCCCTTTCCCCCAGTCGTCATCGACTCCATTTACAAAGTCAGCGAGGGCCGGCAGTCGGAGATCTTCCACCGCCACGCCGAGGGCAGCTTCGACCCCAGCTGCTGCTTCACCATTTACCATGGCAACCACCTGGAGAGCCTGGACCTGATCACGTCCAACCCCGAGGAGGCTCGCACCTGGATCACGGGGCTCAAGTACCTCCTGGCCGGCATCAGCGACGAGGACTCGCTCGCCAAGCGCCAGAGGACGCACGACCAGTATCCTTTGAGGGACAGCCCTTCCTCCTGGTCCCTGTT
The DNA here is from genome assembly GCA_013389925.1 of Aegithalos caudatus. Classification (NCBI taxonomy): domain Eukaryota; kingdom Metazoa; phylum Chordata; class Aves; order Passeriformes; family Aegithalidae; genus Aegithalos; species Aegithalos caudatus. The sequence continues at coordinate 22,104 of WEIU01010529.1, read as the reverse complement.
CCTGCCTTGGTTTCCAGTCACTGCAGCACAGCGTGTCCTTTTTCCTACTGAGTGACCAAAACCCTTCCCCTGATTGCAATGGAAACCTGAGAAATGGCTTTGACACGGACACATATGTGTGTGATAAACTATGGGCTGAGCCTTGGGGACGGGATCAAACTGCAGAGGAGTCAGGGGATAGGCTTGCATTTTGTTAATTAATTCCTTTTTGAAGGGGCAGACCAGTTATTTCTAGTTATCTCAATATCTCACTAACTCCTGGCCATCTCTGTTGCTCCTGTGTAAGTCAGATGCCTATGTTCTTCCCAGCCTCCATTGTCTGTCAGGAGCACAAATCCTTAAAGCTCCTCAAATATTTGTTGAAGCCCAGTAGCCAAAGTGAACCTCGTCCTCTGAATGTTTTCTTCATGTTTTTTTCACAACAGCGATGACTAAAATGTTGTACACAAAGAATGCTCTTCCCCCAAAACCCAAACCCCAAGGCCATCTTAATTAAAACTGTAATCTGTCTGTTCTTCTGCCTCATGGGAATCTCCAGGGGTACTCCTGGAGCACAAACATATTTCAGGTATTTTTAATTTATATCTCCCGTGTTTGATTCTGATCCACAGCAGTCCATTGGGGTTGTATTGCATGCTCTGCTGCACCTGTCCTCAGCTTGCTATATTTAACCATGACTTTTCTGAGCTGCTCCTGTCTGCTCTACCTTCTCTCCTGGTGAAACATCACTGCAAGTCCCATTTGTTTTATCCAGTGTGGCAGCTGGGAACTGAGCTGTGAATAATTGCCATAAACCAGTTGTGGTTTTAAGCATTTGATGAGCTGTAGTGATGGCAGGGGCAAAAAGGCTTCTTTCCTGAGCTGCCCTGCCTCCCTTGTCCGTGAGGAGATCCCTGTGTGGCTGTCCTTGACACGCTGGCAGCTGGGTGAAGCAGACCTTCGAGGAGGCTGACAAGAACGGGGACGGGCTGCTGAACATCGAGGAGATCCACCAGCTGATGCACAAGCTGAACGTGAGCCTGCCCCGCAGGAAGGTCCGCCAGATGTTCCAGGTGTGTGCCTGCGGGAGGACGGGGCCCTGAGCTCCGGTTCTGGGCACATCCGCACAGGAGCTGCGGCCTGGGATAAAAACAGCACCTCACAGGCTGGTTCAGTCTTACTTTTGTAGACAAAGAGGCATGAGAACATTGTTTAAATGACACGAAGCACACAGAAATCTCGCCAGTGTTACTCTTGCTGCTGCGTTGTTGTTTTCAGCTCTGTGAACTGAATTGTTCGGTGCTGGCATTGATGGACAATGAATTTACTCTGTTGCTACTGAAACCTTTTTTCATTTCCTTTATGGAAAATTATATAATAGAAACTGGCTTTATTCAAGTAATTGGGTTTTCTTTAACAACTTCCTCATATTTAGCCATTCAGATTTGATTGATTTAGAATCAATTTTTTCCTTCTGTTTTCTGAAAACAGCTCCCATATTCCACCAGCCCTTGTGTTTACTGTAGGAAAGGAGAGATGAGCCATGGACATAATGGAGAGCAAAAAAAGTCATCTTCACTTTTCTAATCCAGTACCAGCTCAAAGCTGGTTTGCCGTAAAACATGGGAAAGTTGAAGAATCTTCTATGTTCAGAAGTGCTTTGTTTGTTTGTCTGGCATAAAATCCCCATTAGAGATACATCTTTGGAGTCTGGAGTTACTCCCAAAGACCTGGAAACTGGTGGGGTGGTGCTGCAGAGATAATCTGGACTGTACTTGTTGCCACAGATTATAAATGTCATTTAAGGTATGTAATAGGTATAAAATGATTAAAAATCCCATTCAACAGCATTTAGCTGAGAATTCTTTTCTTCTCAGCTGACTTGCTGTGATAGGAGTTTGCAGACCTTTGCATGGATACCCACTCAGTGCCTGCCAGCCGTTCTCCAGAATATATTCTTTGTTTTGAAAATCCACACCAATCCTCTTAGGCAGATGTTCACAGGAAAAACCTTGTATTAATGTGTGCTAAGTACTGTTTTCTTCTTTTCCCACCTCTGAGGAGAAACAGCAAATCAAGACTGGAGATGCTGCTGTCTGTTTTGGTGTGGGGTCTCAGTGCTGCTGCAGAGTTGTCCCCTCTGCAGAGTGCTGCTGGGGCTGAGAGTGCTGCAGATTAAATAATATGCTTCTAAGGCTCTGATATTGTCCTGAATGTTTTAAGATATCAGGCAGTCGTTGGGGAAGCCTTGGGTGATATTGTTATACCTCTTGCTGTGTTTTGATCCAGGATAACTGCAGGGCATACAGGAGGGCAAGAGATCAGAATAAATCCCAGGGTGAGCCTCTTTCTGGGGGAAATAAATTTGAAATTAAAGAAGGAAATTAGAGTTTCATAGGGAATCTGTGGCTTTAATTTAGTAACTGTTTTCACTGAAAACCCCAGAGCTGATGATATAATTCTGCAGTTCTTTTAGCCTGTTAGAATTTGTGTCTGAACAGTCTCGCAGACTAGAATTTACAATGTTTCTGTTGGTGCACACAAGTTCTACTCTGTTTGATTCCCTGATTTCTCCTGTGCTGAGCATGTTTACCTGAGTGTCGTTACCTCTTAGGAGGCAGACACAGACGAGAACCAAGGAACCCTGAACTTTGAGGAATTCTCAGTGTTTTACAAGATGATGTCCCTGCGCCGAGACCTCTACCTGCTGCTCCTGAGCTACAGTGACAAGAAGGATCATCTCACTGCTGAGGAGCTGGCTCAGTTCCTGAGGGTGGAACAGAAGGTGTGGCAATTTCTGCATCCATGTCTATGGCCATGTACTTACATTTAAATGTAGGGAAAGGATTTTACAGAAAATATTAACTTGGGGGGGAGGGAAAAGCACAGATGTGACCGAAGAGAGTTTTGAAGGTTTTACTGTTTTTTGAAATGCTTCTAGAAAGAGTTTGAGCTGCTTTGGATGATTTTGGAAGTGCCCAGGACAGTGGTGTGAGAGGGACCTGGAGCAGGAAGACGTGGCAGAGGTGGGGGAGCTGCCTTTGGGGTGCACAGGGACACGATGGAGCTTCTGATGCAGCAGAAAGCTCGAGCTGACTGTCAGGTCTGGCATTCTGCACCCTCTCTGTGCTCTGTGTGCCCTCCTGAGAGCACTGCGTGGGCAGAGCTGTCTGGGGAGCTGCTGTGCTCAGCATTGCTCCAGCAGCAAGACAGAAAACCTGTTCCTTCCCAGTGCCCAGCATTGGGAGGTCAGGGAGATTCCCCTGAATGTTCCCAGTGCCAGCAACGCCCTCGGGCAGGGCAGCATTGCCCCAAAAGCTGATTGTGCTCCCAGCCAGGAGGCAGCTCCCAGTGCCCTCACCCAAACAGCATTTGGGTTTTGCTGTTGTCTGGATGCTTGGAAATCTGTGGACAGTCTGTTCTGCTCCATCTGCTACTCATTTGGCAAGATGTTAAATATTCTGCAGCCTGAGGACAGAACAAAAGAGGGTTGGGGTTTTTGTTAGCTTGCTAAACTGGCTTCTTTTATAGAACTGCCTGTTTAGAACACCCCCTATTATTTTTAATGGAGTACTTTAAAGTGTAACAAAAAATGAGTGGCCTAAGTCATCACCTCCCAAGCTACAATTAAAAAAGCACAAATGAATGGACTTTGCCCCAGCAGATGTAGCTTTGGACTAGATTAGATATTTCCATTCCTAGAGCACATGAGGACCCAACACCGGGCCAGCACGGAGCCATGGGGGATATTGGAAAAGTTAATCTGAGCCAGCTTGTACCAGAACAGGGCCTGCTCTGAGCAGTGTTTGCAATCAAACACCAACCTGAGCAAGGATAATCAATTCTTTTTTCTACTGAATTGTTCTTTTTTCTGTTATCCTGTGTAATTCCTGCAGCATCTTAGGATGGTTGGCTTAGCTGGGACAGTACAAACAGTGAACAGGATGATGGCACAAGTAAAGTGCCAGAGGTTTGAGTGTCTTCTGTGATGTTGGTAGTGGAGAAATGAAATCCACACAGTCCTTGTTCTCCCCTTGGTTCTCTACAGCTCAAAGCAGTGAGGAAAGATGAGTGGTGGGAGCTACTTCTTTCCTTTAGTTCTGAAGGAAATATAAGTGTCTACTTGTAAGTGCCCCACAAATCACTTAGAACCTCAGCTGTGGGCTAGCTGAAGCTGTTGACAAAATTCCTATTTGTTTCAGAAAAGCTGCTGTTTTTCATTTCAGAATTTAATTATTTCTCTCCTAGCCTGTGTATTACAGTGAACTCCCTTGGAAGTAATGAAATCATAGGAGTGGAAAACGCATGAAAATGAAATCCAAGCCTGCCAAATCTTTTTGCATGTCTAAGAAGATTATATTAAAGAATATATTGTCATAGTTCTCATTTCAGCAGTATTGGCCAGTACAATTATTAAGGCTGCTAGACAGCTAATTTTAATTTTGAGACTAAAATGACATAGGTTTTAACTGATGGCTACCTCTCACTCTTGTCTCCTCCCAGGTAAGCAGATTTTCACATGCTGGTGACATTAAAAATAAGTGTACCTCCACTGTTGTTTTTGTGCAGATGAATAATGTGACACCAGAATATTGTCTGGACATCATACAGAAGTTTGAAGTGTCAGAAGAAAACAAGAAACAAAATGTTCTTGGGATTGAAGGTAAAAGTTTTGATTTCAGAGTGAGTTTTGCCTTGCTATACTGCAGTGGTGTGGAAGTGTTTGGTGGTGTTTTGGTGAGGCTTTTGCTGTTTGCCTGTGACACAAAGTCCCTGGATCAGCAGTCGGGAGTGTGGGTGCGTTTTGTGAGCCAGGGGGGAGATGTGAGTGGGTGTGGTGAGGCAGCAGCTCTGCAGCCATGCATCCCAGCCATGCATCCCAGCCATGCATCCCAGCCATGCATCCCAGCCATCCATCCCAGCCATCCATCCCAGCCATCCATCCCAGCCATGCATCCCAGCCATGCATCACAGCCATGCATCACAGCCATCCATCCCAGCCATGCATCCCAGCCATGCACCCCAGCCATGCATCACAACCATGCATCCCAGCCATGCATCACAACCATGCATCCCAGCCATGCATCCCAGCCATCCTCAGGAGTGGGGATGGACGCCTCAGGCTGTGGGGATTTATTGCTCCCTGTGTTTTTAAGGCAAACACAAACTCCACCATGCAGTTTATCTATAACCTGCTCCCAGCAAGGTGATGAAAGCCAAGTGTTCATTCTGCCTTGGCTCTGGGGATCCTGCACAATCCAGTCATTTATGCTTCTGTCAAGTAAAGTACGGATAGCTGCGTTTTCATTGGGTTTTAATAATGATTCCCATTGTTGGTGAAAGCAATTGTAAATTGTTTGTTTATTCGGAATCCAACTTAGTATCAACTCAGCCTCAGAGCTGGGATGAAATAGATTAAATGCCAGGGTGTGCTCCTTTGCCCAGAAGGAAGCTTCTGTGGAGCAGCATAATGTACATGGTGATTTGGGGAGGGGGAAGGTCGGGCTCTTCCTCCTCATGGTATTTAAATCCTGGGTATGGCCTCCCTTCAACAAGCTTCTGACGTGACCCAGGGCACTGCACTGGAACTGAAATGAGGAAGGTAACACAAACAAGCTGTGACACTTAAACAATGTTTCTGCAAGCATTTCTGCTCCTCTTAACCTGCTGCTCAGATGCTTTTATCTCTGAGCTGCTTTCAGGGCCGGTATTGTTTGCACTGTCCTTTGCAAATACTTTACATCTTTCATTCTTAAAGGAGGTATTTTTAAAACTTTCTCTGTTCAGTGCTGCCCTCATTTAGGGGGTTATAAATCAAGCACCGTCTTGAATAAACTTGCAGAAAAAAGAAAACAGTGAAGTGCAGATGGCTGGGTCGGTGACTTGGTTCTGCATTGGGCAGCTGCTGCCCTGCGTGCCCATCCACGCTCAGGGCACTGCCTTGGACAGCACAGGAGCTCCAGGGAGGAGCTCTGTGAAAGAAAAGGCGTTTGTCCTGAGCCAGCGTGCCTGGCTGTGCCCCGGAGCCCCGAGCACTGGCAGGGATGGGGAGCACTGTCAGGTTTGGGAGCACTGTCAGGTTTGGGGAGCACTGGCAGGTTTGGGGAGCACTGGCAGGGTTGGGGAGCACTGGCAGGTTTGGGGAGCACTGTCAGGTTTAGGAGCACTGTCAGGTTGGGGAGCACTGTCAG
>WEIU01010529.1:0-15416 GCA_013389925.1 Aegithalos caudatus | reverse complement strand
GGTTGGGGAGCACTGTCAGGGTTGGGGAGCACTCTCAGGTTTGGGGAGCACTGTCAGGTTTGGGGAGCACTGTCAGGTTTGGGAGGAGCTGGGAGCGTTCTCTCCCCGTTCCCCCTGCCCTGACGGGTCCCTCTGCCCCCAGGCTTCACCAGCTTCATGCGCAGCCCTGCGTGCGAGGTGTCCAACCCGCTGCACCGCCAGGTGCACCAGGACATGGAGCAGCCCCTGTGCCACTACTTCATCGCCTCGTCCCACAACACCTACCTGAGCGGGGACCAGCTGCTCTCGCAGTCCCGCGCTGACATGTACGCACGCGTGCTGCAGGCCGGCTGCCGCTGCGTCGAAGGTGGGCTGCACCGGGGCTGCACTGGGGCTGCATTGGGGCTGTGCTGGGGCTGCACAGGGGATGTGCTGGGACTGCACCGGGGATGTGCCGGGGCTGCATTGGGGCTGCACCGGGGATGTGCTGGGACTGCAGCAGGGCTGCACCGGGATTGCACCAGGGCTGCACTGGGGCTGCACCGGGGGTGCACCAGGGCTGCACTGGGGCTGTGCTTGGGGCTGTGCTGGGGCTGCAGCGGGGCTGCACAGGGTCAGGACCAGGCTCCCAGCTGCTCTGCTGGGCTGGCTCAGGAGCTGCAGCTCTTCCTGACCACTCCAAAGTGGATTTTTGGGCAAACATCACAGGCATCAGAGTCACAGAATGGCTGGGGTTGCACAGGGTTCTAAAGACCACCCAGGTGCACCCCGCTGCCATGGGGCAATGTGGAGATCACGCTGGATTCTTGTTTTAGCTGCATGACTTAAATAATAACAAAACAGTAGTGTTTTGTATTAGTACATTACTAGTATTAGTAATTTTCTTTTCCAGAAATAAATAAAGTCTTTGACAAAGTTAGACTCAATATTAATTTTTTATTACTAACATTACAAAAGGTCATCTGGGAAAAAAATATTGTTAATCTCTATTTAAAAATTAATTAGAGAAAATGAACCTGAGAAAACTGGGTGATTGCCTTCTGCAGAACAGCTCCTAAGAACACTAGCAGTGTTATTTTGCTTGACCTCAGAGCTATTGCAGGTACTTCAGAGCCCAGGGAATAGCTTTGGAGCTGTCTCCTTGGGAAGCTTAACTGCCTCTAGAAGCAGCAGCAGTGACACGTTTGGTACAAATTCAGGATACAGCATTCATTAGGAAAAGCATTCTTATGCTGGTCCATTCTACACGTGCTGGATTTGATGCTCCTCTTCATACAGTCTGTTATAAAGCTGCAAGTTAAATTGGGAGTGGGAAAACATAAATTCTTTTAAAATAGTTTGTCTTCAGAAGCAAAAACTGCTTTCCCAAGGTAGCTGTAAACATTACTTGACCTATGACACCTTTGTGGTTTTATATATGAGGAAAAAAACTTAAATTAATACAAGGGAAAAAGCAGTTCTAGGATGCACAATTCTTACCTGGAAAAGACTGAGTAGTCCTGTTAGTCTGAGCTCAGGTGGAAGGAGATGGAATGAGAGGTGGCAAGAGGTGGAGTGAACTTTGTTGGCCCCTGCATGGTTGAGCAGGTGAGCTCTGCTGGCAGCAGGAGCACAGCAGTGGATGAGATTGGGGACATCTCTTAATGTGTGGCTTCTGTGGTCTTCACAGTGGATTGCTGGGATGGCCCGGATGGGGAGCCAGTGGTGCACCATGGCTACACCCTGACTTCCAAAATCCCCTTCCGGGACGTGGCAGAAACCATCAATAAATACGCCTTCGTCAAAAACGAGTAAGTGTGGAGCCAGGCTTGAGGCTACGCCTGCTTTCTGGAGTTAATCCCACATTGAAAACAAGCATCAAGCCCAGGAAGTGCAGATATTCCTGTAAACACGCCAGGGTTGGTTCTGTTCCCCGTTTATTGCTCGGCTGCATGAGCTCTTCCCATCAACTGAGGGAGACAGTTCTGTCTAAGCTGAACCTTCTGTGCTCCTAAACTCAGAAAGGCTTTGGACAGTCTGACACTGCTGATTATCTTTCAATAGAACTTCCCACTCACATCCACAGGGAAATTCTCTGGAAAAATCAATACTGTAATGCTCTCTACCTACTGAAAATACTTTATTTCGGCAGGAAAATTGAAAAGCTGTCATACGTAGTGTGAGGAAATACAGAGGTGTGGGATAGTGTTCTGAACCTGTTTCATTTGCCATGGTGCTTTATAACAGTTTATTATGAAAACTGTGGACTTTAACCATATATATATATATATGTATATATATATATACACACACAGTAGTCTCAAATCATGAGTAGGTGTAGAGAATTTTGAGTAGTTTAAGGAGAATAAAAGGAAAAGACTTCCTTTTCTTTATTTACAAAAAAAAGCACCCAACAATGGATGTATGGGAAAAAAACAGCCAAGCCCAAAAGTTTGGTGTTATTGATGAGAAGGTAGTACTTTCAAACCTAAAGGAGGTGGTTTTCATTATTTGGTGTGGGGCTCTTTGTCACAGAACCCTGTGGCTGCCAGGAGTTTAGAAAACAGTGGGGCAAATTTGTGGAAGGACTCAGCTGTTCCATGCACAGCTGGGGTGGTAAGAGTGCAGCTGTTGTCTCTCCACACAGCTGTGAGTGTCTGGGGCTTTGTTTCCAGGTTTCCAGTGATACTGTCCATTGAAAACCACTGCAGTATTCAGCAGCAAAAGAAGATCGCCCAGTACCTGAAGGAGATATTTGGTGACAAACTGGACTTGTCATCTGTGAGCACTGGAGATCCCAGACAGCTTCCCAGCCCTCAGGAATTAAAAGGGAAAATCCTAGTGAAGGTAACTTGCTGCTGGGCGTGTTCAGAATGCAACAGAAGTCAGCTTGTGATATTTATTGTAGGTTTTCTTTGGGGGACCAGTTCATATCTCTTTAGCATCTAAACTTTATCTGACAATCCTTCCTTGGACAGAGTACTTTGGAGTGATAGAAAAGTGAAGATTTCCTGCCCTTCCCTCACCCAGCTTGGAGCTGTAGTTCATGGGTGGAACTCTGTGCACAGTTCACCTGCCGTGGTTATGGGAGCAGAGCAGCTCAGGAGGCCCCAGAGCCCTGGAGCTGGTGCTCTGTGCAGGATTAATTGTGTGATCCTCTCACTCCAAACACATTTGTTCTGAAAGGAATTCCAAAGGCCAGGATGGGTAGAACAGGGGAGAAGCACAAGGCAGACCTTTGGGAGGATGATTAATAGAGTTCTGCCTTATTAGATTGTCTAATTTACCTGGACACAGGGGGGCAATTACTTCTGTGTGAGCTCTCAGGATACTCTGGCTTTCCTCTGTCCTTGGCATCAGTCTGTCTGCAGGGATTCCCAGTTTCAGTCTGATCTTAGTTTGAGCATGCTGCAGTGCACAGCACAGAGCTGACCCTAAATGAGGAGCCCTTTGAGTGCTCAGGGGTGATTTTGCATTTCACTGCATCTGTTTTCTGGGGTGGCTGCTGGTTAATGAACTGCAAACACGTGGGGCTGGTGTTGGAGGGATCCACAGGAAATGGTGTGGAATGTCACTCCTGTGAGGAATCTCATGGCACTGCACTAAAGGCAGGAGGGGCTGGGTGCTCTGGTTCTTACCTGAGCTTCTGAGCTGGCTTTTCAGCACCTCTGAGGTGGTAATTTCAGTGTGATCCTCCAGCTCTCACTGCTGGAGCCCTGTGGGTGCAGACTGCTGTGGAGCTGAGCTGTTTCCAGAATGAGAAATTCTATCTTGAGCATCACAGGATCCCTGCACAAAGCCCCATCTCCCATCCCCTGATCAATTTAAGCAGCTCTTTTGGAAAAGATAAAATCAAATTTAGGAATCAGTACCTTGTTGAGAAGAAAGCCAGCTTCTCTTCTTTTTGCTATTGTTTTTGCTCTTTTTACACATTTTCTTTGAAGGGCAGTATTGATTCAGTAGCCAGACAATTTCAAATAATGGCATAATTTTGATCCTGTAAGGGTATAAAAAGAGTAACTCTAACACTCTGGGATTTAAGCCAGTGTAAAGGTACCAGCATGAAGTGAATTTGACCCACTCATTATTAGCAGCGTTATTAATTTCAAAATGCAGCCTAAAAATCAATCCTCTTCATTTCTGCTGAAACCTGAGTGTCATTCCTGTCTCCCACTGATGAAGCAGGTAGGCTGAGAACATTTCTGTGCTCAGAAGCAATCTTACAGAAGCTTAGTAGGTGATTTATTGAGGAGCAGATGGTAAAGCAAGAGGAGCAGACTGGGGGCACTAACTAGCACTCACCACATTTATTGAGTGTGGTTTTTCCTCATTTCAGGGTAAGAAGCTGCCCTGCAGCCTTGGAGAAGATGCTGAGGAAGGAGAAGTTTCAGAAGAGGACAGTGCTGATGAAATTGAGGACGACTGCAAGTTAAAGCCCTGCTTTGTAGGTGCACTCAGTCAGTTCCCAGACTGTGAAAGCTCTGCATTTCTTACATGCACACTCCATGTCCTACTTACAGTTGTTAAAAGAGTTTTTTCATTCCTAAGTTTTTAATTCCTGTGTCAGGTTCATGCTGTTCTATAGGATTGATTTCTATTTTAAGTGCCTTATGTAAGAGACTGGTTTGAGTCTGTATAGTCTGGATGACTGTCAACAGGAATCTCTTCCTTTTTTAACTGTTTGGAGCAGGAATGTAATGCTTAGGGTGTCTGTAAGTGCATTAGCTGGGAATTCACTCTCTTCTGAAAGAGAAGGTGGGGCTTGTGGCAGCTGTGAGACAGAGAGAGCCCATGGCCAGGTCCTGGGGGATCTGCAGGGGGACTGAGCTGGGTTGGGAGGACTGAGGGGAAAAGAAGAAGGGAAATGGCACTGAAACCACAGGTAGGAAGGGCAGAATCAGGCAGAGTTATGCAAGGAGTCTTTTCTTGCAGAGGGAAGGAAATGGGAGCGCTGTGTGGCCTCAGTGTGTAATGGGATGGACATGAGCACCTACTGGAACTGGGTTTCCTGGTGTCTTTCAGAGCAATGGTGCAACTCAGCACCAGGTGGAATCTTTTATACGAACAAAGCTGGAATCTCTGCTAAAAGAATCCCAAATCAGGGACAAAGAGGATCCTGACAGCTTCACCGTGAGAGCCCTGCTGAAGGCGACTCACCAGAGTTTCAGTGTGAACCTGAAGCAGGTACGTGGGCTCTCCCCTCACAGCCCTCTGAGGACTGGACACTGCAATGTCCTGCAGACTGGTTCAGATGAGAGAGCCAAGAATTGTGGAACTGGATGCAAACTTTAAATACAGTGTGAATTTTCTGTGGAGGTGTGCCTGCTCTGGAGCCAGTGTCACAGAGCTCTTTCCTGAGAGTTACTGAGTAATTGATGGACCAGAAAGGGAGCAGTTGGGATATTTTCCTGTTTTCTTTACTGGTCATTTATTTTCCTTCATTACTGATCTGCCTTTGATTTTTCCCAAGTAATTGCTACTGGAAGAAGTAAAAATCTGCTCACGATTCTTTCTGCATGTTACAGAGACTTCCAGCTTGAGCTCTGAGTAAATCTCTGAACAGAGTTATTGATTTTGCTGGGCCCCCAGTGCCCTCACCGTCACGAAAGCCCAAAGTGACTCCAGCTCAGCACTGAACAGGGAATAGCTGGAGTTCACAGCACTGAAATACTCACCCAGCTGAAATGCTGGGGGAATATTCTTCAGTTTTGTTTTGCTCTTCAGAAGATGAAGGGCTGTGTGTTCCTGACAGAAGAAGCGAGACGCTGCCAGGAGTTATCCAGCTGATGTCTGGGGGCATGGCTGGGAATGTGGAACTCAGCCTGCAGGCTGCCTATGAAAAGTCCACATTTATCTGCTAGGAGATTCTTTTTCCTCTCCCCTTTCCCTCTGTGGCTGCTTTCAAGAACACTCAGACATCTTGGTTTGTTGTTTCTTGCCTGGTTTTGCTAGACTGCTTTTTCTACATGGTCTGTTGTTGTCTTGAGTGCTAATGTTACTATTTTTATTTACACTTAGAGGATTCTAAACTATCAATTGTACAAAGAAATTAGCAAAGTCCTGCAATGAGATTTTGGATTTCAATTTGTTCACAGATCAGCCTTTAACTCACTCTATCTCATTTGCAATAATTTTACTTTCCTAATAGTGAACATACAAGAACTTGTATGAGGTTGAAATGCTTCCTTTTGGAGACTGTAGCAGACTCTTTAAGGGCATTTCTGGAGGTATTTAGTTACACTTTTTATTGCACTTTTTCTGCACAGAACCTGGACACAAAAGAAGGTGGAAAAAAGTCTCATGGTCGATCATTAATGGGCAACTTTGGTAAACACAAGGTGAGTGAAATAAGTGAGAGCTGAGGGTGCTGTTCTAGGACTGGCAGCATTCCAGAGACCCTGGCAATGTTTTGCTGCTCCAGACAAGCATGGTGGGCATGGGGGCACCAAGGAGGGGGCCTGTGAGATTACACTTGGTGTCTTAATTCTGTTCAGAAGATTGGGATCCTTTAAGATGAACAAAAACTTCTCACATGGCTAAAAGATCATCTTTTCTTATGCTGTGGAATTGCTGATTTCTGCTCTGCTGCTCCTCAGTGGTGTCTCCAGTGGCCCAGGCAGGAGCTGGGAGCTCTCATTTCACAGCTGGGCACAGAGCAGCCCCCACAAGGGACAGTGCCCACATTTCCTCCCATTCCCATATCCTGACAAATGTGCTGCTGTCATCTGCCTCCCCTATTCCCACACTCCCACGGTGCCTGAGCCTTGGATTTACAGCCTGAACCCGAGCTGCTCCAGCTGCCAGCTTCCTTCCTGCTGGAGTCAGTGAGAGCTGCAGAGGGTGTCTGAGCAGGGAGGCAGGTCTGCAGCCCAGTCCTGTGCCCCCAGCAGCCCCTCTGCCACACTCTGCTCTTCCTGGTCTGTGCCATCCACGGTGAGGGCTGCACCGAGCTTTGGCACTGAGATCTGAGCAGGTTTTTATCATTAAGAGACATTTCAAAGAACTTAATCAGCCACCAGTCCACCTGCCCTGCAGCCAGCTAGGAACCATCAAAAATTCCCTAAGCAGACAGTACCAGGACTGATATTTACACTTGAGTTCCAAGCTAGCATCAGTTTAAAGAGCTCGTGTCCCCTTCAGCACCTTTAGCTCAGTGCACATTTACCCTCTCAGGGTGTGCTAAGGGCTCCAGGTACCTGTGCCCCTGAGGGTGGGCACTGCCTGTGGCATCCTGTGCTTGCTGCTGGCCACAGAAATGCTGGCAATCAGTTGTCACAGGCACACATCAGCCACTGGAATCTGCTGGTGATTCTGAGGGCTGGAAAGTCTGTCAATAATTTAATTACTTCAGCTAGTTATCCTAATGGATGGAGCAGGTTGGAAAGCTCATTCATTTGATCTCTGCTGAAAAAGTAAGGGTATATAAAGATTAAAAAAAACAAACCAGTGATTGTTTTGTAGACTGAGGCAACAGAGACATCCTGTAACTGCCCCCTGATGCCTTTCCAGCTGAAGGGATGCCTGGGAAGACTGGTTACTGTTGATATTTTTGCAGACACAGAATTATCCACCCAACAGTATTGACACGTGACATTTTCAGCCAGCTCTTGTGCCAAATGAATAAACTCTTTAAAAACTACCCAGGGAGGTACAAAGACACTAAAGCTGGCAATTCCTGAAAGTTAACTGAATGGAATATGCTCAGTGCAGACCTTCAGACTGCAAAGTGAACCATGGAAATGATTTCCAATATAGTCAGCTTCATGTCAGCACCAAACACAGCAAACTAAATTATGTCCAATATGGTGTATGACAAGAGGAAAGAAATCTGTGCTCAGTGAGCCATATGCAAAAGGATAAGGAGCTCTCAGTTATATTAATTACCTCTTGATGAGAAGGGAATTAAATAACTCTCACTTGGTTGTGTTTAGCATTACAAAAGAGGTAATGTTGAAATTGGAAACTGTTAAATCATAGGTGCTTATGAAAAAAGGGGATTTTGATGTTTTAATCCTTTTAATCATAGCTATTTTCTTTATAGTGTAATAATTTAGAATCACTTGAATATTTGTATGTGGCTCAAAGTGGAGCAGGAAGATGATGTTTGAACATTTTGCCCAGACTCTGTTCATACCTTCACTAATGAATGTTTCATTTTCTAAACTGGGGGAAAGTCCAAGTGGGCAGAAGCAGTGCTCTGTATATTTAGAGAGTTGCTTAAATATGACACAATTCGCTGGGATTTCAGCAGGAGCAGTGCCCTGGAGCCAGGGGAGCAGTGTTGTCCTCTGGTGTTGGGAGGGAGCAGGGCAGGTGCACAGCACAGAGTGGCCTGTGCTGGACAGACCCTTGGCAGAAATAACGCCCTGAGGGCTGGCAGCACACAGAAATAACGCCCTGAGGGCTGGCTGGGCTGGCAGCACACTGACTGCTCATGGCCACAGCTGGAAGCCCTGCCCTGGGTGCAGTGTGCTCCATGCTGCCTTTCCTTCCCTTTCCTCAGGGAAACTCTGCTGGCCCAGCCCCAGGGGCCACGTTTGTCCCTGGAGCTGCAGGCCCAGCCCAGCTCCTGCCCCACAGCAGTGGGGCTGTGCTGAGCCCCCAGTGCCTGACCCTGCCTGGCTCTTCCCCACAGAGAGCTGCAAAGGCAGCAGCCAAAGCACACGGGGCCTCTGACGACGAGGAACAGCAGCACCCTCCTGGCAAGGAGCTGGGACAGCCCCACAGGTGAGCTGGGAATGCTCAGGTGAGCTGGGAACCCTGAGGTGAGGTGGGTACCCGTCAGTGAGCTGGTAGCCCTCAGGTGAGCTGGGAATGCTCAGGTGAGCTGGGAACCCCTCAGTGAGCTGGGAACCCTCAGGTGAGCTGGGAACCCTCAGGTGAGCTGGGAACCCCTCAGTGAGCTGGGAACCCCTCAGGTGAGCTGGGAACCCTCAGGTGAGCTGGGAGCCCTCAGGTGAGCTGGGAATGCTCAGGTGAGCTGGGACCCCTCAGTGAGCTGGGAGCCCTCAGGTGAGCTGGGAACCCTCAGTGAGCTGGGAACCCCTCAGTGAGCTGGGAACCCTCAGGGCTGTTCAGTGCCCTCAGCCTGTGAGGCTGTGCCCGGAGCAGGTCACGGGTGTCCTGTGTGTCACATGTGGCGTGTCTGTCACACGGGACAGCTGTCAGGGTGGCTTTGCTGTGAGCCCAGTGTTTTGGCTGTGTCCCCTGTCACAGGCTGCCCTGAAACTGCAGGGAAGTGTGGCAGTTCCACTGCTCATGGCAGGATGCCAGGCCCTATTTCACTCGCTCCAAACAACGCTCAGGGCAAACTGCAGGTTAAAGAAGGTGCACCACAGCCCAGGCAGCTTTATTGTATCTGAGAACAGAAAGAAAAAGCAATCAAGAAAGTGCCACTGAGAATGTGTCTAATGTGTCTGCTGTCACTGAAATGCTCCTTGGTTTTGTCTAGAACAGCCATGGTGCAACTATTTCATTATGTTTTTTTAAATGAGAGATTTTGTTTGTATGGATGTGGCAGTAGAGGGGAGCAGTCATCCCAGAACCCTCTCCCAGGAGGTTTGCTACATAGGGTTCCCTGCTCACAACTCATGCCCTTGTTGTTGAAAAGAACAGAAAGGGGGATTTAAAACCACAGAAAGGGGGATTGAAATACACCCTCAATACTGCAAGCCCCTGTTTCTGTTTGCTTTAACCCCGCAGGCTCGCCCGCCGCAGGAAGACAGTGAAGCTGTGCCGGGCCCTGTCTGACCTGGTGGTGTACACCAACTCCGTGGCAGCCCAGGACATCGTGGATGATGGTACAGGGCTGGCACTGGGCTGGCACGTCCCTTGGCACTTGTGAGAGGAGGGGGCTGAGTGCTGCAGTTAGGGTGGCACAGGGCTGGCATGTCCCGTGTCACTCATGCTGTTAGGGTGGCACAGGGCTGGCATGTCCCGTGTCACTCATGCTGTTAGGGTGGCACAGGGCTGACATGTCCCGTGTCACTCATGCTGTTAGGGTGGCACAGGGCTGGGATAGCGTGTGTCACTCCTGCCGTTACCGGGGCACANTTAGGGTGGCACAGGGCTGGCATGTCCCGTGTCACTCATGCTGTTAGGGTGGCACAGGGCTGGCATGTCCCGTGTCACTCATGCTGTTAGGGTGGCACAGGGCTGGCATGTCCCGTGTCACTCATGCTGTTAGGGTGGCACAGGGCTGGCATGTCCCGTGTCACTCATGCTGTTAGGGTGGCACAGGGCTGGCATGTCCCGTGTCACTCATGCTGTTAGGGTGGCACAGGGCTGGCATGTCCCGTGTCACTCATGCTGTTAGGGTGGCACAGGGCTGGCATGTCCCGTGTCACTCATGCTGTTAGGGTGGCACAGGGCTGGCATGTCCCGTGTCACTCATGCTGTTAGGGTGGCACAGGGCTGGCATGTCCCGTGTCACTCATGCTGTTAGGGTGGCACAGGGCTGGCATGTCCCGTGTCACTCATGCTGTTAGGGTGGCACAGGGCTGGCATGTCCCGTGTCACTCATGCTGTTAGGGTGGCACAGGGCTGGCATGTCCCGTGTCACTCATGCTGTTAGGGTGGCACAGGGCAAAGCCAGAGCTCAGAAGGGCACTCCCTCCCTGGCAGGGACTGCTCTGTCCCTGCTCCAGCAGAGGATTTCACTGTAGGCTCCCCAGAGCCACCACGTCTGGGAGTCTGCAGGAGGAAAGGCTCGAGCAAGAGCTCTTGAGCTTGGGCTCTTTAGCTGGAGCTCTTGCTTGGCTTTCCTTTCAAGTCTGCAGACTTGAGGGGGGCACAACAGACCCTCCTGGAAGGGGGGCTGGTGCCCTTCAGTCACCCAGAGTGCATGATTTGTGTGAGACGAGACAGTCTGTCCTGTGACACTGACTAAATCCATGTTGCCCCCGATGAATAGCCAGGTGATGAGGTCTGGGCTCAGGCCCCTTGCCCTGGGATAGTTTGTCACTTGTTGGTTGTACTGTGGCACACAGGCTCCACAGGGAACGTGCTGTCCTTCAGTGAGACCCGAGCCCACCAGGCAGTGCAGCAGAAGGCTGAGCAGTTCATGCTTTACAACCAGAGGCAGCTGACCAGGGTCTATCCCTCAGCCTATCGGATCGACTCCAGCAACTTCAACCCCGTTCCTTACTGGAATGTGGGCTGCCAGTTAGGTAGGAGCTGCATGAAGACTTCCTTCTCTTCTGGTGTGTATGTGCCAAGTAATATTATCTTCCTTAATGACACCTGACTTCTCTCTTTCAGTGGCCCTAAACTACCAGTCTGAGGGACGTATGATGCAGTTAAATGAAGCAAAATTCAGGGTAAATGGCAACTGTGGTTATGTCCTCAAACCTCAGCAGATGTGCAAGGGTAAGGTTCCAGTGTAGTTATCACTGTAGCTGTCAGGCCTTTCACAAAGAGTCCTTCACATCAAACGCACAAGAAAAGAAAATGCAAACTAATATAGAATCTTTCATATTTCCATTCACCCATTGCTCTTAGACTTCTACCAGTGTGCAGTCTGTTACTGTGATCATATATATATATATGTATATTTTGAGGTCTTTGCCTTATTAACACATGTTTAAAAGAAGAAAAAGGGGTCCTACAATGACCAGCTGCAGGAAAGTAGAACAAGCTCTGCAGTGGCCCGAGTATCCAGGGCTTGGTCCAGCTCTGCCTTGGAGTCACATAAACAAGGGCTGCTCCACTCAGAAAAGGCTGTAAGAGGAGGAGAATTTTAAAATGACTGAGCAGCTGCTCCATACTCACAGTTTCTCATTTCTGTCCAAATTTGTCTCTCTGTACATGTCTTGGGGGTGATATTTATTATGTGTATCTTTTTCCTTTCACTCTTGCCATCTTGCAGGCACCTTCAACCCCTACTCTGCTGATCCACTTCCTGCCAGTCCTAAGAAGCAGCTTATTCTGAAGATCATCAGTGGGCAGCAGCTCCCCAAGCCTCCTGACTCAATGCTGGGGGACAGAGGAGAGGTGAGGTGCCCTGGTCCCAGCAGATGCTTCCAGGGTAGCTCTTGCACTGACAGGGCAGTGTGTGATTCAAACCCTCTCCTTATTCAAACACACCAATAAATTTCAGATATTGTCAAGCTTTTAGTCACTAAATACTACACTTCCCGCAGCCTATATCCTACTCGTGATGTTTAAGAACTGATTTGTTTTGTATTTTAAAGGGTGACTTATGAAAATCAGTCACAGCTGTCCATAGCTCTTGATGCAAACCATATATCAACATGGACTTCATGGAACCAATTCCCATGATAGTGCTGTTTGAAAATTCATGTCAATCAAAGGGGTTTGAGTTCTCATATGAATTTAAATCAACTCCCTCCATTAATTTTTTAAAAATCACCTTCATTTGTATGACTGGCTTGCTTTTAAAATATTGTGTTTTTGAAAAACAGATAATAGATCCCTTTGTTGAGGTGGAGATTATTGGGTTACCTGTTGACTGCTGTAAAGATCAGACCAGGGTGGTGGATGACAACGGTAAGATAATCTAAGTGATTTCTTCTTCTTAGAGTAAAATATTAAATAATTATAAATGAATCAGTATCTGTTATTGCTTTCTAAATTGCAAAGCGTCTTATCTGATGAAGTCAAATGATTGTATTTTAACAAATTATTTCTGATTCCCAGACAGAATTTCTGGTGTGGGCACAAACAAGTTAGAGGTGAAGGGCAGGAGTTGTTTCCCACATTGTCTCTTAACCAAATTGTTCTTCACTCTCCTTTATGCAGGAGCTCCAAATCTGTCTGTATGTGTGCATCTATCCCAGTGCTTGCTGGGTGTCCCTGCCAGCTCCCAGGCAGCCCCATTGTGTTTTAAAGCAGTCCTGGAGGCAGACATGTCACATTGAATGACTGGATTGTCCTTGCTGCTGCTGCTTGTGTCCCGTGCCCCTTGGCAGCTGAGGCAAGCCCCCTCTGGACGTGTTTCCCAAGCGGGTGCTGTTTGTCCTGCAGGCTTCAATCCTGTGTGGGAGGAGACCCTCACCTTCACCATCCACATGCCCGAGATTGCCCTGGTGCGGTTCCTGGTCTGGGACCACGATCCCATCGGGAGAGACTTCGTGGGGCAGAGAACTGTGGCCTTCAGCAGCCTCGTGCCTGGTGAGTCCCCCTGTGCCCCCGGGCTCTCCTAGGCCTGGGAAGGCACCCTCAAACCCGAGGAGGACGTTACCAGCACGAGATGATGGATTTCATAAATGTTTATCTCTGTGACTCCATGTGGAGCTTGGACAACTCTTCTGTTCTCTTAGAGTGCTTTATGCACCGTTCCTTAAAGGAGTTTGGTTGTCTGTGCTTTTGGAAATTACTGCTGGAGTGCTTTTTATATCTTGGATGCAATTTTTGTACTGGGGCTCAGAAAACCTGTGAGGACACCAGGAAAGCGTACTGAGGGCACCAGGTGGCTTCCTGTGTATACATCACTTTCGTAGACAGTCATTGCTAGCTGGGCAGAAAATGCAAACTGCTGCTTCTTGGTGGTGGTTTGAGTGGCAATATTTCTATTTCTGTTTCCCCAGGCTATCGCCATGTGTATTTAGAAGGATTGACAGAAGCCTCCATATTTGTTCATATAATCATTAATGAAACCTATGGAAAGGTAGGTACAGCTGGAAATTTACATCTTCCTTCTGATAAAAATGGATTTAAATGTACCCCATAACCTCCCAGGATTTTTTTGGAGGGTCCAGGAGGCTCAGAGTGTGGGGGGGTTTCCTTGCAGGAGATCAGCAAGGAAACTCCACTATACCATGACTCCATGCTGGGCACATACTTGAAGATGTCCTCACTGTTAGCACCTAACAAGTATCTTGTCTAGGTACAGGAGGTACATTTCTTAAGTATGCTAAACTGGTCTTATTTTGGAAGTAGATCTTGAGAACTGTAGCTGCACCAGAATGTATTTGACAAGCTATTTTTAGCAGCTAATTTAATTAATTGAAATTAACCTAATTTAATTTTAGGTTTTAATGAATAGATTTTGCTTTTCTGCAAGTTTGCTAATTTTAGAATGTTTTTAAAGTGAAAGTGAAAGCACAGTGCTTTTTCTGTGTTTTCAGCTGCCCTCCTTAGCTGTTTCCATCTGGAGATAAGCAGCACAAAGAAATTAAGGCCATGCTCAGCAGGATGCTAAAGTAAAATAGCACCTTTGCAGTGATTTAAGAAACAAAGATAAACACAAAACTCTGACTTTTGTGAGGTTTGAGGTTGCAGAGGACACTCAGCCCTCAGTCTTTGTGCTTTCTGGGAGGATGCAGAGAATGTCATGACAAACATCAACCCAAAAGTTGTGCAGCACCCACAGAAAGCTCAAGAGAACAGAGAGAGAACAGCAGAGAAGGGCCCAGGACTGAGGGTTGCTCTTATCCAGATCCTCTCCCAGCCCCACTTGCTTTCTCCTCCCTGATCCCATCGGATCACGGGATGGGATCAATGAACTGGTACGTGCACATCTGGGCAGGTCTTTGAAATCACATCCCTTAGGGATGGTCTGCAGGACCCTGTTTGGCTGCTGCCCTTGTAAGAAGAAACATGCTCAAGAAAAGCAGCAGAGTGTAACTCCAGAGGGGAGGCAAGAGGAGCAGGAGGGGACACGCACTGGGATTGGATCTGTCTCTGGGTCTGTTCACCTGATGCTGCTCTGTCTCTCATAGGCTGAGTTTGCATCCGTGAGTGAGGAGATCTGCTCAGTTCCTGGGGGACACATATTAAACTAAGAAATAGTTTAAAATGGTTTGCTGTAGAGTGGTTCTATTTCCAGCTGATGTACTGTTACCTTATTTGCTTGTGTGGCAGTCTTGAAAACATTAGCCAAATGGATTTGCATTTCTTTTTGCCTTTCAGTGGAGCCCTTTAATCCTCAATCCCAGTTACACAATAATGCACTTTCTAGGAGCCACAAAGGTAGAGCTCATGAGCATGCACTTTGCATTTGCTGGGCACAGACTTTCCAGCGGTTCCCAATCGCATGGTCTGCAACTGCCAAACTGGAACCATTCTCCATGCAGGCTCTGAACCATCTGAACATTGCTTTGATGAAGCCCATGCGTAGAAAACTCCACATTAACGTTCAGCCTGTCACTGCTGAGCACTTCCTAGAGCCTTGTCAGCTCCCATTAGGAGCCTGAGCAAAGCTCTCTGGTAACTGTGGCAGGCTGCCATGCTAATGAGGAGAGAGGCAGGCATGCATGATTCCATGGGGACCTGTGCTGGGAGCTCCTTGCTCAGAGCAGCTGTGGGTGGCTTGGTGTGCATTTTTGCTTTGCTGCCTTTTGACCTTTGTCATCGCCACTCGTGAGCGCTGTGAGAGCGGCCCTTGGCCCGGCCAGCGAGCTGAGGCCGGGCTGTGCTGTTGCTGTCCCTGCAGAGCAAGCAGCTGATGGGGCTCCGAGGGCTGTTCTCCAAGGCGCCCAGGCCGGGCGCCGCCGAGC
>WEIU01010528.1:524961-540380 GCA_013389925.1 Aegithalos caudatus | reverse complement strand
AATATATTGAGGGGAGGGGGGTTGATAAAGCCCTTGCAGGTTTTCTTCGCTGCCTTCACATATGAAAAAGATGTTGTGCCATCCTCTATTCCCTTTATTTTTTTGAGAGAACTGTACTTGCATTCCCATATAAAAAGATATTCTTCAGACATTCTTATTCAAAGTTTTAATCTATACATAGGCATATTTTTCAAACAACAACTCAGAAGATCCTATTTCCATGGCTTAAATTAGTGTGCTTCAATGTTTTGCTGGGCAATGATATGGAGTGCTCTGTCAGACATTAAACAAATAAAATTATCACATGCCACAAAATCAGGAAAATATCCAGTAATTTCCAGCATTCATCTTTTCTCTATGGGTANTAAGTCACCAGAGCAGAAATACAGTACTAGAGCAAACATTTCTCAGAATATTCTCCTATTCCCCAAGAATGCTCAGTTTAGCTGTGTTTGAGATTCCTCAATAGATTTCAGATCCACAAGGATGAATGTACTTAACAGAACAGACTTCTGCACGGTGCTACCAGTGGGACCTCTCCTTTGCATCCAGTGCTAGTGATATATGTTTTATTTTTTTCTTCTCAATGCAGAAGCATTAAACTAGCTCACCAACACTATCACAAGATCTCAGGCAAGTTGTTATTTCCTGTCTAGGAGGGCAAAACAAAACAAGGGTAAAACTATACTCTTGTTTTTGCTGTACATTTGGATTTTTTTCTGTTTTGTGTTATTTTCAAAGGTAATTTTAATTTCCTCCAGCTGTAAGTCTATCATGACTTGCATTTAAATGAATACAGCTTTATTCTGTGCTCATTTGAGAAACTGGAAAACTTCAGCTATTTAGAGCAGAGTTGTGCAAATTCCACACTTGCACCACACTAACTATGGAGGCTTCATGTAGTTACTCCAGATTTACAACAGGTGGGCACAGAAAGAATGTGATTCAATCTCCTACAATTATTTTCATGCCACTTGTATTTACTAGCTGCTAAACATAGGTATCTAATATGTATTTACTTTCTACTGTTCATGTGCTACTCTTACCAGCACATTGATGGTCAGTCACAGTAGGATTTTTTGTTGTTTAAACTAGTTACCAATTGTGATTTATGAAAGTGAAGTTGTTCACATGTAATGGTAGAACATCAAATCATTCAGGTTTTGTTCAGTGCATTTAATCTTTTTAAGCAACTCTCATTCTTGTTTTTTTCCCTGCCTTCTGTAGATGTTGGGTTTGTGTTGTGTGCTGATTGACAATGAGTGAGAGGATGTCTGTGTGGGGCTGGGCTGCTGGCTGGGATTAAACCATAACCAGTCCTTTGCACTTTGCAGTTAACTCCTTTTAATTGCAGTAGGATCTCGTATGCTTTTCTCCTATTTCTAAATCTACCCAAGTTTTGTCACCATTTCATCTTTGCAGTACGAGCAATGAATTAGTGGCGTTTCTGTGTGATTGACATAGAGGCTGTATGTCTGTCAGATACTAGCAGGAATTATTAATTGTCATGATAATACAATCAAGGTGATCCATCTCCCAAAGAGATGTGCTGTACCTGTTGAGCTCTTATGTGAGATTAAAAGTGAGCACTGACAGCTCTATGATTTAACCTCTATTTAAAAATGACATTGAGGGACTCATTTTGTATTTTCTTACAAATAATCTCCTGGTTGTTTACACAGTATATCTCTAGCTTCTGAAAGTAGTATTATTCCAGTCAGTCAGTCCCAGGTGGAATCCTTTGGTCTGTCCAGTTCATGCCAAACTGTAGATCCCAGCCAGAATTTTTACTTCTGCTGATAGCTGTGGCTAAGGCTGGATATTTTCCTGAGTTAGGAGTCAGGGATTTACTGCCACATCCTTTTCCAGATTGTCCTGTTTATTTGTTTCTTATTGTCTTGTCACTTTATATTTTTATTTGTATTTCACTTTATCATGCCTATATGGATATTTTCTTTCTGGGAATCTCCATCCACTGAATATTTATACTTAAATGTGCTTTCCCACATTTCATTACCTACATTTGGTCAAGGTGAAGCCTGTGTTGATCCCTGCTCATTTTTCCAACTTGTCTTTCCCACTGTATAATTTTCCCTTTCTCAATGGTGTTTGCAAACATCTCAGTTCAGTTGGATCCAAAGACTTTAATTAATGTCCTATTTGTGTCTTCTTCAAAACCATTAATAATGCTATTAAGTAAAAGCAGGCCTAAGACCACTGTCTTTCTCCTGCTGAATAGAGTGTCTCATCTTAATGCATGATTATTTATTCTTACTCCTGTTTATGATCCTTTATCCAGTTCTCAGTCAACATGACATTGTTCCTTTCTGAGCTATGGTATGACTTGTTGTGATTCAAATTTTAAACAATTCCTGGAAGAAAATAAAACAAAGGCTAATAAAATATACATAAACATTATTACTACTTTTTTTATTGCAGGCTTGTGTAATCTTATGAAAGAAGTTTATTATCAGTTTTTTCTGAGCAATCTTCTGTATTGAGGTCCTGTCTCTAGAGTTGTTGCACTGGATTCATGCCCTTGTAATGAAAGCAGTGGTGAAGCTGGTACAAATAAACAGAACTGCTCCTGGCAAATGTAAAGCAAACCTGAGTCAAGAGCCAAAAGCACAGCTGGTATTATTTGTTATAGCTCTACTGAAATTAATAATTTTAAGTCATTATTTTTACATTGGGGAAAATTAAGCATTGGAATGACCCAGTATGGCATTTGGAAGATTTTTATTTGTGTACCTTTTCATCAGGACAAAGTATGTTATTTGCATATATTTTCTGAATGCGTAGCTCAGCTAAAAACTATGGGTCTAGTGGAAATCATAGAATCATATAATGCCCTGTTGAAAGGGGAACTTAGGGATATTTTGTCTAACCTTTCTTGGCAAAATCATGATCTAGACAAGATGTCCCAGCACCCCATGCAAATGAATCTTAAAACTGTCCAATGAGAGGGGCTCTACCACTTCCCTGGGGAGATTATTCCAATGGCTGACTGTTCTCATGGTGAAAAGTTCTCCTCTTGTGTCTAACCAGAATCCTCCTAGGAATAATTTGTACCCTCTGCCCCTCACCTTTACCATATGACTCTTTGTAGAACAGTAGTCTACATCTCCTTCCTAGCCACCATTTAAACAGTGGAATATAGTGATACTGTTTTTATTAAGCCTTTTTTTCTCAAGCCTTTTTTTCTCAAGGCTGAATAAACCCAGTTCTCTCATCCTTTTCTCACATGGCAGCTTCCCAGTCCCTTGCTCATCTTTGTGGCCTTTCTCTGGATCTTCTCCAGCCTCTCTGGCCTTACAAATGCATAAGGGCCTTCAGCTCATACTCTGCAGGTGGTCAGCCAAGACTAACATTCAAGATTATTCTTTTAACTTGTAAACTGATGAGTTTGTGTTTGACACCAAATAATGTTTGTACATAAAATCTTCTTCATGAATAGAATACATGCACATAATTAAAGTACTTTTTTTTTCTTATATTCCTGTATTTCTTTTCCAAGATTATTTACTTCATAAGTAGTACAAGCAGTATAATAAGTAAGCCCACATGTGGAGTAATATGAAACAGCCTTTTCCTTGCTAGCTTCTCTCAGCTTTGGGGAATCACATTTCAAAACATTGCTTCAGCCATTGCATATTTATTGAAGCAGAACAAAATTTGGGTACCATTTCAGATTTGTTTACAACTGCAAGCACAACAGTAATTCTCTGTCCCTGGGCTACAGCTATGGAGGAGATTAATAGGACCGTTCTCCCCAAGAAAACCTGACATCAAAAGGCTAAGAGCTGGATTTCCTGAGAAAGGTCAAAGTGGAGGACAATTTGGAAACAGCAGAGCACAGCACCTAAATCAGTTCATATGAAATTACCTCTTTGACTCTAAACCCAGCTTAGTGCAGTGCTGCACCTGGCCTGCTAAGCCCTGAGGGGTGCCTTTGTCCTGTACATGGATTTGAAAAGACTCTTTTTATACTCTTAATCCCAGGATTACAAAAGTAGAGCTTTTTTTTTTAAAAAAAAAAATTTATACCATTTAGCAGCACAGCTGTACCAATAGTGCCCTTTCAGCTGAATAGGGTGAAGTAGCCTCTGTCCTGGGATGGAGGAGGACCTGCCTAGGAAAAAGGTGTGCTTTGCTGTGTCTGTCACAGTGGAGGAAATACCTCACTTCTTGGACAATGTAAACTGCAGGTCACAGTGAGGGCCAAGAGGAATTTCTGCTCAATTTTTCAAAAACACAGCCAGGCTCAGAAAGAGATGGTTGTGACTGACACCATTAATGGCTGCAGAGATTTTGTTATCCTGAATTTTTAATATGGTGGGGGTTTTATTTGTACATTGATTAGATGTGCAGTTCTGTGCTCAGGACATAGCAAGGGGTTGCTTTGAACCCATCAAGTTTTTCCTCCACAGCTTTGCAGCATCCCAAGTAATACTGGGGGAAGGGTTCTTTTTCTCTTTTTTTTTCTTGTAATGTAGGATGAAAAATGATGAGGTAATTTGCCAGCCTTTATGCAACTGGCAGATGGGTTATATTAATATCATAAGAACATATTGTTCCCTATGCTTGCTTTAAAGGAGAAATACTATATCAGGCCTAGATTCAGCAAAGTTCCAAGGAACGTGCCTGTATTTATTCCTCCTCAGCAAAGTAATAATATGTTACGTACATATCTGATTTAATTGAAATAGACATTTTCACTGGTTTACCTCTGGGCTGAGGCATTTGCAATGTGAGAAAGTTGATATTCTCATGCCAGTATTTTGGTTCTGCTTGTTTAGTAACATTCTCTGACCCAGCATGACCAAGTGTTACACACAGCTTTCCTAGAGTAACTGCAACACTGTGTTGATGTTTGAGTACAAGAAAGATTGTAAATAAGAGCCAGGACTTGTCAGGATGTGAAAGACAATTTCAGTTGCTGAACTGGGATCTAAAGTATGTCTGCAAGAAATCCAATAAGGCTGAATATTTCATACATTGAGATCCCAACTCACTGTGAACATCATCTTGATTCTGTTGATTATACATAGTCGCTGTATAGATGCCATTTCTGCATACTGTCCCTCCACTTCACATTAAGGTGAGGGTTGTAAGTAGAGAAATCATAAATTCAAAATAGACATGTTGGTATGCAGCTAATGAACCCTCTGACACATCAGTAGCTTTTGCATAACTACTGTACTATATGGGCACCTCTGGTATTTTCTACAGGTACAGTTATATTCATATATATGTACTAAAAGCTCTAAGGTACCTGTAACATGCCTTGATAGTATATTGTTACTGCAGACACTCACTTTTACTGTTCAGAGAGACAGAATTCTACAGATGATGAAACTGCTTCTTATTCTCTTGACAGGGATCTGAAGAATATTTCTCCTTCTCTTCAAGCACCTTGCCCAAACAGAGCAAGCAAGATTTCTTCTTTCATCTAAAAACCATACTGCCAATAGGGAAAGCACAAAAGGGAATATTCCTGATTAGATTGTATCTTTCTTAGCTCTCCTTCCACTTGCACAGCAGCAACAACCCTTCTAAGCTTTGAACAAACTGCATTAAAATTAAAGCTATTTAATTCAAAAACCTGTTCCATTTCAACAGCTCTGGTCAGGACACAGATAATAAAGGACTGGGGAAAGGAAGAGCCTTTTTTATCTCCTGAGAATGTCTTGGATAGAAAGCATTACTTGTATTGCAAGATGACAATTAAACAACAAAAAATTAACACAAATATAAGCACAGGAGTTGTTCTCTCATTTTCTATTTTTTTTTATCCTGAAGAGAGGGATTTAACTGTGATAACAGGCCATTTCCAGGGGATTAACAACCTGTACCTTTAGCCAATCTGTTCACACAGGCTCTCTCTGCATTCTGTCCAGCTCTGTAACTCTGGCTTGTAAAATGGATTGAAGCAAGTTAAAAAGAAAACAGCTACTGGTATGATTCTTCAAATTGATCTTCATGGGACATGATATTAATATTTTTTAATTATTATTTATGCATGGTGTTAGAGCATGGAAAGAATTTGTCTTGATTATCTTATGTACATATAATCAAAAAGACAGTGCTTGAAAACTTTTGGGTCGAATCAAAGATCCCTTGTGGTTATCTCATAACCATAGGGCTCAAATATACAATGAAGTGCTGATTTTAGAAAATTTAGGATTCTTTCCCTCCAAATAAAACAGTTTTAGGTGAAACAGAAAGGTAGGAAGCTGCATGCTGTTGATTTCATTGCTCCTGCCTTTAGGAGACAGCTAACCTTTCAGAGGCTGGGACTGTGGAGGATATATTCATCAGGGAGGGGAAGAACACTGATGGATTTACTAGTATCTCCTTTCTATTTTATTACCAAAACAAATAGCTGTCTTTTTGATCTACAGTTCCATAGGTTGGCTCGTAGAACATGGAAGGTAAAATACTGTCAGGACTGAAATACAACAATTTTTGACTTTAGCAAGGCCAAGATTTTGATCCAGCAGAGGTTTCAGTGTTTTAGCTTTTATATTTAAAGGCTGTGTTCTCTCTTCATATAGTTTTATTATTTGGGGATTTTGTAATAAATCATGACCCCCAGTACCTTTTAAACTTATGATGATAACTTATGATGAACTTAAAAGTACTTTTGAACTTATTTCAACCAAAAAGATCAGGCAGACAGGTCTTTCTCCTAAATCTTCCCAGAAGCTGTCACCTGACTAGAGGACAAATTTTAAATTTTAAACATTGCTTCTAATCGCAGAAATCCAGTTCTGTCCTTTATCTGTTTCAAAAGAAGCCATATTGGACGTTGGACACATTGGACAAGTACATATTGGACACTGTGGACCACTGTATACAGACTTGTTTGTGTCCTTCTGTTGACACATGTAGCATTTCCATAGTTCATAATGGATTTTTCAAACCAGGAAAAGTCCATGGTGAAGAGAACANAAAAAAAAAAAAATCAGGTAGATCCACAATTCCTAGTGGATTTCACCCTTTGGGGCTTCGTTGCTTAATAGAATATGGAGCCCTAATTAACATCATCTGTAAATCTGTGGGAGCAGCCCTTGCTAAGGGGCATTTCCACAGGGAGTGAAAAGGCACCAAAAGCAGACAAGAGCAGCTGCTGAGGGGAGAATGTTCTGAGACATGACCCTCGTGTGCCTTGTACCCATGGGGACACAGCAGCATTCAGATAAGAGCCAGGTCTGTGCTCCAGCCCTTGTGCTAACACACTTGTATCCACCCTGGACAATGACATATGGGTAGAGAGAGCTGCAGTGGTTGCACTGGAGGGCTGGGTAGTGCAGCTGCAGGGAGTGTAGAGGTTAAAGCTGAAATTCTTTTTTCTGCAGGAGGAAGTGTAGGTACATACATGTTCTCACTTTCACAGCTTACTCTTAGAACCACTTGTGAGGTGCAGGTTACTGCAGGCACCTTGGCAGTAGCTGATGGTGCAGTTTGTGCTCTTTCAGAGAGGGATCCAAGGATCTCCATCACCTCTGGGTGACCCTTTAACTATGCAACTGCACAACAAAAAGGGACATGGACATGTCTCTGAAATACTTTGTATGCCGGTGTCCAAACTGCTAAATAGGTGTGGAAAATGTGTGCTAACCTGAGCTGCTGCTGAAAGGAGTGCCTCCCACTCATAGGGCTCCAATAGGGCTCCAATAATACCAAATTTTACACAGTTGGCCTTAGAGCCTTTACTAATACTTATTACTCAAAAAAAATCAGGATCTGTGAATTCTGTGTATGTTATAAGGCTTGAAGGCTATAACAGTGAGATTTAGGCACACTCTTCCTCTGGTAAATCGAATCTATGGCCTTCCTTCCAGACTGTTGGCTAGAGTGGAGGATATCCTTGCGCAGCTTAAATCACTATTCACTTTCTTGGCTGTGGTAGGATGCTAAATACTCACACATACTGTGAAAAGATTAACATTTGTTCAGATGTAAGGTGGCAAAAGAGTTGTTGGTTCTTAAAGATTCTGTAGCAGCTGCCACGAATCTGGAAAAGTTCCTCCAGGTAAAAGCACAACCCAATCTACTGTCTCATTTCTGGGCTTCCTCAGTCAACTGGGACTAATTAAGATAACTGGGCTATAAAATGGCAGTGAAAAGCATTTCCTGGCTCTTCTGGGTAGCTGATTTGCTGGGGTGGATTCTGATGCATTATGAGCGGTGAGAGAAATGGAGCATGTTAATGCTACTGGCCAGGGAGAAGGGGAAGTTGTGGAATTCAGTGCTCTGCTAGAAACTTGCCCTCTTAATGAGGTGATCATAAAATGCCAATTCCCTAAAGCTAACACATATTTTTGTATAGTATCTTTATTTTTATAGGGCATGGGGATAGCTATTTTTCCACTTTCTCTGACAGCAGGCTGACCAAATACTACTCAGAGGAGTGCTGTGGCTGCACTAGGCTTTCCTCTTTCCTTTGGCTGTACAGTTCTCAATTAGCTTTTAAGTTGCATTATAGATCTGCTAACAGTTGTGCAGTTAAATCATTAATTACCTTCAAAGTCAGTTGGGAACTCAATTTCACTTTGGTTTGCAGTTTGTGCTGCACAGTAGATGACTTAGGAAATCCATAAGCATCTTCAGACAGTATAATTTAAAGAAGTTAATGATGAGGAAGTTCAGACAATTTTATCACAAAATAATTTTTAGTTAGGCATGTGAAATAGTGTTTATGAGGAAGAGGGTTTATCTATGAAAACATCAGCCATGTAAGCAAATGGAATGAAAAATTATGGGAGATTGTGGGTTTTTTCCCCCAATGAGTAAGAAAATTATTATTGTTGTTATTATTTTTATTCCTGTCTAAAAGATTAATGGAGAAATAAAGATTCAGAGAATAACTAGATTGGGGGTCAAAACATGTGAGATTTCTTCTAACCCTGTTTCTGACCTGTGTTCTAAGCAAGCCTCTGGGCTTCTGATTTCTGGTTTATTTTTCACCCTTTATCTATTTAAATTCGAAATTTTTCAGCACAATCTGTTGTCAGTATATTTACACCTATTCCAGTACAGTCCTAATTTCAATTTGCATGCTAAAGAAATACTCTATTACTACTAATAGATTCACATTCAAAAGAGGCAAAGCTTTTAGGTGTGTTGTGGGTTTTGTCTTGGGATGGAGACAAAGGTTTCTACTGCAAGCCTTTCAAAGCCTGTTGACTTTCTAATTAATCTAATTACTCTAGTGTGTTTCAAGGCTGCCTTAGTCCAAACATTATTTGCTTTGAGTATGGAGGCCTGGACTTGTTTCTCCAGACAGAAAAGCTGCTATCACCCTGTTTCAATTGTAAGAATAACAGCAGAGAGAAGCAGAGACATTTTTATAGTGCCTGATGGTCATTTATCAGGGAGCAGAAGTTCCGAGAGGGGTCTGGTAATAAAAGATGTATTCTAGCATAAGAAGAAACATCCAGCAGATAACTATTTTTCTGAGATCTGATAAGGCAGTGCTACTAGAGGTGTAAAGTGTTAAAGTTGTCACTTTGCCATGTGTTCCCAGATTAGGGGCAGTCTTACCTTTCATTTCCAAACAGACTGAAAACAAACTGAATATGCCTTCAACCTATTTTGTTGCGCTAGTGACAGGAAAGTAGTTATAGAACAATTGTTCTTCTCATAACTTATGAAACTGGAGAGGAGATCAGAGTTGAGAAACTGATGTGTAAAAGTGGGAGTTGAATTCCACTGAAAGGGAATGCTCTCCCTCATCCATGAGGAGATAATTGAGACTACTGCAGACTCTGCCCCTCTAATTCAAAAGGAAAATAGAAGAACTGGGCTGAAAACAATAGGAAGAGAAAGACAAGGACAGGCTGAGCTATATTGAATGGCTCTAGACAAGCTGACAGGGTTCTGACCATCTCCTTTTATGGATGTGAGATTTATTCAGATGAAGGCTGAACAGTTAACAGCATGGAGCTTCAAATAAACTGGTATGGTATATAAAATTGAATGAAAACACAGAAGCTTAACAGAGGACTTTGTTTCCTCTAATGCAATGCTATTTTGCATTTGACTCCCCACTGTTCCCTGGGAAAGGCCAGCATGCAAAATGTTCTTTATATTCCTCCATTAATAATTTGCCTCCATTATGTCAAGCTGTCTTGTTCCTCTTGTGCAGTAAGAGGGTAAAAGAGCTCTATTTTGTAATTATAATCATTTAACTAACATGATAAGAAGGAAATGTTTTGTTAGCAGTGCAGAATTTTCTCAGTCTTCTACAGTACAATTTTAGCCACGACTAGACAATTGACTGATCTACAAACAATTAAGGTGGGCTGACTGTGGCTGGACACCAGGTGCCACCAAAGCCGCTTTATCCCTGATCTCCTCAGCTGGACAGGGGAGAGGAAATGTAACAAAAGGTTTGTGAGTTGAGATAAAGGTAAAGAGAGATTCACCAGTTACCCCAAAACAGACCTGACTTGGGGAAAATTAATTGAATTTGTTGCTAATCAAATCAGAGTAGGATAATGAGAAAAAAATCGAATCTTTAAATACGTTTCCCCCGCTCCTGCCTTCTTCCTGGGCACAGCTTCACTCACAATTTTCTCTCCCTCTCCCCGAGCAGGGTGGAAGAGAGGGGCTGCAACCAGTTTATCACACACTGTTTCTGGTGCTCCATCCTCCCCAGAGGCAGGGCTCTCACACAGCCTGCTTCAGCATAGGTCAGTCATCCCTGTAGACCTCCTGACCGCAAAAGTTTGCCATGCAAATTCAATACAACGAGCTATTAGACATGACTGGAGAGAGCAGCAATACATTTTACAGACGCACCAAGAAAATGCACATTATTTCACACAATTTTTTCAATCTTTCTTAAATTTAAGAAGCTGACACTTCAGTACAGAATAGTACTGAAAAAAGTGAAAAGCTGAAATGCTTCATTAATATTTTGAGGTTTAATCCTTTATTCTCTGTAAATGTTACTTGACAAAAATTGTGTCAGTATCAGTGTTTTGGTGACATCAGCAATCTACGGGATGCTATCTGACTTGTTTTACCTCCTATTTGCAGCTACTTTTTCCTTTGTTCTACATTTAGGAAAGTTTGTGTGAATTTTAAATATTTGCAAAAACGTTTCTATTCTGTCTGGCCAAGCAGCTTCAGGAGCATCATTACCTCTGTTCCTAAAGGCTGAAGGGAATTGATGCATGCCAAATTGCAGCCAAAACGCAGATGTGGTAGACACCCCTCTGACTGCACCGGTGGCTGCACTTCTTTCTTGCACACTCCTGAGGATCTGCTGTGAATCCTGTCATCTGCCAAAAAGTCATGTTAAATCTGTGTGATCTGTCATATTTTTGACCACTGCATTTAGCTTTCAAGTGCCTCGTGCTCCGCCCTGTGTGGTACCCTGTTGTGCATTGTGCTGGCAGAACTGGCCTGTGTGGTGCTTGTGAGCTGTATGGATTTGTGACTTGTGTGGAGTCCTGATGTGTGAGCATGGGCTCACCATGGGCATGTTCAGCTTGCTCAGAAAAGAGAGGGACACACACTGCACTTAAAAAAACTTTAAGGAAAGGGAGTTGTACACAGCTTCCTGAAATCTTCATTAAAGGGTGTCTTAGCACAATACATCAAGTACAAAAAGCAGCTTTATGTTCCATGTGGCAAATATATCTGAGATACCTACAAGATACTGGCTTTGCCTCTTTCTTTCTTTCTGTCTTTCTGTCTTTCTGTCTTTCTGTCTTTCTGTCTTTCTTTTTTCCTGGAGATAGGTTAGAGAAATTTAGTATTAAGAGAGAGGCTCAAGAAGGTAAATTCACTCTGTACTGGATCTCTTAAACAAACAAGTCATTCTTTCCCAAGGAGGATTTTCTATCTGAATTGTTCCCTCTTGTTGATGAAGACTATCTGTAGAATTTGGCTCTCCTACAAGTACAGCCATGAATAATGCATGTTGACTAGGAAAGAATGGACAGCAAATAGCAACAGGAAACAAATACCACACTTTGCAGAACAAATTTCCAGGTGCACAATAATTCCTTCTAAAATCTGTGAACCTCATGGGATTCTCATATATTTTCATGAACACCTGCAAGCAATAAATATCCTGATGCCGCATATTGCAGCTGAATTTGCTGCCTTCATTTGTGTGTGGGAGAAATCATATTCGTATATCTCATCTATCTCCTGTGTCAAGCTCCTCTGCTCTGCTTCACTGTGCTGCAGTTCAGTGTAAATAGTGGGAGAGTTTGCAGCTACCTCACACACTGAATAGCTTCTTGTGGGGATCCTGTTTGCAGGCAGGTAAAGAATTGCCACAGGACCTGATTAAGTTTGCAGGGAGTACCTGACATTTTGTTGATAAGGGCCTGCTAAGGGACCAGCCTTTTCTTCTGTCTCCCATTCAGGCATCCCACATCCAGCTGGTGGTGGGAAGGGTGATGTTGGTGGGGCTTTTCTTGTGTTTACCCTACAGTGAGGATTTATTCCACCAGCTACTGTAATTTCAAACGCTCAGACAATTCTACAAAGTCTTATATTGAGGTAATATTGATAAGGCCTTGACAGCAGTGGCCCTAGGAGATAAGACTCACCAGCAGATAAAAGGGGATATTGCTGCATTTTTGGACAGAAGCCCAGCACTGAAAAAATGTGGGGGACACCACACAGGCCTTCACTGTGAAACACTGAAGTGGTTTGCAATATATGGTTTTAGTTAATACATTTTCAATGAGTGCTGTGAATTTTTTTTTCAGTTGAAAACAGTCTTGAACAACAACAACAACAAAAATAAAAAACAATTTAAAAAAATAGAGTAACTCAAACTTGGGCTTGGGAAAGTCACAGATACACCTTCCAGAATGGCTGATGTTGGCAACTGAGGGAAGGGAGTCAGCATCATCAGATCAGCATGTAATTCAACTCAAACAAT
Source organism: Aegithalos caudatus (assembly GCA_013389925.1). NCBI lineage: Eukaryota > Metazoa > Chordata > Aves > Passeriformes > Aegithalidae > Aegithalos > Aegithalos caudatus. The sequence continues at coordinate 527,464 of WEIU01010528.1, read as the reverse complement.
GGCATTTGACTGATAGGAAATCACTTTTAGTGTTTCCCCTTTTTAAACTTAGTGTATTCAATTGAGACAATGAGAATACAACCTTTTACCTGGCTCAGGTGGAGCAATAGAAATGAAAAACAAGTAAAGCCCATTGGTTTTTATTTCAAGAACCCTGAAATAAAGTCAAGAGAACCTTGAAGGTTGTGTACCTGCAAGCAATGGATCCATTCCCCATGTACAGAAAAACCACGTGAATCCCAGGAAATGTCCACCCTCTGTGGACAAGTCTAAGAACTAGAAACATTTTGTACCTGTCAGTGTTCATATGTTGCAACAGAATCTGGGCACAGCAGCCCTATTTCACAGTCTTGAGGAACAGGGCAATATATATTTACCATTTCTTCTGTATTCACCTTATCCTGCCCCTTCATTCCAGGAAAAAAAAATAAAGACAGTTGTTTCACTCAGTCCTGTTGGAATTCTCATTCCTCTCACCCCAAGATAGATCAATCCCTCAACTGTCAGCATAAGAAACATTCCTCAAAAGAATTTCTGAGCTTGATAATTTACCTTTGTGCCAACAGGTATTTTCATGAGAAAGCCAGTGGGTCAAAGTGGCTCTTGCAACAGATGCAAATATCTCGCCCTGTTTGGGGTTTTTCAATATACACTTCAACAAAGAATGCATGCACTTTAACAGCGTAGAGACTTTATAATTTGTAAATGGAGAACTTGTATATCATTAATTAGGCTTCAAACAACTAGAAGGTGAGACAGCCTGTGGCTGTGTGTTTTAGAACTAAAGCTTGTTGCTAAAATAAGTTGCATATTCTGCATATTTTACAGTTAAGAAAGCACTCTGCAAATGGTATAAGACTAAGGAAGAGAACACAACTTTATCTTGCTTTGCAATACTATTCATTAGCCTGATTTCCCAGATTGAGATAGAAGTTACATATTATTGCAAGAAAGGAAACACACCCAAATGTGTGATAAGGAAAGTTTTTTAAAAACTGAGCTGTTATTCTGTGATCGTGCCTAGCTTTCCACCTATCCACCTTTTTGAAACCTAGTCTTGCTGTTTCATGTGAAAAGGTTTACCTGTACAGACTGTCTTAAATATGAGCCATGGGGGTGGAGATGAGAATGTTTTATCTGTTATCCATTCTTTGTGGCTGTCAGTCACAGGAAAAACTGGCCATGATGACCTACTCCTCAGAGACTTTATTACAACTTTTCAATATATAAAGGAGGCTTAGAAGAAAAACAGAGAAAGACTTTTTACCAGTGTCTGCAATGACAGGACAAGGGGGAAAGGTTTCAAAATGAAACTGGGTAGACTCTGATTGGATATGAGCAAGAAAATCTTCACTATGTGGGTAGTAGATACTGGAACATTACCCAGAGAAGTTGGGGAGACCCCATCACTGGAATCATTCAAGGCCAGGTTGGATGGAACTTTGAATAACCTGTCCTTTTGAAAGACGTCCCTGCCCATTGCAGAGTAGTTGAACTAGCTGATCTTTAAGTGCCTTTTCCAACTCAAATCATTCTGTGATTCCATAATTCACCTGGTCTGTGGGACACCTGGGTGCTGTATTGAGGGAAGGCAACCTTCTGCACAAAGAAGCAACAACCTCCCAACATGGAGATGAGAGGGGAAAGTGGTAACTTGTTCTTAGGACTTGAAATTTATTCAGTGACACATTGTCCCTTAGTCCTATCGACTCTGTAGTTGGTGTTGGCTCCTGTCTTAGGAAACTAGTAGTTAAGAGAGAAGGAGGAGTATCTGGAATAAGCTGGGGTGGAGAAAGGAAGACGGCTGTCAATGCACACAGACTAATACTGTCTAAGTCTCCAAGCACACTTGCAGCAGAGCAGTGATGCCCAAGATTTTGAAACATCATTTTCCATTCCAATTTGAACAGATAAGGCAGCAGCTGTGCAGGTGAGATGGATTTCCCACAAAAGGAGAAAAAAGGGTTACTACTAACAGGGAGGACAGCAGGGTGGAAGGGGATGAGGATAAAAAATTATCTTCACAGAGAAAATAACCAGAGTCCAGGAACACCATTCTGGCACTAGACTTCTGATTAAATAAGTTGCAGCAGACCTAGCCTTAGCTTCAATACATATGAAACCAGTTCAAAATTGGGCAGGATGCAGTACCCTGTCTACCTTCTAGATAAGTGCCTACATCCCCCCCATGACACTGAAGTGCAACAAAAACTGGAATGAGGGCAGGTGCACAGTGAGCAAGGCCAGGGAAGATTGCATTTTCCCTTCTGAGTGGAACAGGATGAGAAAACCCTAATGATCTACAGGTGCAGCCCTGGGACCTAAGCTAAGCTGGCAGATGCCCAGGGCAGGGAGCTTCTGGAGCTCCTGATTCATTCAGTCATGTCAAGCTCCTAAGGATGGTGGTGTTGCATGAGTGAGACCGAAAAGTTAAAGCTGACAGGGATGCCATGGCATTGACTTAGAAAAGGAACAAACCTGCCTTTTTTTTTTTTTTTTTTTT
>WEIU01010528.1:463956-524950 GCA_013389925.1 Aegithalos caudatus | reverse complement strand
TTTTTTTTTTTTTTTTCAGAATAGATGGATATATCAGGCTTTTAAAATAATACATTTAATTTCTCCACATCAGTTTTATTTTGGCCAGAAGCAAGTCTCATGGTAGAGCATTAACACAACCCTGTGCCTCCTTAGCTGCTGACTGCTGCCCTGGAAATGCATTGAGCTGCTTGCAGGCTAGTGAAACAAATTCAAAACCGAAAAAAATAGACTAAGGGTCATGACTGGACCATAATTCATTTATGCTTTCCCTCAAAGTATATATTCTTCTAATGAGTTTCCTTTAAATGCAGTGGTTGTAATTTTTGGTATTTTCCAATTGAGAAAGCCGTAAAATATAAGCAATGACATAAGAAAATACTTATCTCAGTTGCAGTGCACAATGTTTCTGACTATAAGTTAATGGTTTACATATTAATTCTCTCATGTCTCTGATGGGCAGAAAATTGCTTTAATATAAAAGCAGTTAAATTTGTCATTTCATATCTACATAACTTAGGTTTAAAAATTTATTACAAGCAGTATCAAATTGTTTCATAGCAATTTAGCAGATTTCGTGGAAGAAAAATGTGTCAAGTTGGAGGTTGAGGTAAATTTTTTTTCACATTATAATTAATGTACTTTTTATGTTTACTGTCTAATCAATTATTTTAAATGAAACTGAAACAATGTAATAAAAGTGATTCTTGGAAAAGTTAAGCTGGGCTTCTGAGAGTGCAGATAGGTTTTATTCTTATTACTGAAATTAAAAAAATTAATTCTTCTCAGCTAAAAGTAAAAATGGCAACAATTTTGCATCAAAAATTCTCCTGCTCTTCCAGCATGTGAAAGATTAAGAAGGTGAATAATTTATCTGTTTTATCAACTCAGATTTCCATTTGAAAACCATACTTCTGTTCTACAAGTTCTGTCATCAACTTACTTAGCAAAATAACAAAGCACGGTCTTATGCTGGGGAATAATATTATCAACTTGACTGAGGTTTCTCAGAACCATTTCAGTGAAGGCACCAAGTCTGTTCCTAATATTAAGTAGTTCTTTGAGTTCATGTCTGTCCAGCAGCAATTGATGCTGAAAGGTTTTTGTAACTTAGATCATCCGTGCAGCATCACCAGAGCTGTCCAAAGGGACTGTAGGCGTACTTTGTCTTGAGCAGTGCTTCAAGGACATTTTTGATTTGGGACTTGAATTCTCTTATGTCATCTGGAATTAATCCCATCCAATAATTAATTAAGCATTGTTTTTGTTATTATTATTATTATCTATTTTGCATCAAAAGCCATCCCCAGGCAATGCACTGGAAAGGATGGTAGTTTTTTCCCAAGTCTGAGAATAGGTGTTTGCAGCAATTTCCCATACTGGGAAAATGATCTGTAGCAGGAAAATGTGACTCTCTTTTTTTTTTCTTCTCCCTACCCCCATTTTAGAAATTGTTCATGGATTTTTCTCCAGCCCTGTTCTCTGTTACATCCACTATAACTAAGTGTACCAGTTACATTGATTTGTGTTCTGCCTGTGTGATTCATGGCATGCCATTGTGGTCATTATAATTGAGTTCCAGAATGAAGATAAGCAAGAAAAAGATAAAGCGATAACCTCCAAAAAGCGAGAGATTAATGAGAGGCTTTAGTCCTGAGGAAGGCAGTGAGTGTATGTGCTTGGGAAAGTTAGGTCTTGCCAGAAGGAGAAGAAAGTAAATGTCTTTAACTATTACAAGTCAAAAACCCCAAAAAGGGTAAAACTGTACACTTTAGGTAAGATCTGGGAAAAAAAGTAAAGTTTCTTCCCTTTTAATTCCCTTCTGGCCCACTTTCCATTTTAAAACATCACCTCCATTACTTTTTGACTCCTTTCCTTTCTGCTGCAGGGTACCAGCTAATCATCAGAGCACAGTGAAGAGATGTAACAGAATTTTAAAAAGTGTAGACTTGATTTCTAAATGCCGATATCTGTTTCATAAAATATATTTATCGACATACTAAGTTTATCTTTTTTTAACATTGATGAGGCACCCAGATTTAACTCATATCTGTAGGAGAACATAACTTTCAGGGAGGAAAAAATCCAATCTGGACTTAAATATACTGTTGATTTTTTTTTTCTTTAATTTTTTTTTTTTTTCTCTGTAAGATTCATCTTCCAATGAACTCATTCGTGAATTTTTCAATATCCCTTTTGAGTTTCAACTCCAAATTTTCATGGGCAGTTGCAGTACAGTATGAATAATCTATCCTTTCTCAGTTCTGTCTTTTGCTTCAGACCTTGCCTTACCTTTTGGTCATGGCACTTCATTGAAGAACTCAAAGAATTGTTCATTGCCATTAATTATTCCAACTTTTGTTAATTCTTTATTGAGTCTTGTACCAGTGTTCTAGTAATTTGCCCAGGATCAATGTGAACCTGACAGGCCTGTGATTATGCAAATAATTCCATTTACACTTATTAAATGGTGGAATCCTACCAGTTTTTTTCTAAGCTCCAGGAGCTTTCTGAGAAAGAAGTTAAAAAAAAAAAAACAAAACCCAAAACTCAAAAACAAACAAACAAAAAGAATAAAACAACAAAATCCTGAAAAGTATTACTGCTTTACATGTTTTCAGGATTTTTTTTCTAACTTTTAAAAGAGAAATGATAATGTTATCAAATGCATGAGTGTATGTCCAGTATTCCTATGTTAGCCATCCATTTTTGGCTTTCAGTTCTTCTTGCCCATTTGTTGCTTTTTTTCCTTACTCTTTTACTGAAACGTTTCCCAGTTTAATTTAGAGACTATGCTGTAAAGAGAATAAGCAAGAAATAACAAAGCCCATAATATAGTATTGGATATGTATTTATTTTTCATTATAAAGATCTTGAAAGTTCTGCTTTCAACTTCCATTAATTAAATATGGAAAGATATTGGCATTCACAATGTGAATTTAAATTATTTAATTTTAAATTTGACATTAAAATGTCAAGATTTTTCTTTTTTTTAATACAGACGTAGAGAGCTAGACCTTTCTCTGAAAACCATTTTTGTCTGCCTTGGATGAAGAAAAGCATAGTTACTTTAGTTGGTGAATTTAGGAGAATTTAGCTCAGCAGTTCTGGAAGGAATGCTCTTTCCCACATCTAATGCCAAATGTACTCTGGATAACGATATTTGCCTGGCAGAAGAGACTGAGAACATCTGCTACCTCAGCACCCCTAGTCCCTGCTTTCCTGGGACTAGCAGGTGTGGATACTGGTTGGATTTATGCATCAGTAAGGGGAAGCATCCAGCAAAATATTTTGAAATTAAGAAACTGCTTGCCCACAAAATAAAATGTAAATATTTCAGGACAAAACAAATAAACCCACTCAGATTTCATCAAAGAGTCTGAGAGACCTATTTGTGATAGTTATTAACTATTAATGTGAGACAATTTATAAGCTTGAGTGTGTTTTTAACTATTGTGGAAATATATTAGCTGGCAACAAGCTGTAATGCAAAGTGTATATGGGTACAGAGTGTCTCAGAGCTTGCTAAATGCTTTGTTTTTTATGCCATCTGTGTGCTGCTATCTTTATCTAGCTGAGGATTTTGTTTATACATCTATATTTAGTACATTGAAAAGAAGGGGTAAAGAAAAGATAACGATTTTGTTTTCTTTTTCAAATGAACCTAGGACAACATCCAAAGCCTTCCAGAGTAGAAAACGTGGGCTCAGACCAAACTCAGGGTGAAATATTTGTGTAAACACCTGCTATTCCTTAAATGATAATATTGACCGAAAAACCCTAAGATACTCTCAATAATATCTTCCAAAGGATGGATTCAGGTTCTAGGTGCCCTCAGCATCTGCTGAAGGTTGGCAGATACAGCAAAAGGGCTGTGGGAACTGTGCCCAGGAGAGAAGAGGGCTGCAGTCAAGGAGTGGCTGTTTTAGGTTGTGTGCAAAGACCTTGGTTCAGATACTGTGCAAGTGAGGTGTGATAAATGGATGGAGATGAGAAGGCTACGGGGGTGAAAGATCCTCAGACAGGGATGGAAATGGAGCTTGAAGCTGGAAAGAGTTGAGTGTACAAATATGAAGGCTGAGGAAGCATGGACCCTGGCTACCAAAATCTCTTTCTAGCTTAGTTATGGATATATCTTGACTAAAGAAGTTCTAATCTCATAATGCAAATGAGAAAGCAGTGACACCTGTCATCTCCTTTCCATGGGAAAGGAGCGAGCGCTCGTTTCCAACTAATCATTTTGTAGCAAAGGAAAATCAAAATACTCATGTGCTTTTCTGACCCAGATGTAATACTGTGAGCTATTTTCTGGATAGGCAAAGCCTTTATGTAACTTGGTGATGGACTGTGGGCGTGGGAAGATCTGAGCTCTGAGTTCCTCTGCAAACTTTCTCTGACATGGGATAAATAATTTCACTTCTCTGTGCCTAATTTGTTAAATGGCATTTGGTAGAGGTAGGAGAAAAGCACCATAAGACTTTGAAAGATGCATAGGTTGAACCAACATAGTTCTTGAATATGCCTCTGTAATTCTAAAAAAGTTAATATACTAATTTACATTTACCAAGTGAATTTTTGTCCCCTGGAGTTTAAGATTTTATTTGTTTATCTACTGTAAATCTATGTTTGGTCAGGGTGTTTAACAGCATGGATGTGCATTTCTTGTGCTAATTAATTAAAACAAAGATACTTTTGAACCAGGCAGGAATAATATTCAACTGGAAATAAGACAAAGAGTTGAGACAAGATTTGTACTGTAAGCCGCAGTCACTTGATCAGTGGTAAGCATTTGTTTCCATTGTGTGGGTAACTTGAATGCTTGACAGTGCATCTGAGCAGTTAAGTTAGTTCTGCCTTGAGTTAAGCAAAATCTGGTCTGTACTGGGATTTTGTGAGGATTTCATCAGCAATTCTTTCTTGCAGTCTGTGGTTTTCACCAGTTTTCCACTCTTACATTTATACCTGGGGGAATATCTCCCAGAAGACCTGGTTTCTTTTTCTTAAAGTATTCTGTGTCTTTTTCTGGCAATATGATAAACTACAAGAGAATTTGTCTGTCCTCAATAGAAAAAATAACACAGAATGTTAAACAAATGGGTTTTTAAAGAGTTTATGCCCCCGATTCCTTGGAAGATTCTCTATGAGTGTGCTGGTACTAGTAATGATGTATCATTATGATGAGAGCCTGGTCTACCTGTGCTGCCAGAACATATCCCTTTAGAGATATTAGATTGCTCAGTTTTAACTCTGCTGATCTTACTGCCTGATACTGGATCATAAAAGACCCTGGAGTCATGGTGACAGTTGGAATAAGGATAAAGAATGTGACCATATGGTGCTTTTCTATGTTATAGGATGCAATTGTGTAACTTGGCATGGCTCATTTCGTGAACCAAGAATGCTGGAGACAGATATATCACTGGGAGATAACAAATTTCACATATCCGACACAAGACTGAAGCTCATGTCCCTGCTAGAACTGTTTTGATCTTATCCACAAACTTATCCCCATGCCATGCCACAGAGCTGTCAGTTATCAATGCTGTATCTGCAGAACAGCTGGAAATTTGGATTTTAGGCCATCACAAAGTTGAATTTTGTCCCCACTGAACAGATCGACAAGTAACTTATTTGGTTCTTTATGCACAGATTGTGCCTGTGACCTCCAGCAGCATGGACAGCTGCCTATCATTTAAAAATACCAGCCTCTCCAGTCTATTTTGTATGCCTCTGTGTAAAATAAGATTAGCTGAGTAGGAAATGCAATGTATTATTTTTAAGAGATCATTTGTAGCATTTAACGTGTAAGCACGGCCAATCATATTTCTTGCTTCACAAATCATTCAGACTGATAGAGGTGAACCAACCTCTATAGACTAAAAAAAAAAAAAAAGTGCTTAAAAGTCAGGATTTTCAAACAGCCCCTACATAATGACAGACAAACCAGGATCTTGAACTTGAATCAATGAACTGACTTGTTCACCATATTAGTCACATGCAACAGAGAGGCATCAAAATCACTTCCTGATAAATCATTCATTCCTTATAAACGCATTCACATCGCTTTATACTGATACATAAATGCATGAGCCCTTAATTTAGTCTGATGTCACTCTCCAGCCTCAGTTTGGGTCTCCCATGGCCCTAAAGCTGCTGTGAGACAGGGCAAATGCCATCGACCAGGGAAGAATGAGTGGCACAGCATATTTTAAGAGCAGGTATAATTACCATTTTGTGTGCCAATTAATATTAGATTAAAAAAAAAAAGACATCCTCCAAAGAAACCTATTTATTATTTAAAAGCCCCCCAGGGTATCTTCTGACATGGATTGGTGCTATAGCAAAGCAGAGGCATGAAAGCAACTGAAAGCAGACAAACTGTTAAGCAGCATTTAATCCTTTATGCATGTTTTATACATAAACAAATTGGAATGTGTAGATCAATGTCCTCCAGCTGTTTTTCAAACCCCATTCTGCCTTCATTAAAGATTTAGGGAGGAAGTTTCCAAACATAGATATGATGTCAGGAAAAACAGGATAGGATCTTTTTTTCTTTTTTTTTCCCCTGAGAGGTTTTCTTAAAACCACAACTGCCTCTCACTCAAGTAGCAGTACACTGTAAAGTGTTCCTTTGCCACTGCAGCCTGCACATTAAATCCTCTATACAGTCTTTTAGTGCTGAGTCACGTTAATTAGACAACAGATATAACTGCCTGATAAAGTGTCCTCAGAGAGAGCCAATTTGGCCACATAAAATTCACACGGGAGTCATAAAATACCAGGCTCAAATCAATTCCATGTAAACTCAGCCTATTTTCAATGACGTAGTGCTCCATGGCTTCTTGAACATTTATTCTAACAGCCACAGTGAGAATTCATTGATTTAATCAGAAAGAAAGTTTTTTTTCAATTTACCCCTCGTCATTAAATATCTTGACAAAAAGGGAAAAATTTACTCTCTAGACTGAGGTGGAGAAGAGCAGGATCAAACAAGGTTGTTGGTGGTCTGCTCAGCGTTTCAGAGACTGGCATTGCAGGGATACTGCCTTAGCAGTTCCAACTCTGCTCTTTCCCATAGGTCTTTCCTGGGCTGAGGGCTGCACCCCTCTCCCAGCCTAGTGCTACTTTTGGGCTTCATAGCAGGATCTGTCATGGCCAGGTCTCTATTTCATCTAACAGAAGGGTTTTAGCAATAAATAGCTCTTCTTTATCTTTGACTGTACCGTTGTCTTTACTAGCCATATGTTGATTATAAACCCCAAAGCTGAACCCTCTCCCATCTAATAGCGCAAACATAAAAGGACAAATGTGGTGATTTGTGGAGACCTCAGGGAGGGCATATAATCTTGTTTCCTGGATCAGCATATAGCTCTGCCTTCACTACATCCCATTAACAGCAGCTTGAGTTTTCTGTTTTTACGTCCTAGTTTTGTGTGTGCTGGAAATATTGAGCACTACCCTGACACCACTGTTAGGAAATACAGAGATTTGAGCTCTATGCCATGTCATCCCTTCCCTCTGAGACAGAGAGCAGTATCTCTGCCTTATTTCAAACCTGGAATGAATTGCAGAGTCAAATTCTTTACCTGACTACTGCCCGCACTAAGTTAAATGGGCTGCCACAATGCCAGATTTTTTTTTTTTTTTTCTTGCTTTGGTATTACTTGGCTCCCTCAAACATGCAAAAAAGAAAAACACCTCTTCCATGGCAAAAGATGAGCTAGGATTTCCACTCCATGTGCCTTGAATTTAGAATCCTGGGCCCTGATTCTAAACAGCACTATAAAGTCAGTGAGTCTTACAGATGTTCAAAAGCTGTAAAATTCACACACACACACAAGCACATAGACCTGCCAACTTCAAGCCCTCCCAGCAGCTGCTGTTAGATGCAGCTCTCATTTACCCTTTACTCTACACTGGGGTTATTACTATTAAGAATTAATATCCAGCTGCTGTATCACAGACCTGTGGGGGTCTCAGTTTTGTAGTGGGTGGGTCCTCTGCACAGAAGGCTTGCAGAGCACTGTGAGGTGAATGGCACCATATAAAAGTAATAGATTATTAGAGCAGGCAGCCTTTATTATGAGTTTCCAGTGCATAAACACTCCAGCCTTCCTAGCTGGAGAAATTAAAATGTAAGCACAAGATGCCGCTTTACTACTTTCACATCTGGTGTTGTAACTGGCTTTACTGTGAATATTTTCAAAACAGCCAGATTGTTCAGAACAAAATCGCAAATACCACATCTGCTCCCGGAGGTCTCCAGGAGCCTTGCACCCAGATGAAGGCAAAAAAAAAAGGAAATTTGGCAGCACTTGATAGATATCAGGAAATACAGGGAAATACAGTCAGAAGCACTTGCCTCATTGACATTAGGAAGAGAGTTGCTTTCTGACAACATAGGCAGATTACCTGAAATCTCCAAAGTACGAGATTTCATGACCTTTATTGTATTCCATCTGTGTTTGAATAGATGCATGAACTGTTGCATCTCAATCCTCTAACTCCATCTGAGGTGTAGAAATAAGGATAAATATTAGCTGGAAATTCTGGGCATGTTTTCTTTTACAAGTTGCTTCAGAACATCTTTGTAGTGGAGAGGAAATATAAGTTTATGTGTATGTAGATAGATGAATACAAGTAATCATCACTAAAGGGCTTTCCCTTGTCAGAAGTTCCTACTGGCTAAGACAGTGTTAGTAAATGAGGAAATTACCAGCAAAAAATAGATTTGTCATTTGTCTTGCATTTTCTGCTGACATGAAGCTGACAAGTTGACCTGTCTTCTAAATCCTGTGCCAGGTTGGAATTCCTTCTTCCCTTATCTTCATCTTGCTTCCAGGCTGCAAGGACACTACCATGAAACCAGGTAATTTATAGATGCCTCTTTCCACTCTTTTCTCAGGCCTCTTTGCAATAACCTAAAGATCCAAGACTGCAAATGTAATTCCTCTCAGATCTCCTAGCAGAATTTAATAAACCCAAAACCCAAACAAACAGCTGCCTGTAATTTATTTCCCTATTGTATGAAATCTTCACCCATATTTACATGTGATAGATCTAGACAGTGCTGCTTGTTGGCAGCACTATTAACCTCTGCCTTGGAGAGTCTTCTCTTCTTCAGACTGAACAACCCCAATGCTCTCAGCCATTTTTCAAAGGAAAGGTGCTCCAGACCTCTGATCATCTTCAGGGCCTTCCTTCAGACTTGCTCCATCAAGTCCACATCCATCTTATGTTGGGGACTATGGTTTAGTTGAACCTTACTGAGAAAAGTCATAATAGAAAAAACTTGATGTTCACACAGCACAGTTTGTGACTGCAAAGATACTTTAGAAACCCTTACGTATGGGCTTGAACTCCCAGCATCTCTCAGTGCTGGTTGGTGTTAAAATGGTCATCATCCCACCAGCTGCAATTGAACCCAATGGACAAGCACAGATATCAGAACAACCACGTTAACAAGTCCTAAATACAAGCTGTGCAATGCCGCCAGCCCTGCACCTGATGTTGGTGTGGTGTCACTAGAGGAGCCCCATCCGCCAAAGTGACCCTCAGGCATGAGGAATTTAGGCTTTCCTCCTGGCTGTGAGTGATTGTGAAGGGAAGTCAACTCAAGGCCACTTTGGATACAGCAAAATTGTAATACTAATTTTAGTAGAAAGACTCAGGATTTCATTTCATTTTTACAGCCAATTGATAAATAGGGCCTTTATCCAACTGGACTGGCTGCAAACCTGCCCCTCGTAGTGTCTTCTTGACTTGGTTTTTAGTAAAACTGACATTTTGGAATCGAAATACATTTGAACTAAAAGATAAAGCAAGAGATACCAGGACTGAGAAGCTCCATTCTTAGTAATGAGCTAATCTCCTTCTCTTAAACAAAATTGTTACTCCAGCTGTGGATTTGCTGCTTTCTGTGAGTGATAACTTTTGTAATAACAGTGTAGCAATAAATATTTTGACAAAAACATCTCTAATTCTTTGTGTGACTGGATGCCTTTTGTTGCATGGCAGAGGTACTATATAGAAAGTGAAGTTCCCTATTTGACAGGCACTGGTTTGATTGCACAGGCGTAAACTGTCAGCTTGGCATTCCAAAGAAACAGAAAATGCAGACAATGAGTACAAGTCACATTCTCATGTGTTTGTTACCTGAGGTAAATAAATACAAAATGGCCAAAATTTATATAGATATATATAATTTCATCTGACTTTAAAGCCTAAAAATAATCAACCCCTCAGAATCCTTCCCCTCTTTACCCAAAATTGAATTAGCAAGCAAAGAAAAACTATTTCTGTACAACTGCTGCAGTACTTTATATTTCTCTTGCTTGGTAAGATGATATTTTTCTAGTGGTATTAGAGTGTCTCTTGTGGCAATTTCAGGTAATTATGATTTAGTTTTAGTATGAAAAAACCTGGGAAATGCATGGAGAAAAGGCTGGAAAGATTATAAAGTCATCACTGAGAAGAAATTTCATAGGGAGATGGACTGATAGATGGTCTCTATTCCTTTTCTTGTTGTCTATCTTATTCAGTGAAATAGAATATAATTGTGAGAGACCTCTGAAGATAATTTACAGACCTTTTCTTTGGGCATCATCTGAGGGGACAGTCTGCATTAATCTAGGAGTGTATGGATAACTTTGCATTTCAGCCACGATATCCCCACAGCGGCTCTTTGGAAGGGAACAGGAAGCTGGTGGTGACATGCAATATCCAGGTGTTCATGCAGAAGGAGCCATCCCAAATAAATATTTCCTGATTTAAGATGGCTCTGCTGGATTAGGAATTTTCCTAGAAAGTGAAAGGAACAGTGACACAAAACCGAAAGGGAAAAACAAAAAGACAGAAGAAAGTTCTTGCAGATTTATGCAAGAGGTGAGTCTACCTCTCTGTGTCCCTGTTTAGCCCAGACATTTAATTGTTCTTTCTGTAAAGAGCATCTGCTGAAGCTTCATAAGGTAACCTTCAAACCTAGTAACTTCAGTTATTAAACCAAAATTGATCCTTCCCCATAGACATAAAAATGTCTCTTTGCAAGCCTGGGGACTGAAAGGAGTTTGAGCCATTGCTTGAACTTCCTTTATACTGCAATTAATTGGTCACAGACATCTGACCTCCTTTGGCCAGAAGAAGCCTATTGTTATCTCTGATGTTATCTCTGATGTTCTAATTCTACAATTTCTTTCTGGTTTTATCTTTTAATTCTAGTCTTTAGTATCAAGATCACTATTGCTGCATTCTTCTAAGTGACAGCCAGGCATGAAATGAAAATACAAGTTGTATAAACTGTATAAGAGTGAGAAAACACCCGGTATTATCACATCCTGCTTGAGCTCTACATTCTTTGTCAACAATCCATTAAGCTGTTCATAGTCTGAAGAGCAGATTTAAGTATAAGCCCCTTTGAAAGTACATTGTCTGGCAAAACACACCCAAAAATCTGTATTTGATGGACTGTTGTGAAGACTGCAGTTCTGCATAAGAGGAAAAACTTAAAACCCAGAATTTAAGTCAAGTCTTGCCAGTAGTAAATGAAGCATACTTATTCAGTAAACTAAAATACAATCTACCTTTCAAATAACTGCTTTCAAAAACAGAAATGAACTAATTTAAATTTAACTGAATGAACCTAAGGCATTACAAGAGAACACACAAAAGCCAAATGCAGAGAGATAAGGTCAGCTAATAAAACTAACTTCTATATCAGCTGTAAAGTAGCCATTTCAGTGAATCATTATTAAGACCTACTATTTGTGACAGGATAGAAGTTAATATTTTAAGTTCAATGTACTGTATAGTTAGTAACAGATGTTTAAACAAGAAAAGCAGGAAAACATTATTTTTGTACGTGTTTTGTGAGTTTTAGAGTTTCGAATTAAGAATAGGAAGAGATGCAATAGAAGTGGTTTGCCCAAAACCAAAGGTGAAAAAAAAAAAAGACAGTGGAAGAATGAGTTTTAAACTCCAGGACTGTATGGTTTCCACTTTTGTATTCTTTCTCACAGATGTTTCTGCTTATCTTTTAATGGAAAAGCTATTAAAAATATTGAAGCAGATAGTCACTCTACCTATCCTTTCAAATCATTCAGCTCTATGTACTCTGTGCAGTGTAAACAGTTTAATTTGGAATGCTGGCCTCAGGGAATACCCATAAAGGATCAGAAATAATCTGACCCCATGGTACTGGTGCTTTATAGCTAAGGATTGATCTCACATCATTTCTAAGCCGTAGCTTTCCTTAGTCAGGATTCTAAGTGGTGTCACTTGAGTGCCCCTATTGATAATCAGCATGTTATTTTGTTTACCTCCAGTACCAGCTTATTTTACCCAGATGTCACCTACTGCTAGACATAAAGTCTAGACAAGTTTTGTGATGGTATCTACCCTTACCCCTGTGGTCCTGGGGCTTCCCTGGGACTCTAGCCAGAGCAATCTCTCTTCTGCATCAGCCCTTGGGGCCATTGATCAGCTCCAGCAGGGTAGGAATTTCCATTCTGAAAATCATTTCAAAGCCCCAGAATGCAAGGAGAGATGAAAGTATCGGAGGAAAGCTTTCACTTATACAGCCAATGCAGGTGATGAAACCTGGACTCACTCTTTTCTCAGCTCTTCATCTAGGTTTTATCTTCTCCCAGTAAGCTTTCTCTAGCAAGTGCAAGTCCTAGAAAGGAGAAAGCAAAGTGAGGTCTTGGCTCAGGCTGGACATGATGAAACAAGTCCAGCCTGAGCCAAAGGGCAGGGGGATTCATCATCTGCCTCAGAGATGCTCAGTCCAAGTGTGACAAACAGGATCCTGTCAGTGGAAAGAGAAAGACATTACAGAAAGTGAACTGTCACCTTAACCTAGGTGATCTACCATCAATGAAAAGACTCTACCACCATGTCTCAGCTCACTCTCTAATCAATCAGTCAATCAGCAGAAAGTGACTACCTATTAACCAATTACCTTTACATGAGGTGAATTCCTACTGAAACATTTGCCATACCACAACAGACTTCAGAATTTGCAAAAGAAAAATAACCAACCAAGGCTGCTTACACTGAATTACCCTTGGGAAATGTCTATATCATAAAGCAGATCCACCCCACTCAGGAGCCAAAAGAAGTCTTTGTCTTTCAGCATTCTCTGTAGCCGTTAAGGAGTACAACTTAGATTTAACTTTGTTATTTCAGTACATACATAAAGTTCATACTCCATACTCCCTCCTGCCTTGTATCTCATGCAATGGCCAAGATCCCTTCACAGCTCCCAGGAGGAAAGCAGTCTGTAACCTTCTTCACTGCTTCCTCTTGAAAACACCTTGAAATTTTTTTCCTTCAAACGTCTTTAAAAATGGAGCACACATTATGGAACATAATTTAAGTGTCAGAATTAGAGACAAAGTTCTGCACTGTCCAGCTTCAATCAATCCAGCTAATTTCGGGAGGAGGTCTGGCACCAGCAAAAAATATTAAGAAGACAAATAAATGAGCTGTGACTTGAATGATGGATGATTGCTCTTGTATTTTATTCTACATATTTAGTGTCATTACCAAACTGGCACAAATTGTATTATGAAATCATCTTGTTCACTCAATAGTCTCATCAGTTTCAGCTCTTTCCATAAGCCATTTCTTAAAGTTAGAGATTACACTTTTATTTTCTTCTTCTCTTCTATTTCTTTAGCTATTCTGAAGGATAAACAGGTTTTAAAATTGAATATGTTTTGAAGGCAGAGTTAGGAATTTGCATGTTTATTGGTTTTGTTGTTGTTTGTTCCTATGTTTTCTTTCCTATTCTTCATTATAAATGAATAAGTTGCTTTTATGTAACAAACATGATTTTCTTGCCTGGATAGCTTAGCTTTTGCCGTGACAGAAGAAGAATTTCCAATCTCAGGATTCCTTTCCTCTTGCTTTGGTGTTTCTTCAGTTTTCTGTCTGTTGCATATGGAGGTTTTAGTTCTACTCAACATGGGTAAGAGACTGTTCTTTCACTAATCTACATAGTTGAAGTTAATATGCTTCCCCTTTTTAACTGATATCCATTTATATTTTATTGGAAGAGGTGGTAGGGAAAGTATTTCATGTTCACTTAGCAATAAATTTATGAAAACCCCAACCAAACACAACATAACAGGAAGAACAAAAGAACAGGGGAAAAGAACATCATGTAGTTCTGTTTCTACTTATTTCCAAATTTACATATTTCTTATTAGAAGGAGAAGAGAAAGTGTCCATGGTAACAGTGATAACTTGATTTATGAGAGGTTACAAAGAGCACTTAGCCCTGAAGGATATGAATACTTTGGGACTGAGATTTTCTTTCTGTTGTAGATTCATAATATTTCCAGTGCCTTACGACTCTGATCATCTCTTCTGACCCAGTAGTTGCAAACCATCAGTATGGCTAGTTTAGGAATTGTTCCTAAAAACAGCACTGTGAGGAAATGCAGAAACTCAAAATCTTTACTTTCTGACCCACGCTAATTTGGCAACCTCATTATTTCTGGTCAGTCTCCTCAGAATTGTCATCATCTCAGCTACATTTGGAATCAAGGGTCTTTGCTCATCACTGTAAGGAACACAGTGGTGCAAGTTATTTCTGTAGGCTGTTGGCTTTTTTTTTTTTTTTTTTTTTTTTTTAATGTGCAGCTGGTGTCATCTGCAGGGGCTGTCTCAAAAGGCACACAAATGGTCATGTGAGGGAATAAAAGATACACGTTGAAATTTAAAAAATAATTCTTTGGCATACCTTGACAATTGTGTCAGCATTTCCTCTCTTGCACTGTCATCAGAGGTCACATGGGAAGATGATTATCAATACAAACTGCTTTGGACCTAAATGGACTTTTGTTTCCAGCTTTCTCTCTGATTTTCTATGTAAACTGAGGCAAGTGACTCAGCTCCTTCTGTCATTATCCTATTTGGACTGTAGGTTAATCAGATCCAGGAATGTCTCTCTTGATTATATTTTCAGCTGGGATTTCACCTGAAACATCTGATTCCACCATGACTGGAAAAGTAGGGAAGGGAAAGACACAAGAGCCTTAGAGTACTGAGTTACCTTAAGACTGTTCTCGTAACTTGTTCACAAAATTGTTGCCATGAATCTCTAATGTCAGGACTCAAAACTGAGTACTCTGAAAAGTTCTTTGGTTGTCCTTCTGCAGTGCACACTGCATTGTGGGGCTTTTGAATGCCTATGTTAGCATTTTCTACATTTGCAGACTTTTCAATAGTCAAACAAGGCTTTTACCTTAAAACCTCCTCTCCTTCACTGAGCTGGATGGAATTTTTTTTTTCCTACAAAATGCAAAAGTGTTTGAAGATGTCAGAGTATTAAACCACATCAGTCTAGTGAGTGGTGGTGGAAAGGAAATAAAGGTTTTATTGCTTGATTATCTACGCAAATGTTTTTTCTTGAAAGTATAGATCCATGACCTTTTAGCTTCAATTGAAATACCACCCATTTAAAGAACATATCCACATTACATGATTGTGTATGGACAGTGAGTGGAAAATAGCATTTAAAATTCAAAATGCAGGGGAAATCAGGAAGGCAGAACACTACAAACACTCCCCCCCATGTATTTATGGAAGTATATGTGCTGCATTATAAGTTGTTTCCTTTATTTTCGGTAACAAAATAATGCATTATTTTCAAATTATGACCATGGAAACAGCCACAGGTTTTTGTTAATTCTCCCATTCTCTCCTAGAAAGTTTGACAAATTCTACAAGTAAACTGTACACTGTGAAAGTATTGAAAGTTTGCTCATAGCTGCTGAGAAATTAATAGAGGGGGAGATGGGAATTAGAGACTGAACAAAGAGAATAATCACAGTTGTTTTGTTTTCAGGATGCCTTAAATGCAACAAATTCAGCCTTGACAAATGTGCAAAAACCTGAAAAAATAATGCTAAAAAAGACATTAGGGTAAAACATTTAAGAGATCATATCAGTCCCACTGTAGGAAATCTTTATATGCACCCCTTGTCTCATATTACAAGCCGTATTGTGGCTTTGTTTGTTTATGGTATATTTTTCGAGCTTTTGGGGTAATTTTTTTTATTCCTATTTGGGCATTTATAATACATGGGTTAGAGTAGTGTCATTCTGAGTTCTCTTACTCATTATTGTTTTACAGAGACTTGGAAGAGCACTGCATCTCTTGCTTAGTATTTGTTATGCCAAAAAAGTAAATTATGACATTTATTGAATTATTAAAATTATAACATTTTAAGTAAATGAATCTGATTTTCCCCAGCATTAGGAAACTTTGCCCAGGATTCTCAAAGGACTTTGGGCTTCTGACTTCCAATTTCACTGGCACAGCTGTCAGAGGGGTTTATCCTGCTCAGTTTAAATGAGTAACAGGTTCACAGTCTCCTCAGGATACCTAAGATATTAATCAGAATTATTTAGTGGATGTAGTTTTAGTGTTTGAAATTTCTCTTAACAGAAGCACTTTCAGCTACAATCTTTTGTCATTATGGATTATATGAATGAATTTCTGAATTTAATTATTGCTAACCTTGAGGCATTGGGGCTAGTTTACTCATCCCGTAGAAAAATATTTTTAAAAGGAAAAAAAAATGGAGAAGAACAACACTTTCTCTTTATCACTGTTAAAATTTCACCTTGTTTTTTCAAATTTATCTAATCTTTTCTAAGTCAGATCTTTCTGATTCTATGAAATTATATAATATTTCTCAATTCCTGCAAGTGCACTTTTAAAGTAAGTTCAGAATAGCAAAGTTTTCCTTCAGATCAAGAATTTCACTGTATCCAAAATACACATGTGGGAGGGAAAGCTGGTTGGCTGACTGTATTAATCAGATTTTAGAAGTATTTCTGAAAACTATTGTAAATCCCTGTTCAGTCATGGTGCTTCTGCTCATTAGGTGGAATTGGAGATAGTTTTCCACATTAGCACAATAGGAATAATAGTGTAGCTGAAGTGGTGTTGCATTCAGCCTGGGCTGCACAAGGTGCCTGAGATCCTGGGTAAGTATATAGACTTCTAGACCATGCTGATTTCTGTGGGCTGTATTTTATTGCTTCTATTTTTAAGTTCAGTTTGCCCAAGCCTAATATGTCCATTCAAGCTTCTCTCTGGTCTTTACATTATAAGCTTGATTTCCATGGGTAGAAAACATGGACTTGCAAACATGAAGTTCATATATCATTGCAAGTAATCTTTAATGTCTCATTCCAGCTTTCGTTTTGAAGAAATTTTTTGGTTTAAAATAATAAATTGGTCCTAGAAACTATTGGAAAATTTGACATGTCCACATTAGGGCCAAGCAGCACAACCTGTAGCTGAAAAAATCAGTGATTAATTGTCTTCAACGGTGCTGTTCAGGTGATATCTGCCTCAGTATTCCCAAATATACTTCTCATGATTGCTTATTTTTAGCTCCTTCTAATCTAAATTTATCTTCCACTCTCTTCTATTGCAGTTAAAGAACTAGCTGATTACCCAGATGGCTTCCCAAGCCTGGTAAACATTGGTCAAAGCAGGAAAAAAAGAGCAGTGATATGACCTGTTTGGACCATAAGAAAAGCAAATATTTCAAAATAACTTTTATAGAGCTAAAACACAAATATAACCTACATCATCTTCTGCTTTATCCTATGCAGTTACATGAAGGGCACCACAGGAGTGATTCTATAAAATAGAGGCTTTCTGAATGTTTATAAGCAAATACCATGGTTCCTGAATTTTCCTTGCCTTTACACTTCAAATTTTACTGGTTTTTCTACTCCTTTCATGGAGAGAAAAAGCTAAAGCTCTGATTATTCCAATTACAGCAAAATCATATTCATACTTGCAAACTAAAAGATTTGTGTCCCTCACATAGACCTTGCACCTCACCTTCACCTACAGACTTTTAGAGGCAAAAATATAACTCTCCACAGGCACTCAGCAGCTAAGTCTTGGGCTATGTCTTGTAACACAACTTCCATGAGGGTAACCCTCCTAACCCTCTCTTAATGATGATAGAACACATGCAGACTAGTCAGCAAAGAAAATAAAATTCTCTTCATTTCTTATAAGAGGCCAGAAAGAATTACCAGAAAAGGAAAAGAGACTACTAGACTATACATATGTGGTTGGGTAAGTGCAAAGTGAGCAGGCTGGGAAAATTGAGCTGTTTGTTTATCCTGACAACAATGTGTATTTCTGCACTTTACATCATGGCACTGCTGAGTAACTTCACTCTGGAATTCTGGAATTTCATGGTGAATCCTGCTTTTCGGCACTTGTGGATGTTTATTATTTCAATAATTTAGAATTTGCAATAAAGGCAAGGATTACCTTGAAGGGAAGGAATTCCCTAAATGTGTTCCCCGTCAGAGCTTTATACCTTTACAGGAAGATTCCATATTTGCTAAGAGGAACTGTGAATTTTTTTATGGTGCTTCTAAAAAGCCACTTACAAGAAGCACTGTCCTTAGAAGCTCCCTTTATTTATTTGCCATGTTAATGCACTATTTTTTTCTCCACATTTGGCTTTCCCAGGGTAACCTGGAACAGGGCAGCCCTGAAGAACTCTGAAGGTCTTAGTGTAGGTAGAAGAGCTTGTGATCTGGTGAAACTGAAAGCAGAGGGAACAGGGAGGGTAGAGAAACAGCACTTGCCGTTCATATTCCAGAGCACAAAATGTTCTACTCTCAGAGGATGAAAGCCAGTGAACAATGGTTATAAATTAATTAATGCTTCATGGACTCCTAATTTTATATCTTTTGCATTAAATAGTCATGGAATGAAATGCATAAACAGTACTATTAGAGTAGATAGAGAGCCATATTTCTCTGTTTCCAGGTGAGTGCCTATCCTGAGAACACGGAGTCAGGCTCTGCTGCGCTCTCTCCCCGTTCCCTCCAGTCTTTTGTGCAATGCGGAACAGGTTTTTACAGGAGAAATTGAAAATGCCAACTCACATTAGCCAATTGATTAGTAGTTATTGCACTCTCCAGAATAGTGGATTTGCATCTCAAAAAGAAGAGTTAAATCCGGGTCCTTTCCTTTTCAGCTGCTTGGTGTAGCTGCAGAGTAGTTTAGACGGGCGCATATTGTGTATTCTGCTGGGTGGTAGGTGGGTTCCAAAAGCATTTGCTGAATTGGGTGTGGTACGTGGAGAAGCGCCCAAGGCACGCACTTCAAAGGGCTAAGGAATTAGATACCCCTTGTGTGAGTCAGATCAGAAACATTTTTTAGATTAGCATATGGAGAAACAGAATTTAAGGCAACCAAAGCACTTCACATCCAAATTTCGATGCCAGCTAAGTGGAAAACTTAAGATTGTTCACCCAGGTACTTTAAATAACACAGAGGTCTTATTTCAATTTCTAAAATTCCATTGTGTTCAGAACTGTCTATGGTGGCATCATACATATGACCTGGGAGAATGACAGGCTGGCTGTAGGAAGGGCTTAAGCTGACTATTTTCCATAGTGTCATAAACTGGCTGCAATATACATTAATAGCATACAGTAAACAAAACAACAAGGAAAACAGGGGGAAAATAAAAACTGTAATGTCCAGCAGCCCAAATACAGTTAAAAGCAACTTTTATCATAACTGTGTAATGGTCCTGATAATTGGTCCCATCATGTCAGACAGTATACAGAGGGGAGAATAAAAGTAGTTCCTGCTTAGTAAAGCAGTAATAAATTTGATAGACCTAGAGGAAAATGTCTAAGTACAGCAGCTATGGGACAGTAAAAAGCAATGAACTGAGGTGTCCTGAATCCCAGGATAGGGCACTGTACATCATTTATATGTGGAAATACCTGTTGCAGATGCTGACATCAAGATATCAAGTCACTATTAGCTATTCAGAAACAAGTATCAGGAAAGTAGGTTCAATAAGGTTGACTCTCCACAGCCTCTGCAGTTGTCAGCTATGGCCCTTGACAATAGGTTTATCATTGCTTTGAGAAAGGTAAACTGATCTCTCTCAGGCATCTGTTGTTTTTCTTTCCCAAAGAAAAGGCCATTTTTGTAGAGTAACACATAATTTGTTTAGCATTACCCATAACATTTTATGGTTGCTTTCATAAAACTCCCACTTTTTGGCAGCTTTTCTTACCCCCAAAAATGTGTGAAGAAAGGAAATCGAGCCAAGAGTAGTTGTCCTAGCCATCACCAGAGCACTTGGGTTGGAAGAAAGTCTTTAAATATGGGGACTAACTCAGATGTGGGTGGAAGATAATTTGTGTAAATTTGCCTTTAACAATTTTATTTACCCTGGCTTATTTAAATCTATTTCTATTTCTTTATTTCTGGAGATGTGTGTCTCAACCTATTTTTTTCCTCACTATTCTTTTTCTAGTTTTAAGCTATTGTGGGTGTCAAAAGTGGAAAAAACCTACAAAACCTGTCAGAGCTCTGACAGGTGTCCTCTGACAAGTCTTTCCAGGGAGTTTTAAAATGTTCCTTCTCCTAAGCTTGCCCATCTCTCCTCCCCCACACTATGTAGGACACAATCCAGAAGGAGCCTGCACGTCACATTCACCGACTGACAGCCTGAACCATGAGCTTAACCCCGTTTTTATCAGCTGTTCAACCTAGAAAGTACAGCTGGGTTCTGAAGTTGATAAACCTCCCATTTCCCCTCTGATTCCACTCTGGAGGTGATCCTATCTGGCAGGAGAGCGAGCGCAGCCGCGTGTTCAGTCACTCCAGGAGTCAGACAGAGGGTGCCTGTCGGAGATCTCAGATCCCTGCAGCTCTTTGCCTCACAGCAACTTGCTGGTATTTTAGAATTTTCTTTTCTTCCACGTCCCCCAGGGAGGCTAATTTCATGGCTCAGCACATCTCGACTGTCCAGATTATTGTTTTTCCCTTCTGGATACTCAGCCTGAATTTTCCTCTTATACTAACCCCATTAGTTACTTGCATGATTTAACTGAGTGAGCCTGCCAAAATGTGAGGTCCTCCAAAACCCTCCAGTTTTGGAGAGTGTAGGTTTGCTATCTGCATTTGACTTGGAGAATCTTTTTTCTGAATAAACACACATGCACTGTGGTAATGAATCACTAAATTTGAAAATAAGTTAAACGTATGTATATATCTACGTATAAAAGCAACTATTAATGCAAAAAATATCATTGTAGAAGTGATCTGGCTGTGAACTGGGAATTCCTTGAATAAATATCTTCACATTTGTAGGATTGGCATCTTCTGGCATTTTGGTGATGGTTAAAAGGATTTGAAACCCTTTTAGTTTACTTTCTCAAACAGAAACCATAGTCCCTACTAAAACTGCCATGGCAAAAAGAATATAAGGACAGAAAAATATGCTGTTTTCTGTACTCCACTGTCAGAAGTCCTCAACATTTTTTCTTGATAATGTTTCTCTCTTCCTCAATTATTCAGTGTCTTATCACCTGCTCTTGAATCAGATGCAGGGAAAACCATAGAAACCTAAAACCTTCCACTAAACCCTGCAAAATAAGGTTGAGTTCTTCTATAGCTGTTATTAGGTGCTTTATGAGGACAAAAATAAACCCAAATAAATTATTTATGCATTTATGTCTATGTTCCTAATATTAAAAATTATTAGTGTTGGAATAAGGGGGCTGATAAGTGAACAGTCCCACTGACATCTGTCATGAGGATGATCCTCTGCAAGGAGCCTTTCCTTGGGGGTCAGTGTGGTTTAGTGTCACAGTTCACCCCTGCATACTCACCCCTTGTCACAGGTCTCATAAGAACTCAGTTGGAGACAATGGACCATGTGAGCAATGGAGCTAATCAAGGTGAATAAGCTCCATTTTATAAATGAGCACATTTTTCAGAGCATCTATAATTTTTTTCTGCATTTAGTCATGTCATTTTAAAAAATGTCAGCACAATGGCTTTAAATATTACAAATTAAATTTACTACATAAATAAAGATCATTGATATCACAGACAAGCAGGAATAATTTAGACCTTAATTGGGCCTCTGAAGGTAATTAATTTTCCAGCGATGTTTGGTATAAATATTCTCTTCTTAATTTATTGAAATAGAAAGCTGAAATGTTCATGCATCCAAGTATGCTCCAGTTATAAACAGAAAAAATTAGAAATGCCCAATACCCTTTTTGTTCTTTTTTTCTTCAGTGTCAGGAGACTCTGCCATGAAAGTGGTACAAATACAGCAGTTATGCCTTACAGGTTTTAATAGCTGATATCCTAATCAATAACCATCTATCAGTACATTAGGACATTTGACATAAGATATGTCTGAAACCAAAATAATTGATTGTGTTTATTTAATGGGACATACCTTATTTATCCAATGGGACCTAAGCCACTTAGTGAGCTAAAGCCTAAATGATTTGGAATCAAGGACATGATGGAAGTGGGTCAGGTGTTTTTCCATGTAATATTTCCTAATGTAGGTCTGTAGGTGTATGTAGGAAAGGCCAGACTCTCTAGTAGGCATGTGTTTTTTGTACAGAAGTCTTGAATTCCACTGGAAAATATTTAGAAATCTGCAAAAGAAGGCTTAACACTGTGAGATATTAATTATGGAGTTTCCATAGAAATGCCATTATTCCCTCTCCCTGAGAAATGAGCTCACATGTATTGTGAATAGGAGAACATAGTTATTGACAACTATCTGTAACTCACTAGATTATTCTAATATAAAATAAAGTCACGAAATAAGTTCAATGTGATGGTGCACATAGCTTTCCCTTTTGCAGCTGTTGCGTGGGATTCCTGTTCTTTTCTCTTCTTGTTGTTCTGTTAAAGTGGGAGCCCACTGACCTCTTTAAAGAGGTGAGATTTCCAGAAGCCTTAGGGATACCAAGATAAGAACCAACCAGCTCATGCATAGGATTTAAAGAAAACAAAGGATTAAATACTATTTGGAACAAAGAGATCTGTATGCTCTGTGGAATCTAAGGCTCCCTGATGGAGCAATCGGGACATACATCCACTGGCTGTGGTCACTGTTTAGCTGGGGCCTCAATTTCAGCATTTTTTCATCCTCTGATATTTAAAGTCTCTTCTCCAAAATAGAAATTACATATAATACAGTCTGTAAACCGATATAATTTTCAAATTTTGGCTCTTCTATTACACTGTGATGTTCTGCTTATCTTCCCTGTCTTTAACTAAGAGTGGATAGACTTCCCTGGCTCCAGGGGCTGCCCAGCTCTTCTAGGTCTCACCAGGCTTGCAGCCTGCTCACCAGACCTCACTGCTTTGCTCTGGGGAGGAGGCCAAAAGACAATTATATCTGAGCTGCTGCTTTCTGCCTTTCCTATTTGCATTAGCACTGGAGAATTTTTGAGCAGCTGATCAGGTCAAAGATTAAAAATGGTCCAAAAAAGTGATTAATTGCTTCAGTAAGCATTGACATGCAGAGCAGCAGTGTGAACTCATCTGGGGAGGGGGTGGGTGGTTACCCAGAGGTAATTCTGAATGTGGGTGCATTGAATTTTGTGAATAGTTCTAAAAATCAAAGTGGTTTTGATAATTAGTAAAAACAGATCATAACTTTCCCTTCAAATCGACATGCTCATAAATTCTGTATGAAAATACGCTAGTTCTAATTTGATTTAAATTTCCTCTGAGAAGTGGATGAGAGCAGCATTTCCCAAAAGCTCTATTCTAGCTCTTTTTTTTTTCTTTCAATTTTCCTTCAGGTTTCCACTAAGTGAATAATAAATGTGTTTTCTTCAGAAATTACATGCCTAAAAGTGAACTTCTTTGCTTATAAGCTATGTAGAAAACCATTTTTTGTACTGTACCTGCATGAATAATATCTAACATTACACAAAAGCTTATTAAATGTTTTGGTTTTTTTTTTCGAAGACAAAACCTAAGCTATATACGGATTTGACTTAATAGGAAAATATGAATGTTCTTAAAATCTCATTTTTTACACGCTTAAAAAATAATTTATAGGTAAAAAGTAAAAATGCCTAAGAATGATAAGAAGATACTGGGATGACAAGGCTGGATTCTTTGAAGGCAGGAAACAGTAATGTTTTTCTCCTGACATTAGTATTTCATGTTGGCGCTATTTTAAATCCTTATTTTTTTCAGTGATACATAGCAATTTGGAGTTATCTGTGAAGCATTAGATTATCAGTCACTCTTCTATTAGATATTAAATTAAATTGAACTGTCAAATGAACTAAATGTCAGTCAAAAGTAAAAGGAAAAAAACAAACCCAACAAAAATAACAAAAATAAGACCCAAATCACAAAAAGGAAGTCTAGGTTAAGAATGCATGGGTCTGCAGATAAAAATATCATGGCATTTACATTTAAATAAGCCAATGAACACGGTGTTCTGATCATGTAGAAACTGTAAAAGGATGAATTTTGGGCTATTTCAGGAAAAAGAACATAAATACCCAGATACCAGTGAGTGTCCGCACTGTGTGACTGAGATGCATGATTCTACATCACTGAGTCCCTGACAGCAAAGCTCTGAACCACAGCAGCCACCAGGTGTACAGAAACCATTTTCTGTCCCTGGGCGGAGCTGCACAGCCCCCATAGAGGTGCAGAGCAGGTGGAGCAGGGAAGGCTCCATGGCAGCCTGGGCTGGCTGGGTGGGAGAGCCCTTCTGTACAGCTCAGGCAGCCTCGGGGGTCTGTGAGCCCTCAGGGGAGGGCTCCTGAGAGGGCCCTGCCTGTGAGTGTCCTCAGTGCCATGCCCTCCCTTGTGCTCAGCCTCTGAGTGCCCACAGCCTGCACTCAGCAGCAGCTCTTGGCCATCAGTGCCAAGTTTTCCCTGCCAGTGTGTGAGCATCTCGGAAGCCACTTCACACCACCAGGCCTTATCGGGGTTACAGCTGGGACAGGAGCACATTCCCTCTGCCTTGGCTTCACTGAGAGCCCAAGCAGTACCTCCCTTCCTCACCATCTGACAACTTAATTTAAAATCTTAGCTTGATTGCAAGTCCATGGCGAGATTCCCACTGGATACTAAGTGAATACGTTGTCACTACTGACCGCAATATCATTAGATGATGGAGAGAGTTGATCTCAGCCTAACGATACAGCAGTGCAGGGGATGCTCACAGGGACTGTGAACATGCTGGGGACCATTTTCTCTTTCTCCTTGGCACTTGTGAGCCTTTGCAACAGAGCTTGTCACATGCCAGAGAAAGTTCGTCCTGTATGTCTCTTGTGGTGGAAAACAAGGGATCTAGGACTCTTGTTAAACCCAGTGTTAAACAACTCCTTATGAACTTTGCTCAGCAAGTTTGCTGGCTTCAGGCATAACATACATGAGGTATTTTGTTCATGTTTTGCAAAAGATAAAATTTTCTAATTCATTAAGGCCTGAGGAACCGAATAGGGAACTCAAATGTCTTTAAATGTGGATTCCAATTATCAATAGCACAGCACTTTGAAGGGGGAACAGGCTGTATAATCTGTTCAACCTGTTCATGTGGCTGGAAAGATTGTCTTACTGATGATGACAGAATTGACACAATTGTTAATTTTTTTGCCTATGCTAAAAAATAAACTACAGTAAACTGATATTCAAAATAAAGTGCAGAGTTTTCTCAGTGTTTATCACACTGTAATGCAAGATTTATTCAGTGGCAAGGTAGTCCTCACAGGATTGGCATATGAGTTTTGTTTCCTTTCTCTCATGAACTTGTAGCTATACTTGTCAGTATAGATGAATAGCTCTTTTCTTAATCTGATCTAGTGTTCGCAAGGCTCAGGGAGAAAAGGATACTAAGGCACCTCCAACCCTGGCACAAACACAGCCAAGTGCATTTGATTTCAAGTATCACAAAGACATTCTAAGACTGGAAACTGTCCATTTAAATTTTGCTGTTTTCTTAGGGAAAGGTCAGAACCTTTATTCAGCAGTGCTCTATGTAAATTGGAAAACTCTTTTCAAATTACTTTGGTAAGAAGCAAGGACTATCATTACCTCTACCCAGCTTGTGCTGCAGAACTAGTCTTTAGAATGACCCTTAACTGAAGCAGAAAATAGAACTACAGTCTACCAGCTAACCTCTCTGGTTCAATCTAGCTGCCTCTTGAGACTTTTTAATTTCCTTTAACAAATCCAGACACAATGATAGCAATGGCAATGAGGGCTGCAGCTTGAGAAATCAATATAAATTACTGCAGCAACCAAAGCTGTTGCAGTTGTGACTTGTAGGGTGCCAGAGAACCAAAGAGCTGTAAGAAAAATACAATGGATTGTAGACACTATTTTATTTTACAGAACATATCATTGTTATGAAGGAATTCTCTTTCCTCCCTGTCTCCTTCCACACAGGACTTTGATTTACAAAAAATCAGTACAAAATAAGATGTCAAGATTCAATTATCAGTCCTTGCATTAACAACTTTTTCCAGTCCTTCTGCGGCAGACAGTGCCTAACCTCTGGTCTGATGCTTTTAAAATCATACAATATCTGATCATATGTTAATGGTGTTTGGCTTACTGTGTTTGATTTAAAAATAAATATGCATCAATAAATACAGAACAGTAAGCACAATGAATGCACCATATCCATGTAAAATATGGTAGCATTCTGAGATGAGGGAGTTGTGTTTATCTCTATTAAGTGTAAGGACTAAAAGAGGTTATAGTAGTTTCTTTAAAAGTTGGAAATGCTGCAAAAGATGGATTTAATAAGTATAAAGAGAAAGAAAATAAAATTAATTGAATTATTGCAAATAATATATATTACTTGACTCTTCAATGAATTTTCATATATTAAGTGTTAAATATGCAAAACAGTGGCATTTACAACTCTCTGTGGAGGCTGATGGTTTGCTGATAAAGTTACTTTTTCTGTATTATCAAAATGAGTTAATAAAGAATTTCAAGTCTAGTGCTTGACATGACCTATGGAACAACTATATATTTAGCTTTAGGGCTCAGCCATTTGGGTCTAGAAGTGCTCACAAAGTGAAACTTACTGAGCTCAAGACAGTTTTAACCGGGAATACTAATAACACAAGCATAATTCAGATATTCAACTGCTCTTCTACCTGGGAAACCATTTGTTCACCTTGTTTCAGACTTGACAGAGACTTCTAATTCATCTTCCCCTGGCATTTATCAGGCTTTGAAACTAGTAAGTTAATATGCCTTCAGTTATAGATTCTGTTAATCATTGCATAAACTGCAGTGTTAAAGAATTTCCTACCAAGTTGATGTGGATGAAGTTTTGTTTGTCTTCAGAGGAAATTCTGCTGGACTCCCTTTGACTAAGGGAACTTCTGCCCTCACTCAGTTGTATAAAAACAAAGTGGCATATCCACAGGGCAGAACCTCAGCTGACACAGCCTGACCCAAGTCCTCAGATTTTCTGTAGCTAGAGACAGAACTCTCCTTTTCTCATGGAATTACTGGGACCGGGGTTATCCACCCACAAAAGAGGCAGAGATTTCCTGCTCAACTAAGTCATGTCTCAAAGACACATGGAGGATTGTGTTTGATTCCTGCTGAACTCTGGCCAAATGTAAATGTCACCCCCATAACACCAGAGGAGACAACTTAACTGGTTGTTTCACTTGGGACTCTGATCTGTAGAAAATCCCAAGACATTCAAAAATCCTGAGCATTGATCCCATCCCTTTGTTTCATTGTGACTTGTTTGTTGCCAGTCCACTTGAAAACTAGGCCTTAACTGAGGACTCCTAATTGCGAAAATAATGATCTTTGAAATTGAACCTTTTAATACCTCATTTTATTTCTACAACTGATTTTTATATCTTTGAATGTTGAGATTACATAAAGTGTCTGCCTTTCAATTTTGTACATAGCTAAAAAATTACGGTGATAGAAGAAGTCTTATATTACATTGGACCTGTTCCAATATTAGTTATTTAACTTTGAGTATGCAGAGAGTGTAAATAGATGCATTTCATTATAGTGGTTTGGTTTTCATGTGAATCAAGAAAACATTGTTTAAATTGGGGAAATGGTTTAGAATTTAAATTGCCAACATTCAGATAGCTGTGGATTTAAATAGAGAATAGCTCTCAGTGGACAGCTTTTCTTCCAAAAAAGATTTCATAGCAAGGTCTGAATGACATCAGTTTTGAGAATTCTGAGACCCAGATGCCATATCAGAATTCAACTGAATACAATATTGACATCTTCCAGTGTTAAGCATCTAAATTAAGGGGTTTGATTTGGATTGAGCTAACTTGTACAACAAATAGTGAAAATCTACTAGTTTTAATAAACTGAAAGTTCTGTTGTTGAATTAGGAAGCATAAATGTCTCATTTAGATATCAAAGCAAATTTAAGTTTATAGATGCATCTGTATAAAAACATTCTGCTCCACCAGAAGCAAGCATAGGTTTCAGTTTGAGCTATTTTGGTACAAGTTTCTTTTTTTCACTCCTGAGCTAGAAATTGCCCATAACCTTTCAAAGAGCTTTACATTTCTATTTGTTTACTGAAGAAAAGATCTAAGATCTTTGAGGAGCACCTTTGAATATTTGTTTATACAAAAGTTCCTCTAAAGTGCTAATTATTAAATGCTTGCTGGGCTTAGTAAAACAAAGGTCTCTCAGAATTAAGTAGATATGCCACTAGCAAAAAGACATATTGAATAATAAAATACTCAGTGTGCCTAGCATCATTTTGTGTAACTCTAAATTTATTTATAGATTTTGACTTTATAATAGGCTTCAGTGTATCTCTACGGTTTGGCAATGCACCCACAGGGAAGGTTCATTCTAATCAAATTGGGTATCACAAAAATAAGCATGGGAACAAATCAACAAATCCCTAGCATTGTAAACATTGTAAAAAGACGGATGATTGTGTTGCTAAATTTCTTCTACCTTGAAACTAATTCTCATGGTTCAGCTGTTGGTCCCCAAACCATGTGGTGCTGCTGGTTTTTGCTGCAGCGCTGTCCTTCAAGGCAGACAATTCTGAGTGTGGGCAGGAAACACTGCCTGCTGAGTCAGCTCTGGGCTGTGCTCATGTCTGGAGTACTCACCAGGAGACAGGCCAGTGAAATGTCTCATGTAATGAAGAATAGCTACAAGGGAGTTCTGGAAAATAAACTCTGCCTTCATCTTTCGTCATCAAAACCTGTTGAGGGGAAGGCTTTTATAGATAAGGATGGGACATGGCATTTGTGACTGCCTTTCCTGGTATCTTTGAACTATCTCTCTTTCCTGTGGGAAAGACCATTTAATCCTTGTCAGGCTTTCCTAAAATATAATGGCATTACAGATTATTTTCAGGAGTTTCTGTTTTCTCATATTTAGCGATATTGCTAAATGATGGGATTTGGGCACAGGTGGGTGCCACTGCCCTTGCCCTGTGTCCTTGCTGTGGGAAGCTCTGCTGATGACACAGTGTCCCAAAAAAGGGACAGTCACCATGCCACTGGGTTAAATACCCTCTGATGTTGATTGAGGACTTTTGTATTTCCAGAAGGTGACTGTGTTTAGGACATACAAGCAACAGAAATTCATGTGAAAAAGGTATTATAACTAGCTCTAGGTTAATCATTAATTATAGAGTTATTTGAAAAGTATTTTCCACTTTACATTTATGTTATAAATAAATATTTATAATATAAGAATAAATACATATGTATGTGGTTTTTAGCATTTTTATGATATATTTCGTTTAAATTTAAAGAAATGCCCTTTCAAGTAGTTGGCTCTCTTAAAAAAGCATAGAAATGCCGACAGTCAATATTACCTGCAAAAATATTAGTTTTAATCAAAACCCATTATCCATCAAATATTTTCAACCAAAACCATTTATCAGGAATAATAATTAGTTTTCAATGTTTTCTTTGCTCCCTTCCCTCTTTGTTTTATGTTTTCATACCCTATTCTCTCATTTGAGTGACAGACTTTATTAAATATTGTGGGAAGTCACTATCCACTGTGCAACCAGCCAAGACAGTCAGGCCTGAGAATCTCAAGAGATCCTGTCCAATCTATCTATTCTGTGATTTGGGTACCTTTTCTGAGGGGGAAGCCTCAACCTCAATGGTGTTTTGACAATTTCCCCAACTATTCCATGCAAATGGTTTTTTGCACAAGGTTGACAAAGGAGCAGAGCTTGACAGGTCAGCAGTGCTTGATTTAGGCAAATTTGTAAAGTCATTTTCTTTTATTTCCTGCTCTTGCACCTCATTTTTCTGAGTTCTCAGCTGATCTTGCACAACTGTATCCCAAGAGCTGCCTTCTACATTCTACATTCATTTACAACAGCTTCACACAGGATTAATACCAGAGAATTTTGCTGTACCTGATCTTTGGCTTCATGTGCTACTGTGTAATTACGATCTCTCATGCTTCATTAATTAATATTCATTTAAGCAACACAGGCAATATAAGCAGACAAACAGGTTTTAGCTATCTACACTCCAAGATGGTCTTAAAGGAATAAAGTTATTCTTCAGTCTTCATTTGTTTCTTTTTAAAAGTTGACAACTAAATCTCCAGATCAGGAAACACATGCACAGTTACTGACATGAGACCAAATTGCTTTCCTTGTAACATTTCAACATCTTGTTTATTTGCAGCTGCAAATTTCTCAGCTGAGAATCCACACAGAAATACTACAAAATTTTATATATGAAAAAGGGGGTTAATATGCTAAAGAGAAAAATGAAAATGAATGTGTTGTTGGAAGGGCTCAATTTTTTTTTTCCTTCACAAAATAGAAAATACTACACATCTAATTTCATTATTTTTAAAGTCTTTTGAGGCTACTTGATGTTTATTCAATAGAAAGACTTGCATCATCTGTCCTTAGGTGCATTAGGTGAATTTAGTATTTCACTTTTGTGGCCAAAAATATGTCACTGATGTGAGGAATAGCACAAACCCCATAGCTATAGACAAGTTGAATTGTATTCTGTCATCTTCATGACCACAATATCTATGCCTTAAAAAGTTGTAGCTGGCTCTATTTCACTCTGTGCTCAGTATTGATGAAGCAATAAAAGGTAGGTATTAACATCAAAGAACCAATAGTCAAATAATTGTTTAGCTGTGTGGGAGATATCGAGGCTGCAGTCAAAAGTACATAAATTTGAAAACAGCATCCAAGTGCATGGCTGAAATCTGTGGAGAGTTGACAGAAAGGGCAGGTTAGACCAAAATATCATATAGTGTAAACAATCAGAAAGCATTATTCTTTCCCATGTTTTATCTACTGTTAAAATTTTATTTAGTGCTTTACAGACAGATCTGAAGACACAAGAAGAAATCAAAGAGTGAAGAGACTTATACAGTACTTAATAATGTAGGCATCACCACCTAAGCAAGCTCAGTGGGAATATATTTTGCTTTTCAGTTTAGGTTATGACACTCACAAACCACTGAAGGTGCACCTAAGTTTTCCAGGCAGGCTGTGAGCAGTGGTGTGGTAACTGATCCATGTTAACAGCTTCTGTCTGCTGGGCCGAGCAAGGAAGGTGCCTTTGTGCTCATATGTGGCTGTGAACTAGAGCAGATGAAATGTAGGCACATATTCTTTCTATCTGCTGCCTTTGCAGTGAACCAGGGAGCTGAACCTGAATCTTCCACATCCCAGGTCATGGCCCTGCCTCCAGGGAATACTTCACTGAATGCCATTCCATAACAGATAGAAAATCAGTATTTCCTCACCCCTTCCTTGCAGGCTTGTCCAAAGCAAGCAAGGACTGTGACTTATGATAATTCTACAAAAATGTCATTTCACTGCATATCTGCTTCTGTGCCAGAATTACAGGCATTGACTCCACCAGGCTTAGCCTGGGATTATTAAAAAGAACTTCCTGGAGGCAGCTGATTTCTCAGCAACTAAAACTTCCTAGACAAAATCTGGGAACAGTGCTTATTCCATCATTAGAAGTCAAAGCACAGCAGATGAAGATGCCTCCCAGAAAACACTGCCATGAAAGGGTGAGGGGCTGAATGCAGCAGCAGGGACTTCCTCTTGGATTCCCTAAGATGAAAGAAAGCATAGATTTGGAGTTCTGGCATTTCAGAATTACTTCCTTGGGACTACAGTTTGTCTGGGACACTCCAGACAGATTTAACACTCTGGACTAATATGCAGCAAGGTCCACATCACAGCACATCATTTCTCTAGCTACTATGAAACATCACAGGCTGTAGAAAGATGTTAACTTGTAGGGGTATCTCATAATTCACAGAAGGATTCAGCTGTTCTGTCTAAGAGGGTCAATTCCTCTGTCTACAGCCTCATTTACAATAGCAATTCCAGCTTGGATATGGACACTTAATCTTTTTTTTCATTATTATTATTCTTTCTGAACAATAGTAATTTCCAGGTTGAGGACACACCACTCTAATCCCTTCTTTTTTCAAAGGCTGTATAAATTGTTGAGGTTGTATCTTGTTTTGCAGCAGACACTACAGCTGACATTTGACTGTTTAAAAATAAAAGAAAACACAAACATACAAACTCCCAAACCAATTCCCCACTTTTAAAAATCAGATTTAGCCCTCTCTAAAATGGTATCAGGAGACAAAAATTGTATTGTAGTGATATATAAATAATTTCCCATTACATATTCAACTTTTCATTGGAGAATGACTAAAGGAAAAAATGCCTACTGTGACAAAATCTGATAATGAATATGTACGTTCATATCTTATTTTTATCTTTATAAAACTGTGATTTATTTTCTTGATTTCTAAGGCCATGGGCAGCTGAATAGACCAGCCTTAGAAAGTCAAGGTATTTCAGTTTAAAAGACCAGCAGACATGTCTTGAATCCCTGAATAATGAGGTAATCTTACCACAAGAGCAGAAAATTTACATTAAGATTATTTGAGATTGACTTTGACTCTCTTTGGATTCCAAATCTTCTAAGCACTCAGTTTTCTTATCAGTAGAAATGAATTTAACCACTTCAAAAGAGTAGGTGGGGTAACCTTCCTGCCATGGGAGGGGGGAGGAAGAGGGAGAGGAGTCTCATAAGCCTGAGCCTGCTGTTGAGATTGTCTCTATTTCTCCTCTTCCATCTCATTTTATATGTGCGTCTCATCCTCATCCCTGATTCAATGACTGCAATATTGTAGAAATATTATACCACTAAGTGCAACGTGCCACAGCCTCTCCCATACCTGGCCTGATGGACCTACACTGAATGTTTCAGATGGGAAGTGGGTACAATAAATATGTTGAAAATCTTCTCTTTTTTTGCCATCTCTTTGATGAAACTTTCTGGAGAATACGGCTGCTTACCTGGAGTAAGTCTGATCCTTGTGTGTACATCAAGCTGACGGCAGCTTGGTATTCCTGCTGTGAATTTTTCTGGGGCAAAGTTATGTACAAATGAATGCATTAAAGATGCATTTGAAATGCAACAGTCTCTGCACATTGTGTAGAAGTAAAAAGGCTTTAAAGAAGAGAAATGGGTCTGGAAATGCCAAGGTTCAACGTTAGCAACGGTCCCAGCATGAGTACAAGAGGGCTTCTTAATTAAAGGGGGATGAGGGGGGCAGGCAGCCTGCAATCACAGTGTGGGGTCTGCAAGCACTCTGAAGATGGCACTTTACGATCATGAAATGTGCTCCTCTCACAATGATGCCTGCCTGCCTGCCTGCTTTGAGAGGTGATTATCTGGCTGGCAAAGGATCACATCAGCAAAACTCCTGAATGCCACTCTCAGGTGAAGCCTGCCCTGGTCTCAGGGGGAACACAGAAGGGTAATGTATTAAAAATGTGGCAGCTCTTCCAGTTTGGGTGAAACAGCTCCCTGACATTGCATTCTGTATCACAGCTTCCCAGTACAGTTAACTTCTAAAACTACTGTTATGAGAAAGGAACTTAAAGAGATCAAAACTTTGGGTATAAATAAGATCCATTGTGCCATAAGCAGGCAGCAATAGCGCAGAGTCCAGGTTGCCTTTTGAGATTGCATGTGTCGTAGTGTGAGACCTGGCAAATGTTTTAGACATCTGTGATGGTTTTCAACTGTTGAGAGAGAAAGACACTCAAACAGAGGCAGTGGGGAGATAACAACTTAATGAAAAAAGGGCTCTGTGTGGGACAAGTTGTCTCAGACTCTTGGAAGTTGGGATGATAGAGGCTTTGAAAAGTCAGGTCATGGGCAACCTGTTGCTGCTAAAGAACACCTTTACAGAACATATCAAAGCACCTCTCTCCTAAGGACTACTGTTATGCCCACTCCCTTCTCAAGACAGATACTTCCCATCACTGTAATTTGCCTTTGCACATCTGGGAAAATTGTCCTTAGTGATCGGTTTGGTAGAAATACAAGGAGACCAACAGGCAGATGTGTTGCTGGATCCACTTTCAAGAATGAGGTTGAAATACAAATTCCAAGGTTTTTATTTTGCAATCAGAACAGCAGTCCCTATGAGACTGGTTATTACACAAGGCATGAGCAGAAAAACTGCCTGGACCTTTGTAGGACTCACTGCAGAAGTGAGAGGTGGTGTGTGGAGGGGAGTGTGTTTGTGTGAGCATCTGGATTTATACAGCCTACTAGTTGATATGGAAAGCTTTAGAATAGTGCAAGGGTGGTTTTTTGTTTTTCTTTTTTTTTTTTTTTTTTTTTCCTTTTTTTTAATTTTGTGTGTTAATTAAGCCATTCCTGTATGAAACTATAGTTGTGGGCAGGTTTGGGCTCCTCCCTGAAACCTGCCCATGTGGCCTGAAACCTCTTTATCCATGTAAGTGCCTATTTCCTTCTCTGCTACCCAGGTATCTTGCTCAGAGATGCTGTTTGCATTCTTTCTTCTCTGTGGAAAAACAATAATTCTTATTAGAAGTACCATGAAGTCAGTGCAATCACTCAAATAGTAATTTAAATGGGAAATTGGAAAGTTTGTTCTAAACCCTGTGGAATGAAAAATCTTTCAAAGGAGAGCATAACATTGACAGGTGATGCACAAAAAGACAAAGGTGTGGACATAGTGAAAATATTTTGTGCAACTGTTTGGATACATCAAGAATGAACAGATTGTGTTCAGTCTGTCAAAACATATTTTTCCTTTTTCTGATTATTTTTATTTTTAGAAGACATTTTTGATGAAAAATGAATTGTTGCAGGGTCCATGTGTTAATAAAACACTAAAACAGGTGTTTAAGCTCTAAGAAACTAGAATCAGTAGAACAACTCACCTGTTTAATCCTGAGTACTTAAAGAGATTGATGGAGTAGGGTACCTTGTTATCCAAAGAACAGAACTCCTAATTTCTTTGTTAATTGGCGTTATCTCATTCATTACAGTTATAATGAGTATTCACAAATAGCAAATCCTCTCTTTCTTATCTCTGTCAAAGCATATGGTCCTAGCAAAGGAACCAAGATAAGAGTGGCCTAGTGCAGATGTCCTCCAAATGCAGGATGCTGAGTGATTGTGTCCAAAGGAGCTGAAATGAGCCTTAACAAAAATTAACACTTTATGTACTTGGTATGGTCATGAGGAACTAATTTTAAAACCCATCCATTCATCCATCCTTAGATAAACTATGGGTAAGAATATTACAGTTTTAAAGCAAAAGACTTCATGTCCTGAGTAATGCCTTTATTCCAAAAGTCACAGCCTATGTCTACAGGGGGTAGAACTTGTCAGGAATCTTCCAATAAAGTGTTTTTCATGCCAGTTTAAATGCCAGTTAGTAAGAAGCAGTATGGTTCATGAGTTTCTGTAGAACTCTTGATGAAATTAATTTTAAAACAAATCTAGATTTTCAAATACGAGCTTTTATTTTTGAAACCAATTCCAGATGAAGCAACTCAATACTTTTAAGCATCAGCTAAAATACATCTCAGAAAAATAAAAAGTATGAGAACTGCAAAATCATATAAAGTAATATTTCATTTTTCATAGCTATATTTATATCTATATTTATATTTACTTTTTTGTGTGTGTGTGTTGAATTCTGGGCCTAAATGTGACATAGTGAAATGTTTCAGATTCTCAAAAATTTTAAATGGCAGGAAAATACTATTTTAGGATAAAAATCCACACTTTTTGTCAGTGACATCTTGGTGTACAGACAGGTCAAAATCCAGATCCCAAAAGATCAGTAGACCTGTTTCTCTTGTTGATTTCATTGACACATTAAGTGTTTGTCTTTTGTTTGGTCATAGCATCTTTCTCCATAATAGTTTTATGTGGACCTGAGAGTCTAAATTCCTAATTTAAAGTTCCCTTGATCCTTGCACTTTGAACATTGTTAGTTGTGGTGCTATTTATCAAACATACAATTTTTGAAGTTCCTGCTGAAACTGCTTCCCAAGAGAAGTCTTTTCTTCTTCAGGCCTGACAGTACCATAAATTATTTTAAGATGTTATAACCTTCTGTATTTTCTAGTGAGTTATACTGCTAGTTAAAAAAGGCTCTATGTTTCTGAGGAGCCTCCAATTTGATTGTTTGCTGGGAGCAACATTGTCAAGAGAAAATGCAGCCGTTGGTCTCGAGCTCTGATATTGTCTCATAACAAATGGTCTCAATTAAAGACAATTCAGGGAAGTCCATGGAAATATAGTCAATTATCAAACCCTGTGAAAGAAATGCTTTGAGAACACAATTTGACTTCATTTTGCAAGGTATTTAAAAAAACATGCAATACAAAGATGGCAGAAAAACAAAGTCACACCAGGCAAAAAACAACAAAAAACAATGACTAGAAGACATTTTTTCTGCACTTGAAATTTCTTTCCCCAATTCATTTGCAATTTGCAAACTCTTTACTTATAGTAAATGCTTAGATGAATGTTCATTTAGTTCTATCTAGTCTGTTTTGTTTCTCCAAAATCTATCCTTAATGCCAGCTGAGTAAGAACTTACAGGCAAGGCAAAGAAAAGTTAAACAATTTTACATCATGAAGGGAAATGCCTCTCCTGTCAAAACTCTGCTGGTTTTTGAGGCATGGAAATTTATCATCACTGCAATTATTATCATAGCTTCATTCAGCTCCTCCAGAATCATAAGAAAAGGGAGATGATGACTTGATAAGAAGCAGTATTTGCTATAGTTATACTCATCCACCATGTAATAGCAGTTGCATAAAAGCTACCTAAAAACCAGTGCATGTATTTTGGACAGAAATTAGTGTGTTACATCAGAAGCATTCTTAAAAAATATTATTATTATTATTATTATTATTATTGTAAGCTGGTTCACTGCTTCCTTCTTATTCACTATATTTCTGCTTTCAGAATTGCAGGTCCAAAGAGATACAAGGGCTGTGAAGTCTAAAAAATTAATGGTTTGGTGGGGTCTTCTGTAAATGGGTTGCAGACTCATGGTGCAGATCAGACAGAGGAAGTTTTAACATTTCTAACTACTCAGGCTGAGAATAGAAGTAAACAAGTGTAAACACAATATCAAGATCCATCTGCTGGAAATGTTTCTATAGAAAAACAATCTGTGAATCTCCATCAAATTCTACTCCAATTTTCAGTGCTTAGGGGAAAGAGCTTTGTTCAGTGAGAGGTGGGAGGATGCTTCTAGCCATGGGCCACTGGCATGATCCAGCAAAACTCCTCTTGGCTGCTTCCTTCCTCAACCAATAGCTCCAGATGTGCTTAATACCCACCCTGTGGGATTTGGACACACAGTGACAAGGACTTCTGTTAATCAAGGCCAAAATAGCTAATGCTGTATTTAATTGCCTCACTTTAAGGCAGGTTGGTTTAAAAATGTTTTTGTAGTTGCTCCCCAGGCTGCCTGGCATGTTTTCGGCTCCTACAAGCCAATAAATAACAAAAATAACAATCATAATAAATAGTAAATATTTAATATTTTAAGAACAACATTCCTGAGTGCAGAGTATTTTGAGTGACAGATGTGCATTTGTTAGTGATATTAACTAAATAAAGAGTGCCTTGCAGTTTCTTTAATAGCCACAGAATTAATCACACAGATTAATAATGTTGCCATGCACAGCAGGAAAATGATTTCTTCTCAGCACTGACTTTCTTTTTGCTAAGAATGTTTCCAGCCAAGTCATGTGGTGACACACAAACAAGTCCTCAAGCTTCTTAAAACTGATTTTCAAAAATTTTACACATTCACTCCAGAGACTGAGTTTTCCCATTCAAGTGAGGATGTGGCCCTTCTGCTGGGAAGCCAAGAACTGTTACTCAGCCCCCTGCCTGGTGCAGTGGGGATTGCTCATCTGATGCTGCAAAATAGGAGTGGGAATTTCTCCACCCAAACACATCCTGCAGTACGTGTAAAACAGCAGTTTGTGAGAAAAGATCAAATATTTTTCTCTTGCTCAAGAAAAACACTTCTTGAATATGAAGGTGATTGAGATTTAGGAAGCACAGCACAGAAGTGCTTTAGCTAATTCTCGGTGTAGGATACAGAAGGGAAATTAGCACAGCAGTGTGCCAAGGCCAATATAGCCTGTCCTTGGGAAGGAGCACTGCACACTTTTTCCCTGGCCAGACTATAAAGGAGACAAACTTGCCTATACCAAAGTCAAGGGTTTTCTGTTGAACAAACTTTTACTTCTATGCCATTCCTGCAATTGCAGCTGTTTTGACATGAAGGTGATGCAGATTGAATGGATGACTTGGTATCCAGTCAGATTTTGAGCAATAATGGCTTTGGCATGAAAACAGTAGTTTGAAAAGTCAGGTTGTGTGTTTAAACGTCTGTATTTGATGCATCATTTTCTGGGCCATATAAAGGCCAGTTGAAACTGGATCCAGTGACAATGTATTATCCTGCAGGATCAAAGTACCATGTAACACCAAATACTAAATAAATTATGGTTGGACTGCTGGGAGAGAAAGCAAGGTCACGAGCTTGCTATAAGAAAGCTTTACTTTGCAGTTAATAGTCTGCAGTGTCTTGAAACGAGGCAAGCAACCAGCTAAATTGAAGGCAGGCTTTTGTGCATACATTACGTGCCAGGAGAGATTTACATACACTCAGAACCTTGCATTGCCTTTTGAAATGAGGAAAAAAAAAAAAAGTGGATTTCATTTGAAAATGGAAAATTTATAAAACAGAAACAAAACCAAAACCAAGCCTCTTGTGCTACAGGCATGCTATAAAGCAATTGCTTTGCAGATTATCCCTTCTAACAACCATATTGAATAGAAAGTCACACATCAGGCAGCTTTACATCAAAGTAAAATTCCAAAATACGGTGTAATTCAGCCAGAAGGGAGTGAAACATTTAAAGATGGGATTTTCATCAATGATGAAAGATTGCATTATTTCTTTTAGGGAGTCCTATAATAAGACTTATTTAAAATTTTAAAATAAATTAATAAATACAAGAATCAATGGATGAATTAATGGTAATATTTTGTATGTATTATTCTAATTAAAAAATTAATTTAAAGCTAGTTCTTATGAGGTATTTTCCACCATAACAAAATTGGATCTCCATCACATGCAAAAATTCTTTTTTAATTTTTTTCCCCTTATCAAAAGCTGCATTAAAAAAAAAAAAACAAAAAAAACCAAAACAAAACAAAAAAAAACCCACACACAAAAAAAAAACAACAAAAAACAAAACAAAAAAACACCTTTGCCAAAATTTGTATGCTCCCTAACAGAATTTGAGGATCTAAGGAAGGAAAGCAGACAATACCTGTATTGAATTGAAAGAATTTCAGTGGATTCAATATCATTCACTTCTCAGACAAAAAGAAAATAGCCATTTCTTCAGTTTTAGAAAGGGATTATTTGTCTGAAAGTTTGACCAACTGTAAGAGATAAATTTTATATTGCTTCCTGGGCTCCAGAGCATCATTTAAACTGAAGGAAGTCCTAAAATATCCCTTGATTATCATCATTGAGTTCTATGAAGAACTTCATCAATGTTTTGTCCATTCTGGTGGCAGTGGGCAAAAAAAATCAGTGATTCATTGGTGGAAAGGGCCCTAACATCCCTCCAGGCCTCCTCACCATTAACTTTCCATTATCCACTATTCTCTGAGCTCAATAAAGGGCAGCACTGAGCCCCATTAAGAGATGATATTCTGTGATGAGTGGGCAGCAGAAGATAAACACTCAGATAAACTAAGAGCCTGACCAAAGCTCATTGCAGTAAATCAGATTTCTTCTATCCCAAAGTCTGGCTGAAGCCTTTCTGTCCCCTCCTACATTCCCCAATCCCTGACACACCTGGGCTGCTGCCACAGTGCATCTGTGCTGTCTGCTGGAGCTGAGAACCAGCCTTTGAACCAGCACTTTGGAAAGAGCTGCAACTTTAAGTTGGTTGATACATTTTAAGGAACATGGGGAAAATAATGGAGAATTTGATTTCTGCAGCTCTAGGAAAGTGCTTTGTCCTTGCACATAATTGTGGAAAAGTCTAAGAATAAATCAAAATATTGTTATTGTGGTGAAGAGAACAGGCGGGTCTGTCTCTATTCACAGGATGAATGAATTTTAAATTATACAAGTCAGACACTTAGATTGCTCAAATGTGATATCTTAATTTTTTATTGTCTTTTGGAGGAAGGAAACCTTGTTGCATGCCATTCAAAATCTAAAAGTTGTAATAAGTGCTTTGAATGTGGAACCACATCATTATTTTTTCATACTCCTGAAGAAAAAGGGAAGAGTGAACAAAGAAAGGGACAGTGGAGCTGTGTTCCTGGTCCTCACAGACCTTCAAAGGGATGGGTATGTGCTGAGTTCAGCCCTGTAAACCTGTAGCATCTTGTCTCAGCTCACCCTGTAGCCAATGAAGAGCACAGATTAATCACTCAGGGAGTGATTGTTCCTATCCAGACACCAGCACATGTGCTGATTATAAATTAGGTACAGCAAAACCTTCTGAATTGCTCTTTCTCCTCTCCACTGAATATAGAGGAATACTAGAAAGCTAGATTGACCTAGGCATTGATTTAGATCGCAATCGTGAAGCTGTTGGAATATTAAGTTTTTAGTAAAATTATCCCTGTCACTAAAATTGAATGGCTACCCCCAGGTTTTCAGAATCCTGTAGCTGAGGTGAGAGATCAGCTCTCAGGGTCATTACAAAACTGTGGAGGGGGTGTTCTAAGGAGATCTAAATA
This sequence comes from Aegithalos caudatus, assembly GCA_013389925.1. Taxonomy (NCBI): domain Eukaryota; kingdom Metazoa; phylum Chordata; class Aves; order Passeriformes; family Aegithalidae; genus Aegithalos; species Aegithalos caudatus. The sequence goes on along the minus strand of WEIU01010528.1, from coordinate 484,008 downwards.
ATGCTTTAAATCAGCAAACTTCATCATACTTTCTGCAAGAGTTTATGTAGCCAGGAAAACCCCTTATCATTCACTGCTCTGTAAGGCAGGATTTCTTTAAGTGGTAGCTACTGGGACCAGAACAAATATCACACATGGAATATGTGGGAACACAGAAAAACTCTGTGTCTCCTATGCTACCTGCAATGAGAAATTAAAAGTCAAAGAAGAAACAATAAAGCTCTTGGGACCTTGCTCAAAAATTTTCTTATGGGATCTGTGGCACCCAGAGCTACCACTAGAACTTTTTCATTTTGTACCGCCCAAGCACTGGAACAGGTTTCCCAGGGAGGCTGTGGAGTTTCTCTCACCAGAGATATTCCAGAACCACCTGGATGACAATTCTGTGCCATGTGCTCTGGGACAATCCTGCTTGAGCAGGGAGGTTGAACCAGATGACCACTGTTCTCCCTTCCAACCTGACCTGTTCTGTGATTCTGTGACCTGGGCATTTCCCTCCATCATTACATGCTCTGTTAGCAAAATAGAAATAGAACTGTGGTGCAGTGGGAATCTACTGCCAGGTCTTCTGGCAATTCATTACCATGTTCTTCCTTGTCTTAGCTCATCTGCTCTTGAGAAAGTTATTATTATCATCATTAGAATTCTGCATGGATTCGTGACCTCTCCCACAAGTCCCTAAACAAACAGATTAAGCAGCTGCAGAATTTCCCTAGGTAAGTGAAGAGGAAAATGCCACAGACCTTTCCTGTTTGCTTCATAACAGACACACAATGTTTGTTTGGCACTTTTCTCTTTGCTTGTTTCAAACCTTTCCTTGTTAGGTATTTTCCCAGATTATGCAGAAGATTCCAAGCTCTAGTTGACTTGTCCACAGAAACTAATGGATATGTGAAAGTTTATGCAAAAAGAGCTTCTGAGTCAATGGAGCTTTTTCCTCCTCTCACAGCCTTAGCTCAGTGGAATTAACCATGTCTTCTTCTATACAAATTTCATGCTGAGGCAACTCAATTTCAGACTTAAAATTCAAGGTGAGTCAGGACAATCTACTTCAAAGGAGAGTTTTCTGGCTCAAATAAGCTAAAGAAATAACAGATCTGTATGTTGTAGAAAGGATTAAGTAAAAAGATCTTTGTGAAGCAGGATCAATTGCTCTCAGGTGTCAGAGCACAGAAGTGTTTTGAAGGGACTGGTGGTAGTTTGTGCATTGCACATGTAGTTCCAGATCAGGGCATGCAGATTGCTCCCTGCCAGAGTGGTTTCAGAATAAGCTGTATGCAATCATCTTGTCTGATATGGACCCTTTTTAAATTTTTTTTTTTTTTTATTTTTTGGTTTATTCATATATCTGAGACATTGGCTTGATTGAGATGGGTATAGAGAATGGAACTCCTGGTATTCACTTCCTTTTCAGCTCTCCAAAATGTTGATAGGCTCCATGGAAACAAACAAGTATCAGTGAGGTTATCTAGAGCTTAAACTAAAAGTTTCTTTAGAGCCTTACTTTTGTTTTGTAATATATTCTCTTACTACTCAACTTATCTGAATGAGAGACTGAGCTGCTCTTCATGGAGATGCAAACCTACAGTAGCTGTGACATATTAAGTAAAATCACTCCATGCCTTTATTTACGGAAATGATGTGGCATGATTTTAAAACAACAACCTGGAACCCCATCCCAGATAAATTTTTAATTTATGGTAAAATATCCATGTTATCCTCCTGTTTTTCCTGGCATTACAATGAGGAGGGAGGAGGCAGTTGATGTATTTTAGTGCATCTTTTTTTCATAAGACAAATGCATCACAAGACATCACTGTGCCTTCATGAGTATTGATGTTAAAAAATTATATAGTAGCAACAATTACTGCAATCAGACTCTGTATGCTCAACACTGTGTATATAAACCATCTAAGACAGAACTTAGCTGCATCTTCAGAGAGATGACTGGAGAAGAAAACAGACCAAGTTCCTGAGCTGTATAGCAGAGGAATAAGAGCAGAGGTAGAGAATACAGAAATTCTGTTTCATAGTCTGCTTCAGATGATAATGTAATTTCACCTAAAATAATCATTTAAACCTAGATAGAAGGATGTGATTTTTGAGAGAACTCTCCTCACAGGTTTTTAAACTGCCCTTCAAATCCATGCAATTTTCTCCAGTTTTACTTCCAATCTGACTGACACTGCTTTGGTGTATGTTACTTCTAGCTCCATTTCTTATGATGATGTAACAATTGAAAATATACTGTTAAATGTCTGAGTGTTCCCTTGATTTGAATGGGATCTAGATTAAATGACAGCAATAAGCATCCTTTTGTGCACAACTCTTCCAGAAGGGCTGCAAAAGTAGTACTAAAAACCCTCTCTCAAAACCTGTAACTTCAAAGTAAGGTAGGAGTATCATTGTGCTTTCTTTTTCTTCCAAATGCTCTATTAACTCTATTAAGCTTGAAACTTCAAATCACTCACTGCTTCTGTGACCTGCCCAGCCAAAATTCTACTTGTTCTGCTGTCTGGAGGGAACTGGAAACTACTTTTTGCCTTTTGCTGCAGTTTTTAATTCCACTTCGCTGACAAAATTCAGTATAAGGGAGCAGAAACTGAGTTTTCATCTGCTTTGTTCATTCTCAGCAAAATCTGTAGCTAGTTCCCAAAGCCTTTTTGTTTTAACTAGTTCATTAAAACAAAAAAAATTACGTAGGATATTTTCTTCGGTCTTATTTGTTGTGGAGTTGCTTCAGGGGCTCCTATGGGGAAACCGTTGTGACACCTTTGATGCAGAAATACAATAATATAGAGATTATATAGCTGACTTTTCAGAACATCAGCTTCCTCTCTAGTGATTATAAACTATACAATTTATCAAAGAACAGAGAATTCCAGAATTCCCCAGTGCTCTTAATGGGAGACTGTAAAAATAAATAATCCAGACTCAAAAAACCAAACCAAACCAAATAAAAAAACAACAACAAAAAATACACCACAAACAAACAAAAAACCCCAAACTCTTAAGATATTTGGTAAGAAAGTGACAAGTTATCATAGAAAAACATAGGGAATCTTCATGTTTAGGTTTCTCTTCCTTATGCACCTCTTTGTGTTTCTTATTCATATCTAAATGTATGTTTCTTAATGATCTTAATGGTCTAATGATCTTAATAGATCATTTCAGCTATTGAAAACACATGGTTTAATTTTTCCAAGGAGGACAACACTCTCCAACAATGCCATTAAATATTTCAGCTGGTGCTACGACCTGTGGGTGGTTCAGTTCAGCCCCTTATACTCTTCTTTTACCATTGTCACGCTGTTTTTCACGCTGATCACACTCTACAGTCTTTGTTGTGCTTTTTGATGAGTGATTTCACTTCCTCCTTTCCAATCTCTTCTGCCTACTGGTTTGGCTATGGTATGTTCTCACTATAAATGTCTCCATCATACTATCTATTCCTATACCTCTGCTAAATCAGTAAATAAGTATACAGCTGAGAGCTGTGTAAAACAAAAGTTATATGATCAGCTTTCTGTAAAAACCCAATGATCTCTTCTCATATTTAGTCTCACCTCTCTTAGCTCTGAAAGTCCATTATGGCTAATGATAGAAAAAGATTGAAATAGCCTAATATTGTTTAGTTTCAAGAGGAGCAGAGTTGGAAAAATCATAATATAGAGAGATGTGACCTGAGGAAGGTAAATCTGACATTCTTATTTACTTTCCCAGAACAAAGAAATTATTCTGTCCAGATGTAAAATGCAGGGGATAAATTACTGCTCCACAGAGCACGCTCTGGGGCTTGCTGCCTCGAGATATTGAGGGCAAGACAAAATTGCTGCTTACAGAATTGGCCAGTATAAACATAATGCCATGAAGAAGGAGAAATATGGTGGTGAGCAGAACAGCCAGCAAATGTGGGGGATCTCCCTTTATTTATTACAAGCCACTCCAGTCCTGGCAGTTCTGTTTACCCACACTATGCTGGACTCTGTAATTATGACCAGATATATTCCCTTTAGGCAGCTCAAATTGCCTAAACCAATGTGAAATTAAACTGCAGTTTATTGTCTTTGGGATCATTAATTTTCCAAAGAGGTGCAAACAAATATATAGGGAACCGGTCCTAACAACTAGACCCATCTTATGTTTCTATAAGCTTCGATTACATTTTAAGAAATGAGGATATAAGGGACTGGAAAGGCTGAGATCTCTGGATCCATATGACTGAAACCACCATCAATATTAGCAAGTACAGGAGCCCCATTGGTCAAGAAGCCTAAAAGGACACAGACCAGCTCATGTATTTGCATCCCAAAGGTGCTTTACCAGTTGAGAGGCAGCGGGCAGTGACAAAGAAGAGAAACTTTTATATGTCTTCCTAACAAATACAGGGCACAGCTCTGAAAACTACTAAGGCCTACGTGCCTTATGACCATTAAAGCAATCACGGAGGAAAAAGACTTTGAGAAGGAAATCCATAATTCATGCACCTCCCCTTAAGATCTGAACTGGAAGGGGAACAGGGAGCAGAATGATGTAGCCAAAATTCAAGTGGAAATGTTAAGTGACCCAAAACACACTGAGACACACTAGGAGGCCAGAGGGGATCCCCCCAGGGTTACAGAGGGAGCTATTGGAAGTGCTCACCGAGCCACTTTCCATCATTTGCCAGCCATCCTGGATAACTGGGGAAGTTCCAGCTGACTCAAAGTCAGAAAATGTGATGTCCATCTACAAGAAGGGCCAGAAGGAGGACCCAGAGAACTAAAGGTCTATCTACCTGACTTTGGTGCTGGGGAAGTTCATGGAGCAGATGATCCTGTGTGCTATCATGTGCCAGCTCCAGGGGATCAGGCCCAGACAGTGTGGATTTGTGAAAGGCAGGCCCTGCATGACTGGCCTGGTCTCCTGTGACAAAGTGACCCATGGACTGGTTGAGGGGAATACTATGGATGTCTTCCTGGACTTTTGTAAACCCTTTGATTTCATTTCCCACAGCACCTCTTGTGGGAACTGGCTACTCATGGCTTGGACAGGTGCACTCTTTGCTGGGTAAAAACTGGATGGCCAGGCCCAGAGAGTTAGGGTGAATGGAGTCAAATCCAAGCTGGTCACCAGTGGTGTTCCTCAGGACTCAGTGCTGGGGGCAGTTCTGTTTCACGTCTTTAGCAATGACCTGGACTAGGGGATCCAGTAATCTCAGTAAGTTTGCAAACAACATCAAGTTGTGTGGGACTGTCAATCTGTTGAAGGGTAGGACGGCCCTTCAGAGGGATCTGGGTAGTCTATATCAGTGGGCCAAGGTCAACAGTGCGAGGTTCAACAAGGTGAAGTTCTGGGTTCTATCCTTGGGTCGGTACAACTCCATGCAGTGCCACAGGCTGGGGCAGTGTCTGGAAAGGTGCCCAGCAGAGGAGAACCCAGGGGAGCTGGTCAACAGTGACTGAACACGAGTCAGCTGTGCCCAGGTGGCCAAGGAGGCCAGTGGCACCTGGCACCTGGATCAGCCATAGAGTGGCCAGCAGGACCAGGGCAGTGACTGGCCCCCTGTACTGGGCACTGGTGAGACTGCACTTTGAATCCTCTGTTTAGTGTTGGGTCCCTCACTGCAAGAAAGACACTGAGGCATTGAAGCATGTCCAGAGAAAGGCAGTGGAGCTGGGAAAGGATATGGAGCACAAGCCTGATGAGGGATGGCTGAGGGAACTGGAGTTGTTTTGCCTGGAGGAAAGGAGGCTCAAAAGAGACCTCTCTACAACTACCTGAGTAAAGTAAGAAGCAATAGAACAAGAGGAAATTGCCTCAAGTTGTGCCAGGGGATGATTAGATTGCATATTAGGAAAAAATTTCTTCCCCAAAGGGGTTTTTGAGCATTGGAACAGGCTGCCTAGGGATGTGGTTGAGTCACCATCCCTGTAGTGTAGATGTGGCACTTGGGGACATGGTTTAGCAGTGCGCTTGGCAGTGCTGGGTTAATGGTTGGACTTGATCTTAAATGCCTGCCCCATCTTAAATGCTTCTGTGATTCTATGATATTGTTAATATTGTTAATATTTAGCATAAGCTTTGAAGATGAGAGAAACACATATCTGACACAACCTTAAATTCCCTCTTGGGCTGCACTCAGCAGAGAGATCTGTGACGTTACTCCAGCAGGTCAGCTGATAATGTGTTACAAGCAGGTGAATCGTTGAACCTTTAATTTTGTGTTAGTCCATAAAGCACTTACAAAACATCTGTGAAATTTATACCCTTGGTCTGCCTTTTCAGTATATCAATCCTATTTTTTGGTAGGCAAAAATGTCTCTGATTTTCAGAGAAGAAAAATAATCATAATCTCTGAAAAAGTGAGAATCTAATTTTATATAAACTGATTGCACAGGTAACATCATTTACAATAGAATCTAGTGTTATTGCTCATCTAGTGGCATTGCTCACTATTACAAATCTCATAATTTGTAGAATATTTCCTTACGTTTCAGTTTTTCATTTTTGTTCAGAATCTGAATTCAGTACAACTTTTGATAACAAAGAAGAACCAGCACCATTAATGTGCTGGTGAAGGTTAAGATGCCCATCTAAGGGGAAGTAACTGAAATCTCATTTGATGATTTTCTTTTCTGGGAGATGTAGGTAAGGTATCATATCAACAATGAAAATTTAAAAGGAAAAAAATATATAATCTTTTTCTCAGTTAACCTAATTTTTAAAAATTATTCTCCAAAAAAAATGGAGGGCAACAAGATTTAACTTCATCTTACACAGCTGCAAAGACCCCCAGAACAGATGTCCATGGTGTGGGCCCAGACTCAGCTCTTCCAGTGTCCTGTAATCACCTGGGTACCAGGAGCAAGGTTTAAATCTGCACTCTTAAAGCCATAGTCAGACTATTTGATTTCAAAAATGCTAAGTCACAGGTATTACAGAATGCTTTTACTGCAAACCTCTGCTTTCCTGCTATATATTTTCACACCCAGACTGACTTACCATTATTTATCTGCCACCACCTAACATGCCAGATGATTGCTCCAATACCTAAAATACGAAATCTCTGCAGAGTTTCAGATTAAATACATGGATACTGAAAAAGAACAATAGTGTGGCTCACATGTAGCTATGCAAATGACAAGTTTGGACAATCTGGATAGTTTGAGAAAAAATCTTGCTCGTTTCTCTCCTTTCTCATCTTCCATCTTTTATCATATTAACATTACCTGCTTTAACTCAGGCAGTATCCATTATCACAGTAATTATCTGAATGTTTAGAGCTCAGATCAGTAAACAGTGGTTTATTATTAACAGCCTTTGTCAGGTACTTAAAAATTACTAACAACATTCAAAAGATTTTCTATATACCTGCAGTTTCTCCCAAGGTAGGCACTCCAAGTTTCAGTTTTAAGTCTGACTGCAAAATGCCTGTCATTTTTCTCTAGGTCAGAATTCAAAGCACAATGAACACAGAGACAGAAAAGCCTTGTACTTCTGTGCTTTTTATTTGTTTTTCTTTCCATATTTTTTTACATAGGCCATATCCCTGTATTAGTTACACTTATTAAAGACTAGAAACTACTATCGAGTCAGTGGAATAAACAGAGATCAGTATCACTGTAACCAAAAGCACAATATAATTTGTTATTTTCTATTGACATAGGAAGCACCATGAATATTTACCACACTGAATAAATACATTGCACTTAGTGCTACCTTGTTTTTCTAAAGTGCACTATGCATATATAACTATGTTCAGAATAATAGTTACAAAGAACCACATTCACTTCTAATGCAGAACATCTCATTATATTAGACTGTTTGGAAAACTGCTTGAAAAAAAAAAGAAATATTGTTGGAGAATTCTGGTTTATTAACTGATGTGCTGTACTTGTATAAGCAAATGCATGTAGGAAGAAAGTTTCAAAGACAAAACCTCTCATGAATTAGTCCAAATTTTTTAATGAGCCTGACAATTTTATAGTTCTGAATCCTCACTGCTAAGATTTGCATTCTTTTTTGCTTTATTCTGAGTACTGGCCTCTTCCATTTTATGCAAATATAGATGATTATAAATACAGACACATACACTTGCATAAGGATCCTTAATAAAAGATGGTGAATAAAATCTTTTATGAAGGTCTGTATGTGCAATTTATAACAATACACCAAACGAGAAACAAAAAAAATTGGCAGGAGTTCCTTCCATCATCTGTTTGACAAGAACAAAGGAGACAGTAGGAGATGACACATAAAGGAGATTTTAAATGCAGAGTACAAGCTCTAAAACAAATCTTAGAATAACACCTCACTTTTACAAAGGAGACAATTCAAACTCAAGTCGAATAATGACGTGTTCCTTCTAAAGAGGGAAATAGCTATCTGATGATCTTTCTCCCCCGATAGATTATCTGACCTCTGCAAAGGATGATCCTTAGATTTTTCTACCAAGTTCAACAAGTAATTTAATAGTTTTGTTTCTGCATCATGTGCTGTTAAAATTTATCACCAATGAGAATATATACAGGTCTGAAAATACCAACAATATCACAGCTGTAACTGGGGACTTTTCATGCAAAGCTGGATTTTTTCAAATTCTAGATTTTTTTAAATAATATGCAAAATAGTACATTGAATTTTATTGTGTTCTTTGCAATAGAAACAGAGCAAAGCTCATTATCTGGTGGCCCCAAACGTGCCAGGACACATCCAGGTACCATCTTTGTTTACAGGACAGAACCACTATGTGACAATGCCAAAAATTATAGGCAACCCTTTTTCTGCCCAGACTGGGAGAGTGGTGGGAAGAAATAAACACTGATAAGTAGAGGAGGATGTCTGTTAGTCACAGAGACAGGGTCAGCAGGAGGGGCAGCCAGAGGGGCCTCTGCTATGCCATCCATTCCACCTCAGACCATCTGTGTTGCAGTCCCACCATTGTAGTTGGGAGGCATGAGCCCCCTCCACCCGCTAAACCCTCCAAGTGGTTTGAATCTTGAAATGACTCAAAGACAGGTCAGGCTTGGCTTTTGACAGACACACAATATTCTCTAGATTCTAGAGCTGACAGATAATAGAATTGGTGGATGTCAAAGGCCGTTTGTCGTTCCCATTATCCTGTCCAGCTCCAGAAGATGTGTAATTCTCATGTCTTTTTCTTTGAGCTTTGGGGTGGTGCAGAGATCTCATTTCTTTCACCTTGGGAATACAGCTCCATTTTCAGCTTTCTAAAGCTGGCAGAGAATGAGCCACAGGCTCAAAGATGAACTTTAGTTTCTCCCTGAACACAGGTGAGCATTAGGAGATGCTGTTTACTGACAGGTTGAGACTGGGGAAAGTTGCTGTAGTTTATTGGCCGCTTTGCTTTACTTTACTTCCTGGGAAGAGTTTCAGGAGTGGGACTAGAGGAAGTTTAGAGGTTCCTTCCAAACTAAACCATTCTATAAAGAGGGGTTTTTGTGTGACTGCATTTACATGTTTCCCAGTGTAATGGTGATGACAGATATTCTTAGGGAGAAGCTTAAAAACAAGAGTGAGTTTAACCATGTCTTTGCAGGGGGCAGGTAAATTTATAGTCTTACTATAAATCTGTTCTGGAATAAGGAGATTTTCCAATGCCTAGTGAAATTCTGTGGAATTCTGGCTACTGCAGGATTTGTGCTGCCCACTTGCTTCCAGCACTGGTACAAGAACTTCCAGGAGCTGCAGTCCAAGCAGGCAGAGGTGAGCCTCATGTGTGGTATTCTCCCTCCTTTTGGAGGGGCTATTTGAAATCTATTCACGTGGAGCTTGTGCCACACAAGCTATGCTGGGTACTCCAGTGCCTCCATACATCCTGTTATAAAGCATGTCTCAAACTCTAGGGCTGGCTAAAAGTCTAAATCACTTGTTTGATTATAGAATATGTCTAAGCTTTTTTTTTTATTTTAATGTGGTCATAAATAAACATGATCCTCCAGATTTTACAGTCGTGTTGGAATGTTTAGTAACCTCTAATCTGTAGGGAATGGATTAGCATTCCCTAATCCGCTTCAGATGAAATGAGTGGGGTAAATTCAATCCACTTTCCTTAATGGTTTAATGAGTCTTTTTGAAGCAGATTAAGGAAAGGTCATGGAATCTCAGTGTCCAGCAGAGGGACAGTAAGAAATATTTCATAATGATTTGCAGAATGAGAATTTATTTGACTGCTGTGCTGAGCAGGGCCTTATTTCATAAAGAGGATTCAGGACTGCAGTCATTTTCATATAAACATTTTTAATGGTTTCATTCAAACATTTAAGTGTGAAGGAGCTGTCCCTCTTATGAAGTCCTTTCCAGTTTTCTCTCTATAACATATTTTTTATTAATCATGAAGAGGTCAACTCATTGTTCCCGATGTGTCCTTATCCCCACTTTACTTGATAAATTTTCAAGGAAGCACTTAAGAGTTTTTCTGTCATTCTGTCCTGCTCTCTGGGAGATGTTTCCCAAGTAACACAAAAAGCCACCTCATTGTCCTCTGTCAGTTCCTCTGTTGAGATATTTTTCAGATGTCTGATACAAGAAATATCCACAACAGATAAATTGTCAGACCATGACTTATCCTTCTGTCAAATATTCTTAGATTATGTTTTGCTGTTCTTCTGTTTTCTTATTTTATTTTTCTCATGAAATTGGAATGAACACCTTTTTTGGTTCCATATTCTTATGCTATGTTCACAAAATCTTTCCTGAAGTCTAAAATGTATGAAGACTGTGATAACACTACATAATGATCACAAGTGCATGAAATGCTCCATACCATACATTCTCTGTGCACCTGGGATCCTGCCATGGGAATATCAGAAGAACAGTGTCAGCACTTCACATGCTGCTTGTATTTGATGTTCCAGTTGTTTTTTCCTGACATCTGGACTGTTCAGAAAGCATTTCTGACAGACAAATCTAAAATATTCACTGGTTTATTGATCTAATTCAAACTTGCATTTGAAAATTGATTTCTTGCTTCTTAATTCCAAATGCCAGAGAGAAAGTAATAGGTGTGTTCCACCTTAATACTGGCTATGCTACTTCTCTTAAAATATTGGAATTATGACGTATGAGCATTTTAAATTACACTCCAATTATCTACAGTTAAATTAGGAATCAGTATAGTGCTATAATACCAGCCTGCTGACATACAAAAACTACTTCCTGCAAACATTTAATTTTCAGAGCTGTTTGATAAAATTGAAGATTTTCCTAAAATGTGGAAAATTGTGATTTTCCTGGTCTTGGACCTATATATAGAACAGCTCTGTGAAAAGGATGCCAATTAGACTGCTGGGCAGGTACTGCTGAAGATGAAGCTTTGTAGCAGCTCAGAAGCATGTTCTGAGCTACATGATTTCTTGTTCAATGCTTGTCTGAGATCTCAGTAAGTCTCATATGTATTTTGGTATCACTGTTTTTCGATCAATGAAACCATTTATATCAAAGGACCTCTTTATGATCTGACTGAGACTGGCATAAGCAATGAAGACAACCTATTTCATTGATGATCTCCTGATTTCTGTTGTAATTATAAAAGAATAGTAATGATCTATGAAGCTTCAAGTGGACATTTCAGTTTCAGTTGCTTGGATTCCTGCTTTTTTTTGTTTGTTTGTTTGGTTTGGTTTGGNTTTTTTTTTTTTTAAACTTTTCAGTATACTTTAGGAAATAAAAGGAAAAAAATGATATCTCAAAGAGCGAACATAGTCTTAGTAGAATACCTGAGAATATGCATAAATATAAGCTCATAAGTAATCCTATTGTGTGACATTCCTGAAGTGCTTGAGTAGTTAACTATATACTCTTAAATCAAGGTCAAATAGAAGTTTGTAAGTTTGAAGAACTAGTCAAAAGTTCATGATCTAGTTTGTCACATTAATAGAGGCAGCTACTGCAACCCTGTTCTGCTTCTTCTATACTGATCCTATTCCTATTGAAGTCAAAGGGGGATTTCTTTAGATTAATACATCATGAGCTGAATCAGGCACTTTTACAAACCTGCAGATAAACAGAGAGACAGTGATGTTCTCTGTTTGGTTGTGAAGGATGGGTTCAGGAGTTGAAAAAGACATATTCAGTTAAATCCTTTTTAGGAGACTTATATTTTCAGATTCTTGTTCTTGCCTCTATTGCTCTGCTGCATGAGTCAATGGACACATCAATAAATCAACAGATATATAAACCTCTGATACTCTTAATAAAATGTAAATTGAAAAAAGAGACAAAGAACAAACTTCAGACATTATTCACTGAGAGATTAGTGAGTGGTTTGTAGTTTCTAATTGTAAAATGAAAGAATTATTTTATTGAAAACATCCTTAAAGACTAAAGAATTAATAGCATTCCTCTGCTGTAATGCTGAAACCTTAGATGTGCGGTACACACCAGAAAGCTGTGCTTTTTCAATCTGACTTCCCAATGACCACCTTGCCACGGTGGTGAATTGATTGCTGATCAAATTACCTGATCAGCACTGCCTTGGCCATATCATGCTTTCAGCTCAAGCCCAAAATGCATATGGGTTATGCCTTAACTCCATCCTTTTTGACAGGCAGTGATGCACCAGCTATGCTCTGTCAGCGTCCCATTCTTGGTAACACAAATTGTACGGGATCGTTTTGCTGTGCCTGACAGGCAGAGGTTTGATGGTGCCTTTAGTCCAAGGACTAATCTGGCACAGCCAAATTAAGGGTGTGGTCTGTCTCCTGTGGGGTATTAGGAATTACATTCCCTTCACACAATTCCAACCTCCAGGCTGCTTCCCTCTGTTAAAGCATGCCGGCATCTGCCGATCCCTGCAGGGCTTTGTGTTCCGTGATATAGGACAGGCAGCTGGGACACAGCAAGCGCTTGGAACACAATGGCACTGTCGCCGGTGACCGCCTTCCCCATCTGAAGGGGATAAATCCACCGGCAGTGCCGGAGCGCTGTGAGGAGCGCGTTCGGAGCGCGGCCACCGTGTGGCCACAGCGAGCCCCGCGGCTGCCGCAGCCCGCACAAGGATGTGCTCCACTGAATCACTCCCCCGGACTTGTTTCACAACAAAGTTTATCGCTGGGTCTGCAGGGACATAGAGGCCCAGGTCCTTGCTTGATATAAATCAGTGTAGGAGTCTGTAAATCAATAGAGCTACATCAATATACACCAGCTGTGGGAGCCATTAGATTTACACCAGCAGAAGATCTGCTCTGAAGTGCTGCATTTTTTTCTGCACATAAGCAAGATGAAACTTAACAGACATCATAGAAGTTTTTCAAGACCTTAGAAATCCAAATTTCTTTTTTGATAACTAGTTATTCTAGAGCTACTTTAAAGTGGAATTTCCCTATAGACTTTGTTGGGATGAGTCCTAACAGAACTGATAGAGAAAAGAAGGAGAAATGTGCAAAATCATAGCCACTAGTTCCATGTTTTTCTCTTTTCTGAGGAAAAAATTAAATGCCCAAAATGCTCTAAAGGTGATCAAATATAAAGAATAGTTTACTTTTGAGGAGTGACAAAAATAACTAGGACTCAGGCCTCAAAAAGAGGCACTCATTGCAGGATCATGAGTAGGTCAGGGAAAGTCAGTGAAAAATGACTGTTCCCTGCCTTATAACACACAAAATTTGCACGAATCGAATTAGATGCTTGAGTGATGTGTTCCGAACAAAGAGCAGATAGCATTTTGCAGGATGGGTTTACACAGCTCGTGCTGCAGAAGGATGACAAATACAGAAACAAAAAACTACACAAAGACTGTCAAACACCAAGACATTATCTGTGACTCAGGAAGTTTCTGAGATGCAGATTAGGTGAAATCTGGAAAGACACAGTGAGGAAACCTTACCCTTTTCTTGATTACAGACTCTGTAAACTCTTTCTCCAGTATCTGTCACTAACCCTGCCTGGCCAGTGGGTGCTGAGCTGACTGGAGCTCGGTCTGTGCCTGTCCTGGTGTCCATGGTGTCCATGGCCTCATGTGGCTGATACCACACACATTCCACACTGCACTGATCCAGTATTTGCTTTGAGGCTCACAGGGTTTACCTCTCTGACAGAAGCACACCACCTGATGAAATGTGTCTGGAGGGTGTTCTGTGGCCCGTGAACATCAGCAAACTCAAATTCCTCTCAATGGGTAATCTGTAGAGGGTAACCAATACTCTCCTTACTTCTAAATATAGGGTTTTTTTTTAATTGCTGCACTTGAGGTGATAATAATGGTGTAGCTCAATAGGAAGAAAGAATCTGAATCTTCAGTAGCACAAAAAGTAGTTCCATAAAATAACTTAGATTAAGAACAAAAGCAAGCTATAAAAATAGCTCATTAATGTTTCATGACTGAGGGACACTGCTAACAAGTACTAAATGTAGGAAAGTCAGGAAACAAATAATAATTTCTACATCAATATTTAATCAGAAAATTTATCTTAGTTGTTGTTTCCTCCCATTATTTTTATTATTTGGGGTCAGTGCTGCTTGTGGAATATCTATCAGATGAAACATTTCTGTGGTAGTGTGGTACTGATATGGAATGTCATAATGAACAGTGGTTTGAAGGGCAAGTAGGGTTAATTTTCACATATCAAATGATTTTTTAAAGTGAAATCAAGAAGACCAGATTTGTAGTGCTGACAGTAGTTTGAGGGCTACTTGTTTCATAGTCTCATATTATGCCTCATTTTGCTAAGGAACCCAGCAGCAACCATAAAACAATAGTGAGTTGTTTGGGCTTTTTTTTTTGCCTTTTTCTACTGAGATACCACAACTATTTATCTTCTCACTTGTAAGTATCACAGTTTTTAATGGCTTCATGCGGGCAACATCATAAGGAGGAACTTTGAAGCATATTTTGAAAATAGAAAAGGTCAAAGAGTAAACATTTCCCAAAGTACTGCAGTAATTAGGGGGCCTAACTTGCTTCAGCCTTTAATTAAATTCTTAATTTTATCTTCATCGTTTTGCCAAGATTAAATAAAAAAAAAATATGGTAGAGTGGAGGCTTGAACCAGATCATCTGAACTCCTCTGTGTCTCATGGGAATCATGCTAAGCATTTGGGCCCTCCAAAGAATTAGAATTTCCATTACAGGAAATACCGAATTCCTGGGGAAAACCTCTTTTAAGTTAGATTGTGTTTTGAATTGGACTTTTTTAGCAGTTTCTATTCTATTGGGAACATTTTTCATTCCATCCATTTATCCCTTCTGCTCCAGGTCTATAAACAAAACACGACCACACTCAGTTGTGTGCATGCTTCACACATGGGAAAACTGGCACAGCACTGGCCTTTCAGCTTTGCAATATCAGAGCTGACCTGTGATTTCCCAGCTCTGACTGCCCTGCCCTGGTCACAGTTTGTGGGATTGGCAGAGACCCTCAAAGGGAGCAGCAGCTGGGACACAAGGAATGCTGTGATGGAATGGAGGAATGTGCAGTCACGTTTTGGACCACTTTGATTCAGCAACAGGTTAAGAATCCCCTGAGATATATTTATTTTTGTTAGCTGATGTAATGAATTGAAATGAAAGAGTTAGCTCGTTTCCCTCTGAATTTAGAAGCATTTGAAATGTGATTCTTTTTTCCCAGTAATAAGCAGAGGAATGGACCGTCCTTGGAGTGGGATCTTGCAAGGGAGGTTTTTCTTACCAAGAGCTTTTACTGTTGGTATACACATTGCTTAAAGGGAAGTGAAATGTAGTTGAGCTAAACAAGTGTAGTTTTTTCACCTAATTCATAAATGTCCCGCATCTACAGTCATTCCTATCCTATGCTGAACTCAGACTTCCATAAGATTCAGCTGTTGGTAACTACACTGGCTGGTGATATTCATAGAATGATGATGGTGATCATAAAATGAAAGAAATTTCACTTTTTTTTTGCAGAAGGGTAATTTATAGGAGAATAAGTGTGCTAGAGTTAAAAAAAAAAAACCAAAACAAAAACAAACAAACAAACAAAAAAAAACAAACCCCACCCTTTTCCTGTGTTTTCCTTGATGTCTTTGTTATATGCTAGTTTCAAAAGTGGCGAGTTGCCTGAAATGCAAACCCTAGCAAACACTAATTTTGCTGACTACAGCCATGTGTATTCTAATAAATTATGGCCTGTGCAACTAACAGCTGCTTCTACAACTCCCAAATTGTGTTTATTTTTTAAACTTTAAAGCCCCTATTTTTCCCCCTATTTTCTTTTCTTCTGCTCTTACAGAATAGCAGAGAAAAAATGTTCCAGAGAAATTTGACAGAGCTAACAAAAGGGAAAGGCAGAAAATAAATAAAGGGAGTCAGAAAGATAGCTGACAGCTCACTGCTCCTGCAGGGAAACTTCACTTTTTATTAGAAATGTGTTCATGTACTTTATGGTCACTTGAGCTGAGTGCTGAATTAGTATCTGGACTGGAAAAAAAAAAAAAAAAAAAAAAAAAGATATGCACCACAAGACATTCTGTTATTGTGCTATGAATGGTTCCAAAATACTCTCAAGCATTTTTCATGAGTGTTTCACAGGGAGAGAGGCAACAGCTATCCCACAAGCTTTGGGTATTTCTAGTTAGGAATATTAACACTGTAAGGTGAGCCTGCTGTAGAAAGCAGTACTAATGATGCATTAAGCATTCCAGCTTGAAGTCTATTGGTGAGAAAATATTATAAAAACACTGCTTAGTCAGCTTGGCCATTTGATTAAAACATAAATTTCTCAGTAAAACCAGTCCAGAAAACTTAAAGATTTCTTTAACCAACAGGTGCATATTTGGACATTATAAGTGACACAACATTCACCAGAGTATGCTGAAAAGCCTGTAGTCCTGAAGTACTAGAGACTGTTTAAAAATCAGAACTGAAAAGGGAACAATAAAAAATAAGAAGTTTGCTCTATAATTCTCAAGGCCCTGATCAGTTTTCTTGAAATTTCTGCGTGCATTGATCACTATCAGATATTGCACAGGCACAAACTTCCTTCCTAAGAGCAAACAGAACTCACCACCTGGGTTTCCTGACCAGAACTGTTCTGCCTGCTTACTCAGAACATCAATATCCATCGGTACAAGTTTTGTCATCAGGGAGGATAGCAAGATCTGATGAAGCTCTTTCTTCAGAGCATCCACAGAGCACCCCCTGGTTTTCTCCTATTTAAAACCTAAGCACTACTAGAGAAGCTCCCTCTTCCCAGAAAGTTAAGAGATTTTATTCACAAAGAAGTGCTTTATGACACACTAAAAAAAACCCCAAAGTAATGTGCAGCATGTGGCTGCAAGCTGTCTGCAGACATCTTCTCCAAGCAGACCTCCACGGAGAGCACTCAGGAGAGCAGAGGAGCAGAAGCTGCTCTGAGCAGGGAGCAAGGATTCAGGCTGCCTGGCCTCGGGAATGGGGGGTTCTCACCATGCCCGGCACTCCTACCCCTTGAGGCTGGTGGGAGCCTCAGGGAGCAGCAGCAGAGTGATCCCGGCATCTGACAAGTCAAACAGCTGTGCTTGTAAATAGGGAAAGGGCAGTAATAAGGGAGTGGGGAATGAGTCCTCACAACCGGAGCCCAGCCACGTCTCTGAAGCATTAGTCAGTGACAGGCACTAAAGGCGGCCGCGGGCGCTGCCTAGAAAATGGGATGGTGGGAGTGTCAAAGACAATTACAGTGTCCACCGCAGGCTGCAGCGCTAATGCAGGAGCCTTACCCTTAGCCACCCTGGGAAATCTGCATTAGGAAACACACAGAGCACCAGCAGCAACTGCAGATAGAACAGGAGCCCCTCAAACCAGAACAAAAACATCCACAGCAGTGGCCGATTGCAGCGTGCAAGGAAAGAGCAAGCGTGAAGCAGTATAATCTATATAGTGCTACTGCCAGGTGATAACACAGACCAGAAGGGAAGGAGAGCAGGAAGGAGGCCTACAAAAATGTCAGAAAAAAAGGGCTTCATAAAAATGTGGGAAGATTATTACCATCCTGCAAATAACGGAAACTATTCACATCAAATTATGGGGGATGAAAAGGAAGATAATAACAGTTAACTCAACAACTATCTGATAAGTGATCCGTAATAGGATGTTATTAGATGTCCCTGACACACTGTAAATTATGCAATGATAATGGAGGCTGTTCCAAATCTTTAATTATGCAATTTACATTTTGTTTTTACAATAGCTATGAACAAAACCCACAACCAACTCAAATAATCAGCATAAAAAAGGAGAGGATATCTACTTTTTTTCCCCACTGGCTTTGCAGTATTAAAATAGACCTCTGCCTTTTAAATCAGTACTTGCATTTAAAATGACCTTTCAAAAATCTGTTTAACAATGGTAGTAAAACAGTATTTCCCCACTACTAGAATAATTTTCAGCAAAGGAAAACAAAATCTTTCAAAATTATTTGCATCTCCCATCTACTACCTGTCTCTGCACAACAGGGAATTCAGAGTAATTTCTCCAGTTGCTGAATATCTGCAGTTATAGCAACTATAAGTGGCATGAGAAATGCTCAGTTTTGTGGAAAATTGTGCCTGTCAGGAGTCAAAGGCAGAAGCTACAGTGAGCTGCTCTGACCTGTGGGTTCTTCTTGCCTGCTGCTGACTCCTCCCATGGGCACCATCAGACCCATGACCCCAGACAGGATTAACTTGTCCCATCCTCTCCTTTCCAGATACTGGTTGCACTTACATTACTCCTTCAGTATCTACAGTAGATATTAAGAGGCTTTTACTGACTTGACAGAGAATTTTCTGTCCAAAAATCTCACATTACTTCCTTCACACTCACTTGAAAAGAACATTCAAAAATTTCACAAAACGATTTCAAGGGAAAGAAAACTGTTTTGAAGTAGCAAATGCCTCTGTGCAAAAGCATGCTCAAAAGTTTTTATATTACCATTGTCAATTCAAAACTTTACAATTTCTGTGTTGATACAGAAAAAAAAAATTAATTTTCTGTTTTCCTGCAAATGGAAAGCAATAAAAACCATGATATTTTGTACAGAAGGAACATTTTGGTTTCATTATTTTTAGAGCAACTCCTATGTATATTTTAAATTGAAATCTAGAAAGATTGTTTTGAATCTTAACTGCAAAAGGAATAGACCTGACACTAAAGCTTATTTAAGAGCCCCAGGACAACTCTGTGTTCACCATGAAGGTGTGCTGTGTCTTACTCTGGCAGACTTACACCTTCTGTGCAATTACTCATGCAAGTGTTTTGTTTGTTTGACTTTTGGTTTTTTTAGTGTTTCATAAAGCACTTCTTTGAGAATAAAACCTCTTAATTTTCTGAGAAGAGGGAGCTTCCCTAGACGTGCTTAGGTTTTAAATAGAAGAAAATCAGGGTGTGCTCTGTGTGTGCTCTGAAGAAAGGGCTTCATCAGATCTTACCATGCTCCCTGATGACAAAACTTGTACCTATGGATATACATACACACAATCACACACACACAAAAATATGTTATTTAGGCTTGCAAGAACTGTGATTCTTAATGGAAGTCAATGGAGGACAAGAAGTGCTTGTGAAGTAGCTCTTCACATTTTTATGCTTGGTCAAAATCGGAGCATCTGAAGCACTCAAATGCTGTTTTGAATGCTTGGCTTCCACTCTTCATAGAATCTTTTCTGCTTCTGAGAAAAATATCCTGATATTTCTCTATCCTGACTTCCATCACTTTTGTACACTGACACCATCATTTGATGGTGAATGAACTGATTACTCCATGCCTACCCACCAGAATTGCAGCACAGGCTTCCAGAGGTGGAAGAGCCTCTGCCCCACAAACAGGTGAATCCTGATGCTGAGGTGTGATTTTCTGTAAAGAAATTAATTGACATAAATATTTATGCCAAAGCATATGAGCTTCTAGGACCCTTTCCATTATAGAAGCCACAGATTTTGTGAAGTGACTTATGACAAACTAATAACTTCTGTTGGCACTGAAACTCCTCTGTTATAAAGGCACTAAATACAATCAGAAGACCACAAGCACAGTTCTATAGGAAGGTTGTTCCAGTGACTTACTGTAAAGTAGAAGGAAATGTTCTCCCTTTTATTTCCTAGAAGTAGATACTTTTGTTTTAGATTAAAAAAAAAAA
>WEIU01010528.1:448330-463910 GCA_013389925.1 Aegithalos caudatus | reverse complement strand
AAAAAAAAAAAAAAAAAAGGCAGCACTCTCAGGAAGCATGAATTGCCTTGCTTTATGACTCTGTGCAAGCCTTGAAAGGTGTCCATCTAGACCCATTAAAAATCCTAAATGGGCAGAACTGACCACAAATTCTCCAGTCCTGTTGTGTTTCAAAAGTGCTTCTGATATTTCAAAAGTTTGTTATAAATCCTATGAGGAGCAGCTGAGGGGAGTGGGATTATTCAGAAGAAATGAGGCTCAGGGAGATCTTACCTCTCTACAACTACCTGAAAGGAGACTGTACTGAGGTGGGTGTTGGTCTCTTCTCTCAGGTAACAAAGGATAGAACAAGAGGAAATGTTCTTAAGTTGCACCAGGGGAGGTTTAGATTGCACGCCAGGAAAAGTTGCTTCACTGAAACTGTTCTTAAGCATTCTTAACTCTACCCAGGGAAGTGGTTGAGTCACCATCCCTGGAGGTATTTAAAAGAGGTGGTGATGTGGCACTTGGGGACATGGTTTAGCAGTGTACTGGGTTAACAGCTGGACTCAATGACCTTAAAGGTCTTTTCCAGCCTTAACAATTATAAGTCTAAAAAATAAAACAAAAACAAAACAAAAAGCAAGAATTCTTTTGTTTCTTTCCTTAAAAAGAGTGCATTATTAAAAAAATACTATCTTATTCTCTCAGTTAGACTTTGCTTTATGTAGTTATTTTCACTTTTGTTCACACTTATTTTCAACACTGTGACAAATGGCAACATGACATGGAGGCAGAGAATTACAATAATTATAACTACATACACAGAAGGCTTGAGCAAGGTGCGATCTGATACATAAAATGCTGCTGCTTTGTACTTTGCTCTAATTCCTCCTCTATCCAGATCCCATGAAGGAGAACTTTTGGAATTACTGAGTATCCTCAGGCTCCTTGAGCCCATCCCTGAGGAGTTGTGATCCTAGAGAGTGGCAGGAGACTTCCCACTCCCACAGCCAGGCTAGGAAATAACCTCCCCAGCTGCTGTCCAGCAGCCAAGAAATGCCTTTTTATTTTTTTTTGCTTTGGTTGTGTTAGGGTAGTTTGTGCTCTCTGAACTGTGACAAAGCCAGGGATCTGCCTCTGCACCTTCAAAGCACTGTGCCAGCATTATATAATTAATTCTCACAAACTCTTATGAGGATGATGGACTATATATGAATTGTTCCCTACTAATCATAGAAGAGAGGAGGCTTTAAAGCACTTAGGCCTTGTACCTATTGATCTTTCTGCGTGAAACCTTCATTATCAGTGCAGTATCTGTATCACTGCCTTGCCAAAAAGCTCCAGCCAAGACCTGTGTCCTGTTGTGCCAAGCACAGCCTTGTGCAGCAGATTTGGTCAGCTTCTCCCTAAAGACCTTTGAGCTTACAAAGAACAGAGGGTGTGAGGAGACAATTAGAGACAGAAAGTGAAGAAATTGATACACCCTTCACCGAGCTGGCTACCAGGAGAGCCTTGCTTCTCCACAGGTACTGCCTTGTAACAGACCATGAGCCTCTTCCAGGGGCAGTTTCTGTCTAATATTGTTGGTGATAAAAGGCAATAAGGACATCAACAGCAACCCCAGCCTGCACCCTAAGAAAAATAGGCTTTCCTGCAGTAGTAACATGATAGCCTGAGATATAGCCTGAAGCCTGTAAATAGTAGTAGAATTGAGTTTTGTATCATCCTTGATAATGGAAAAAGCCCAATAAAGTGTGAAAAGGCATTTTAAATATTAAAAAGCAAAATACTTTTAAAGACAGAAAAAGACATGTGGAGGAAATACCTTTGGGCTTTTTTTAATTTTTTTTCCCAGATTGCAAATAATTGTTTTATGCAAAATCATAAATTTTATTTCTATGGCTAACACACTATTGTTATAATCTGGAATAATCCCTCAGAGGATCCCTGCTCAAGCTCCATTTAGTGTTTCTGGTTTTGCATACTGGTTCATCCTATGTACTATCACAGTACATATCATGCCTGCGATTTCAAGCCTTATTAAAATAATCATTTTTATCCAGGATGGAGAGCTGTAACTTACCATTGGAAATTATCTCATCCTCACTAAATTGCTCATTCCTCACCAGTAGAATTTAGACGCCTGTCAACATTTCAATATTACCTCTAACATTTAGAGACTCCCTGTAATTACAGAGAATTTTGTTGGTAGTTTATTTTTAAGAAATAATAGGTGGAAATTTCTGTCTTGACTTTTCCATGTGGGATATGAAGTCCATAAAGGAAGGAGGAAACATATACGGTAAAAAGGAGATATATTTAACATTCTAATTTATCCATCAATAATGTTTAGGGGTTTTTTGTAAGACATAAATATGGGAAAAGATCTCATAAAGACCTCATGAGTTTAATTCAGTGAAATTACAGTGGGTCTCAGATCTTTGAAAGAGGTGCTGTGAAAATCATTTTGCCCCTGTAGTAAAAAATGTATGCTAGTCTCAATGCACACAGCAACACTGCTCCAAAACAGACTATAAATGGATTCAGGAAAAACATTTAAGAGAAAAGGGGAAAATTAAGTGTTTCCAGTGGAAGATTATGCAGAAGACCTGCAGAGCACGAAATTCTCAAGGTGAGGGTTAAGCTAACAAAAGCCATAGAGAGGGAATATGACAGTCCAGTCTGACTTCTATGAATGCTGTGTTTAACAGGGCTTTCTGATAAGGCTACATTTTATGTTTTATTTTATTTTACTTCCATTTTACCTTTTTTCTATTTTTCTCTTTCATTACTATGCCTGACATTTTCACTCACAGGTATTAGCACTAGGAAAGTATTGTCTGTAGTGTGGGTTTGTCTCCCATTTGGTATAATTTGTCTGTCAGTCTGGATTCTGCACAAGTGTGACTCCTCTGACTTCCTGAGAAGCTGCCAGAGGAAGTTTAAGATGGCAAGATAAGGTGAGAGATGCTGTGTTGTCAGTGGCAGGCATTTTATACTCAGTTGCAGAAGGGTAAAGCATCCTGCAGCAGTTTGAGCCATCTGCATGGAGCACACAACCTCAGAGAGCCTCACACCCTTCTGGAGAGGTAATAACTGGCCAAACAGGAAACCCTGCAATGGTTAAAATAACACTTTGTGCCCATACTCACACTGTTGAGTCCCACCCAAAGAGCCTTTGCAAGATGGCAAAAACACTTCATCAAATACAAAGGAGCAATAGCAAATATACACAGCAAATAGCAAATACTTTTCAACATATACAAAGATGAAATATGAAAGCACTAGGCCAGATGAATCTAATCTGTGGTTGCTTCACTGTCATAAAACAGCCATACATCAAGAAGATGAGGTTGTAGGGAAATCTTGCATAGAGAAATTTGAGCATTTTATCCACTGGCTTTAGCCCTACCGCTTTCTATCAGCAGCATTTCCTCCATGCAGCAAGATACATGGCCTGCCCTCCATTTTTTAAATCAAGGGCAGACAGTGACAGGTGAAGATAGGTTAGTAAAGATAGTAATAACAAAGCAACATGCAAAGCAGTGAAAAAGAGTGAATAGGGAAACTGCTGCTGTGGGATAAAAGTGTTTCTCCCAAACTGGAGAACAGGAAGCAAAGCTAAAGATAGCAGTGCTCTCACTGGAGCTCTCTAAGCCTGGAGGAGCACTAATGGAAGAGTCAGAAAGCAGAGATAGAAACAATGCAGACAGTACAATGGATTTTCAGGGAAGAAGAAGAAATTAAAGGCAACATCCATTTCAAATATGAAGAAAATCCAACAAAACCAACAAACTGAAACAAAGCAAAACCAAAGCACACCATTGATGGTTTTGAGAACCATACAAGATCCAACAAGGTCATAAGGAAGAGCATAATTTGATGGCACATGACCTGACTGGTCCATGAACTATTTGAGAAAAGAAAGGATCTATGTGGATGGAGTGGTGAAAACAAAGGGAATGAGAAAGAAAGCAGAGAAAACTATTCACACAGGAAGGAACAGGAAGGAACAGAGTAACACAAGAGAGCTGTTCAGCCATTTTCTGTCTAGACAAAGGGACAGCAGTAACTTTCAGCAAGACATGACACCTCCCTGGGATGCATTTTCCGTGACTGCATACCTTTACAGCTGCCATTTCAGTCATAATTTCTTTACAAGTGGGAAAATGGCATGGAAGGGAGGCTCTTTACTGCTCCAGGCTTCCCGTGCACCTCAGAAAAAAAGCACCATACTGAAAGCAGAAAAGTAACATTCAAAGTACATAACAAACATGACTATAACCTACCACTGAGATGCCTTCCTACCTCACCACCCACATGAAAAATGTACGTGCCATTTGAAATGAAATTCCCCTGATAATTGCAGCTTCCCTTCCAACAGACAAAGAGTATATCTGTTTGTTCATTAAAAGACTCTTTTAAAAGTCTCTACAAAGACTTTGTTTTAAATATTGTCACAGTGGGGTATTTGGACCAAATATATTCCCTCCCCCCTGAAAAAAGAACTATCCCAGCATGACACAATGACAGAAATGACAGAACAGCAAAGCATAATGTCAGGGAGATGGAAGGTTTCAAAAGGAAAAATATAAAGGTGCCTCCAGGTTTATCCAAGTCTATTTTTTCCTTAAGAATTGTAATTACTCAAGAGTACAAGATTTCTTCTTGATTGTCTGCAGGGGGTTTTAACGGGTTTTTTTTTTCCTTACCCTTCTTGACAGCACCTCCCGCTGACATCAGAGTGACAGTCATTACACCTTCCTAGTAATGTCAATGAAAAACTTACCAAATACATTTTTACATTGTATCGCTCATCTGGACTTTAACAGAGAAATCTTCAGCCAGCAGAAAGTTCAAGGACTTCACAACGATTATGCAATCTCCTGTTCCATTAAAATAACTGGTTATGTTCAGAAAAGTGTTTAATAGAGAAGGAAAGCATGTAGTTTAGTCTTTCAGCAGACTGAAAGCCAAACAGTAGAAAGCTTGCGGCCAGATGTTGATTTTTTTTTTTTGCATTCAGAGTACTCTGGAATTGAGGGATGTTTGATCACTCTGGTGTAAGAAAATTGGGCCCCATTCATGGGATGAGAGAAAACCCCACCAAACAAGCTGGCCAAAAAGCCATTGAAGTCAGAGCAGTGATTTTCAACACCTTTGTTGGAGTTTAGTTCAGACTCTTTCAAGACATTCCTTTTCTGACATTTGGGGGATCCCTTGTTCAGCACTTACTGAGAATGTCATATGATGCTCTGTCACCCTAAATCTCTTGCTATCAAAAACACAAAAACTTTTCTTTTTTTAAGTGTCTTTCTCACCTCTGCTTTACAGTTTACACTTCATGATTTGACATCACAGATACAGATTGTGGAATGCAATAAAGTGGAGTTCTCTTTAGGGCAAGATAGCAAGATATCACTCTTTGATTTCAAATGTTGGTGCCCCTGTAGAATAAGATCTATGGAGAGATGGATGTGTACAACATTATCCTCCTAACAGGATTATTCCCAGTAAATAACCTATCATCTACACTTTAAGAAGAGCTTACCAAAAAAAAAAAAAGGAACTGTGAAGATTAGTACAGAATTAAAAAAAAAATCCATTTGCTCCATATCCTCTTCATTTTGCTCCATGTCTCCTTTATTTGGTGTTATCTTCCCTTGTATCAGTGTATGACAAGGTAACACAAAGGTCTCAGAACTAAACACTCCAAATTTCTCCAGGTAGCTTAAAATTATATAAAACTTTTACAATATGGATACTGCATTTCATTTTAGCACCATATGACATCCAGCTGATGTAAGTGGGCATTACAGTTAGGTGGAGCCACATACAATTCCATTAGAGAATGCTTAACCTAGAAAGTTTAAGCAGTAGTTTTCAAAATAGCAGCTCCCAAGGGCAATAGGGTATATTCAGCAGATTTGGGAATTAAACAATTCTCAGAAAAAAAAATCTTATGTACCAGAAGCATAAATTAGTCGTGGGATATCACCTGACAACCTCAAAATCACATATTTAACCTTGACTTTTCATTTCAATCATCTTTGAAGTAATAAAAAAGAGAAAGATTTCACCTAAGGATAGCCAAGCATCTGATCTTTCATTAAGTATCCCTTTTTTCTCCTGAAACTAACCAAAAATACAATTATTAAGAAACACATTTTCTAATTCAGAACCAAAATGATACACGGTCCATTCTTTAATTTCAAAATACTCAAAATCTTAAAAGCTGGGTTGTAATTTTGCTAAAATCCCTAGTGGGAGTTGGTATCAGTTTTTGTGAGACACCTCAATACTGCAATCTCAAGTGAAGCAGTGTCAGCAGACAACTGTATCCATTTAACAAAATGGGTTTATCAGTAATGTTAATCCACAGAATGCATCTCCAATGACATGGGTTTGTGGTAAATGAATTAACCCTTCATCCTCCTAAGCTCTTGGTGATTATTTCCTTTTTTGGTATTGTGACTTTTGCTCGCTGCTATGCTGGCAAAGTGCTAATTGTTTGTGTAATCCTTGACCTATGGTAATATTGTGATTCTACAACCTTCACAGTGAGGTCAGAACTACAGCATGTGTAGACACAGATAGGGAGGAAGGTGGCTGTTTCTCAAAGGCTCATGATGTAAATGGACAAAAAAGTGTATTAAAAAAGAATGGAAGTGGAGGATAACGATTATAGCTGATTGTAGTCATGGCTCAGCCTCTGTCAAGGAGAACCTGGTGGACAGAATGGATCATTCTCATCCCCGATACAGCTTCCCTCGATTTTATACTGGGGAGTAATTTCACTCATGTCACACATTCATATATCTTTGTCTGACAGCCTTTCAAAGCTTTATTAATCAGTGTTTCATGCAAACAGTAAAAGTATTGAAGCTGGAATTATGTGATCATTGTCATAAAGTGAACAATATATTGCATCTTGTTTATCCATCTGTTATAATTGCACTATGGGAATTAAGTTGCTTATAATAAATTCAGTTACTTAAGTGGTACTAACACACATAGATGCCAATACATACTTCTCATTTCTACATTTGATTCTTCATACTAGACAATGCTAAAAGTTTTTACAGAGCACAGCTGTGTGCCTGTGATCTTCCTGTCACTGTTGAGCTTCTCTGCTGCCTGGGTCTGCCTGCAATGAACATCTTAACCCCTAGGATGGAGAAACAAAGTCAAGTGTCTCTGCTGCATTTTGCTGCCTATTCAGATAGGATTAGAATTGTGTGCTGTTGCCACAGATGGCTATAATTCTCGAGTTGTTACATTTATGAAACTGATTTTCAGACTGTGGAGATAATATGCAACATTGAATCTAATTAAGAAAACAAAGAGAACCTGGGCTAGCCTCCTAGCTCTGCCACACTCTTTCTGTAGCTTCATCCTGTCTTTTGACGCTGGATACATCTCTGCAAAGTGAGTCTGAATCCAGTCTCAAGCTCAAACTTACCTCATATTCACAGTGTGGATGACAGGTTAAATTCTGGGGATTAGGTGAACTCCAGGGAACTGTTTACTGCACTTCAACCCTTGGTCTTCACCCCGCACACAGCCAAGAAAGCTCCCTGCATGCATTCTCAGTGAAATTTGGGCTACTTGTGAACATTTTCTGCCTGAACCTCAACTGATTCAATGCACAACTAGGAAGTGAACAGAAGTTTGGCCTCCTGGGATTCTCCCTCCTTAATGGGAACATGGCAGGACTTGTTTGCTCTAGTTTACACCCTGAGCATAAAAATTCTCAACACTGAGTTTGATTTTCTTCCTTACCCTGGAATTTACAACACCATCCAATATAATTGCCCTTGTAACAAGAAAAGACAGATTCTGAGAGTCAGAAAAAAATAAGTGCACCAAGTAGGACTTCTAATTTTGGCTTAGTTTTGATAGTGGTTTCTTGAGTCACTAATGATTTTTTTATAACTAAAGCAAAATACATCGATTGCTAGAGAACCCCTGAATATCCACCCTTGTACTTACAATGTGTTAATATTCTCATGTTGTCAGCAGATCTTTAGCAAGTAGGAGGGATTCATTAACTCCAGTGCAATCTGCAATCCAGACAGGCAGAAAGCAGAGGCTTCCTATACCTCAAGCTGGCTGCAGTCAGAAGTAAGATGAGCGTGTCTGACTCAGGCCTACACATTACTGTATAATCATCTCTCTCTCACCGAGTTAAAATCACTTTGCTTTGAAAAGACAGTGGTAGGTCTACATGGAACTGTTTCATTTTGATGCAAATGCATTCACTTCCTAGAGGAAATAAACATTTTTAGTCAGTAGGTAGGAAATAAATGGATCTCCTAGTGAGGGGTGAGTTTACTTTGTTTGATTTCCTGTTTTACACAGATTTCTGTGTGTCTGTATATTGTTATGCACAAACACGTGTATATAGGCGTGTGTATATACAGATATACACACACATACACAACATAAGTAAATAGGAATTTTCATAATTTAGGCCAGATTAAGTTTCAGCTCAGGCCTCAGCAAGTACTTTGTCCAGAAGCATGTCACTGATACTGTGACTAAAGAACCTCTATTAATCTTGTTTTCTGTTCCATGTCCTTTAATGTCTGCATTAAAAGAAATTACATCATCAGCCTTTAGAAAGGCAGGTTTCTGCAAAAACATGGGCCCAAGATTCTGAATATCCTGTGCCTATGCTGAGAAGAGAGCAACACAGGAGTGCTCATGAGCTGCTCGTTCCCACAGGATCAAACTTAGAAATCCTGATGGCTTTTGAGACAAGGTGTATTCATTTCTTCCTCTTTTTCAAGGGAGTCTAAATTACCGTCTTGCCTTTCATTATTCTCAGTTGACTCCTTCTGTATGATAATTGCAGCAAGGTTAAAAATGACCTAATGATTGCATTAGCTTCCACACAACTTTCCTCTTTTCACTCCTCCCTGACCTCTATCCACAATGAGAGATTAGTGAAGGACAAGCAGAAAAGTAAAGAGAATGTCTGAATATAGGTTGTCATACCCAGCCCAGCTGTTGCTAATAATAATTTTCTGAGTGCAAGCACTGGATGAGCCATTTGTCACGAATGATTTATTTGATGAAATTAGCTCTCTTTTTCACTCCTTGCAAACTTCCTCAGTAAAATCATGGAGACATTCAAAGTTGTTTGTTATGTATATAGGCCCAGGTGATTGTTTCTCTCCCAGAGCATGAGACTATGGATTAGTGGTAGACTGAGGTGCAAATGTTCAATAGAGGCTAATGATTTTGGATGCCTCTCCTTTTAGCTGTCTTTTTTGAACAGGCAGATCATGGCACTGAGCAAGTAAAGGCCCAAATCATTCTGAAAAAAATACCCCTTAAGGGATACCTTGGTTATTCATGCAAAATTGCTAATTGCTTCTGAAAATCTATCACCGTGCCTATTCATTATATGTCATTACTCACATTGGTGACATGGCAGACACTATAATTCCACGACTGAATGACTGAATCTCTGCAAAATGGAGTCTTGATAGACACCAATGAGTGACAAGTAAAGCTGTCTTCATGTCTGGAAAAAGGCATTCATACAGAAAACATTCCTCCTTCCACCTCTGTAGTCTGAACTGGGATGCCTATTAAACTGAGATTTTTGCTAAATGCTTTCCCAGCTTCTATAATTTCTCTTGGTCTTGTTTACCTTGAAGTTTCTAAGTATTGTCAGACAGATTCTGGCTTTGACCTCAGCTGAGAGACTCATAGACCTTATTCCACTATGTTCCCATTAGTTAGCCAGCTGTACTCCAAGGATTGCATCCATCCTGTGACACCTGACTGTCCAGGGACCTTTTAGGGGTTTCTTCATTCTAATTTGTATGGCTTCAGAACAAGAGGGGAAAATTGTGTTCCTTAGTTTGTGTCTGAGTTCTCTTGTCTGGGTTGGTTGTGGTTGATGAGACCACAGGAATGGGGTTTGCAGTCATGCCAATGCCTTAAAAAGTCCATCTCTTCATTGGACACTGGTGTAAAGCTGGTTCTGGGTCAATAACTGCACCAGGATTATGCTGCATTTCAGTAAAAAAAAAAAAAAAAAAAAGCAGTGTTGCTCAGGGAGACAACGACTGGCCCAGCTGGAGCTGACCACTGTGTTTGGTAGGGAACCAGCACAGACAGCAGGGCACGGCTGTGTCCTCTGTGATTCCTCCAGCACTACAATGCACAATGTCACTGGAATCACACCAGGGATCAGTGTGTCCCAAATAAGGCCTATTTCAGTCCCTAGGTAATTTGTAGCCATAGCTATTTGTACTATTATTTACTCAGGTTATTGATCTTTTAAGGCCGGTAGCTGTATCTGACCATGATTGACACAGGTGTCTTCATAGGCAGACAAGATAATGTAATGAAAGCAATAATACCAACAGACAGTGGTAAAATAATGGGGGGAAGGCAAGGGGGAGGAAGTGGTGATTTTAGTTCTTTGTCTTCCAATAATCGCTGCACAGCTTGACATCTGATTTCTTTTACCTAATCTCAGCATGCATCTCAAAAATGCTACTGGCCATCAGATTATCCCAGCAGATCATTAAATTTTCCTATCCTCCAGACTTAGGTATGCTGTGGAACTATCCAAGGATAATGAGCAGCCTGCTGTTGCACTCACCTGGTTGGGGTCGGTGTGTTTTATGAAAGCTTCCCACATATTCTCTTTAATGAATGAGTCCTTTCTATTTATAGGGGAATACTCAAAAGGAAAAAAGAAATAAATGACCTTTAGGTTTTTTTTTAAATGTGACCTTTAAGTTTTTTGATGGAAATGTATTCTTCAGACAAGTTCTTAGTTATCAACAGGAAACTGCAATATGTGATCCCAAAGCCATGTACAATTAAGCCTGCATATACGTAATGCTATTCTCCTTCCATGAATGCTGTACAGTCGGGGTCAGAGATAAAGCTTCCAGCTGCAATTACCCAAACAGCTGGATTGTTTGTATTCATGGGCTAAACATCTATTGCTTCTAGTGGCAAACTCGACATGGGTTATAGCAGTACAAATGCTGCTTACTGACTCTAGGAAAGAAAACATGTTTATCTGATAACAGATAAACTTACTTCCTCTGATAAACATTTAAATAAAAAAGCTTTCTCCCTCAAAATGCAAAAATGCATCCCCTAACTTCCCTAGTGGCAGCCAGCTTTTCCTGCTGTTCCTTATGTGTTCATGTCCTTCCTTTTCTCTCCTATTCATTAATTCCCACAAATGGTTCCTTCAGCTCAAATGACATGGCTCCAGACTGGTAGAATAGACTTGAGGACACTGAGACTAAAAAACTTAAATGCTCAATTTCAGCAATTTGTGGCTTGCACTGTAAAGCCAGTAAGGCTGTGGTGGGACCAGCTATTGGTGTAATGCTGCATTGCCTGTGTCCTGGGCAGCATTAACAGGGGCACTCAGCTGCCATCGGGGTGCAGAGAGTAAGGACCTGATTTCTTTTCCCATGTTAGGCTTTCTCACCCAGAACTAACACATCCATTTCAGTATGGCCCCAGATGACCTAATGATGATCAGCATTGTCTCCAAAATTATGATCACCGTGACTGAACAGGTTCTGAACAGGTGCCAGACATTCAGATATTTCTCCTCCTGCCACATGAACAAGAGGATGTATTGGCGTGCTCCCCTTGTTTAACCAACAGGGAGTGAACATTGAGTGACTGGCATAAGGTTATAAATGAAATTTATCAATGAAGAGGCAGACACGGAAAGGAAAGATATCAGGGTCTTCACTGTTAAAGCCAGTTTTGCTTTCATCAAGGAGAAGAAAATGTACCACAGTGAATGCAAGAATTAGAAAGCTGGTGAGTTAGAGAGAACTAATAACTATAGGTATAATAAAGCCTGCACTCATAGCCAAGGCTTTGAAACACCTTCAGTGGCAACCATCATCATGATTTTGAATAATGTCCAGCTACACTAAAACTAAATAAACAACTGAGTTTTCCCAAAATCCAGGGTACTTCGATCTGTAATTGATGATGAGCCACAGTTTTTGTCTGAATGGTTTTAATAGTAATTAATAAATTTACTCTAATAAAAATCTTGCTGGTAAGAAGTCCTTAAACATGACATTATTTACATAATTTCCTGCAACAAACAGCTGCGTAGCCCTCCACTCTGGTCATAACTTCTCAGTTGTAGTGCTCCTGCACCCAAACATTCACAAATCTTAAGGCAATGCCTGGCATTTATGCTACAAAGGAGATTATGGAAGAGGTGTGTCTCACAAGCTTGATTTGAAAACCAGTATTATAACTGGGGTCCAGATTCTGCAGTCAGATCCATATTGGTGACCCCTGGGCTGCATTGCAGGATGGGGCTCATATTTACTGATAGCTTTTAATTAGTCTGCATAATTCATTTCCACATCTGTTTTCCTATAAACAAGCCACTAATTAGTTCTGTGAGTCAGTGAAAAAGTGTACCAATGTGCCAGAGAGTTTAAAGAGCCACTGAAAATATTTGAAACACAGTCAATTTAGTTTTAATTATTTTTAAAAGG
Organism: Aegithalos caudatus; assembly: GCA_013389925.1. Taxonomy (NCBI): domain Eukaryota; kingdom Metazoa; phylum Chordata; class Aves; order Passeriformes; family Aegithalidae; genus Aegithalos; species Aegithalos caudatus. Next base: position 451,428 of record WEIU01010528.1, on the reverse strand, counting down.
AAAGCATGAAACACCCCTATCCGTTTTTAATTTCCTTCTTTTGAACTCCTCTGTTAATTTCAGAATACATAGTTGCAAGGTTGTGAGTATGTCAAAGACTTGTGTCTCCAGAGAAAATCCACTCCAGCTTAAGATTTCTGCTATTTTCTACTGCTTAGCTTTACTCAAGTGGTAGCTTGATCACTCACCTGAAAAAGTAAATTATGATATTAAATTTTCTTAGTACTCCAGCCTCCTGGCCTAATGCAGCAAAGCAATACAGTTCTTAGTTCCCAGGCCAGAGTCTTATACATGATTGGTATGGAGAAGATGAGATGTTTCTGACTAGGAGCAGAAAACATGAATAGGAGACTCTCTCTCTCCCCATCCACTGGGAGAAATGAGCAGAGCTCACTACAAGCCCGCTCAGACACAAGGGCCTCTGTGCCCTTGCACAGAGCTCTCCTGGGTGATCAGTTTAATATCTCCACCAGGACCTGTGTAAGGAAAAGCAGACACTTCATGTAGATGAGTTAGCCTTGATCTGACTGCCACTCCTAATTTCCAAAGTCTCATTCTGCTCAGACACAAGTATAGAGCAACTGGGTCAGGTCTTTGCACGAGCAAAGATGAAACCTTGCTGTGTTCAGATGTGTTAGAAGTCAAAAATTAAACACTTGTAGAGCTCATTAGGCTTTTAAGTTCCTCCTAAATCTTAGTTTTGTCTGACTAAATCCTTTATTGACTCTGACTGAAAGCCTTGGTGCTAGGCAGCTATCCTTCCTGTTTAACCTCGTGTCACCTGTGTCACTTGTAACAACAGAAACTAAAATAATTAGGTCAATTTTTTAATGAGGACTTTTGCTTTCCAAGCTGACTACCCCTTTAAAGATAAGACACCTCTCTGATATAGTTAGGGCCTAATAGCTAAGCACAATATCTTTTCTCCACCCTCCATGCTTCTTAAAATGAGGCTTATAGCAGGCCAGCCATTTAAACTTCCACTCTCCGTTGACAAGTCAGGATGACTTTGGTGAACAGTCTATTTCTTCTGATTATTCCTTGCCACTGTGAGGGATTACGGCTGAGCACCAGCGGCTTTCCAGCACCAGCGGCTTTCCTGCACCAGCGCCTTCCCTTTCCCCACACCCAAAGACTTGACCCAAACACACTCTCCTTGCAGATTACATTGGAATCGCTAATGCAATTTTGGCCTGACTTTGATGCAGCACTCTATTGATGTGGGGTGACGCCGCAGCAAAGCAGCAAGGTTAGACCTCAGCAGTGATTAAGCCGGAGTCCCCGGGCTCAGGTGCGCCTTCCCCCGCCCGTGCGGCTCCCACCGCTCCGGCCAGGGGAGGGCAGGATGCGAGTTCAGCTGTTCCTGTACGCCCCTCGGGATGATAATCCCGGCCCGTTCAGCTGATGAGCAGTCGAGTGATCAATCAATCAGTCAGGAAATCTGATTTTTGTAAGCATCACCCTCGCCAGCCGGGAGAGCCATGCAGACCATGGGTGTGGGTCCGGGTCGGGGTCCGCTATCCCAGGGGTCGGGGGCGCCAAGGAGAGCTCCCCGTGTCTCCTCTGGAAACCCTGGGACCACCTCTGATCGCCTTCCGGGAGGGCCAGGCAGGGAAGCTCTGGACCGGGCTTGACAGAAGAGCGGATCGAGCATCAGTCCCGTCCGAGTCTCATCCCCCCTCTCTGGACGTGTGGCTGAGCTTCGGCAGCGGGGCTGGGGCTCGTCGGGCTGTGTACGTGCCAGGATATCATGCAGGATATCATGTATATTTTATGTATGTGTATATAACATACGTAGCACATCTGAGCCGGGGATCTTTAAAATGTTCCAGCCACAGTGGTACCCAAAGGAGAGGAAAAAGGTGGGGATTTAAAAAAAAAAAAAAAAAAAAAAAGGAAGACTTTATTATTTTTTTCTCTCCAGGCATCTGATTTACTCCGTGACTCTGATGCTTATCAACAACGCGTGAAGATTGCAGTAAGGATCCTCCCTGGAAGGCGAGGAGGAGCAACTTCCAGGGGGCTGGGAGGAGGTGGAGTGCGGCGCGGCTCTCGCCTATAAGGAGGTGCCCAGCGAGCGGCTGGTGCTTCCCACCCAGCTGCCGCTCGTAAGGTGAATTGCCGCGGCGGCAGTCGGGGCAGCGGGCTCGGCTCGGGCACTGCCGCCGGCGTCCGGAGCGGCTCCTCCAAGGGCTGCGGAAGTGTCCCCCGGCCGGCCCCGGCTTCCCTTCACCCGGAGTGCTTGGATGCTGTATGGAGTAAATGAGCGGAGGCAGAGCGAGCGCACAGAGGCTGAGAGGCGCTCGGAGACCGGGACCAGGAGAGACAGGCGGGCGTCTGGCTTTCCCCTCCGGGGCTGAAGATGGATTCCCGAGCCCTCGGGGGCTTCACTCTGCTGCTCTTCACTTTATGGCATCTGGGATTAACTGCAACAAATTGTGAGTAACGGGAGTGCAAGGAGTTGCCTAGGGTTGGGGCGGGAGGAAGAGATGGGGAATAACTCCCGGAAAAAGGGGGTTATTGCGCTATGACCTCTGAGAAACTTAGCTCGGCTCCGCTTTGCTAATGGAGCTCAGAAATGCAAAGTTGGGGACAGATGGAGGGACTGCTCTCCCCCGTCCTGCTGGTGTGGAGGTGGGAGTGAACGGGAGACTCCGGAGCCTGCGAGGAGCCGCTTGGGGTTTTCCGCACGGTTTGTTGTCCTTTCGCTGGCTGCATCTTTTTGCGGTCGGTGGCCGCTGTCGCCCTGCCTGGGCTGCGGGCCATCGGCCGGGGTCGTGCATCAGCCTGGCAGGGAGGGTCGGTTCTTCCCGCAAGGGCCGGGGGATGCTGCGATTTTGCGGGCGCAGCCTGGTTCCAGCGTGGCGGAGCAGCGCCGGTGGCACTGAGCATCTTCAGCTGGCCCGGCGGTACCGTCGGTTCCGCGGGCGCTTCCCACGGGCGCGGTTGTGTCCCGGGGCGTGGTGCTCGCGGTGCCTGCTGCCCCAGCATTTCCTGGCTGGGAAGTCGCCGTTTGCTCTTTTTTTTTATTTTTTTTTTTCCCCCCTCGGGAGATTCGCCCCGTATCTCCGGCGGCCCCGCGGGGTCGGTCCCCGCAG
>WEIU01010528.1:437808-448247 GCA_013389925.1 Aegithalos caudatus | reverse complement strand
CGAGAGGGCGCTGTTGCCCCGCCGGCGGCGCTGCCCCGGCTGAGCCCCGCCGGCAGCGCTGTCCGTCCGTCCGTCCGTCTGTCCGTCCGCTCCCTCCAACAGCCCGGCCCGGCCTCTCTTCTCTTTCTTCTCTTTTCCTATGTATGTGTTTTCCTCCTCTATCTTCTTTAATTTCCAGTCAATTAAATCACGGTTAATATGTTTTAATAACGCTCGCGAATACTAAATGGCAGGCGATTTAAGGCTGAGGGTTGCCATTACGGATGCGGCCATAAAGTTAATTCCTAACACTTAAAAAGAAACTCTGCGTTAATGAGTTTTACTATTTCACGGGTGACAGTTTAATTGCACAGTGCCAATAAACATTTCCATTGAATATGCGCTGCTTCCTAAATATTTAGAAGTCAATCTTAAAGCGTGATGATCAATGGTTTTATTATACTGTACAGATTTTACTTATTCATTGAGCAATGAATTAGCATGGAATCAGCTGTAAGTGCTTTCCCAGGAGCTGAGTGAAGGAGCCTGTGAATCTGTAAGAGCTGCAAGTTCCCTAGAAACCTCGTTAGATTCGCGTGTGAAGATCTATGTGTGCTCGCACAGACCTCAATAATTGCACCCAGTATGAAAATTCATCACCTTCTTAAATAAATCATCTCCTTATGTTGGAGCTCGGGGAGGCTGTGTGCTATGCCTCAGTTTTGGGCCAAGAAATTTTTTACACGAGCTAAAATATTGAAGCAGTATCCTGAAATATATTCAGGTAGCTGTAGGAAAGTGTTATCACGTTAAAGGGTTACTGAGCTTCCAGGTACCCAGTAAACAACGGAAATAACAGAATTCCATGTATGAGAAGCTTCGGTGCAGGTGATTGTCAGAAGCTTCTGTTTGAAAGCCTAAGTGCAAATGATTGGTTCTGCACCCTCCTCGGTTTGAATGCTTTGGCCAAAGGAGTTGCATTCAGATGCCAGTACTGGTATGCTCACAGTGACTTCAGCAGGTTTGTTCCTGATAGAATTTGTGAACAAGAACAAAACTGGGCTCAGTATAGTTGAAAAGAACTATGCTTGGGGCAAAGGGAGAGTGCAGCTCATTTAATTTTCTTCCTAATATCTAATATGTCTTTAATTTAGGTTTTTTTCCTTGCTTCGAACTTGTAGAACTCTTAAAAATGATTCTTTTCTCACTTATTTAATTTACTGTAAAATAACAATCCTGAGTAAGTAAAAATCTTCTCTGCCACTAAGATATTTGATTCTAATTTTCTCTTTGGTAATAGTTTTTAATTAAAGAAAGAATTGGTGAAGAAACTGCTTTGAAACACAGCTACAGGCTAGGGGTCAGTAGACATCATTAGAAAGATCAGAATTGCCAAATGCTAATAAAACATTAGAAATTCCTCCCACTTTGCATTTTGCATTATTTTACTAAATTAGGTAAATAGAGTGGTAATAGGATTTCTCCCCAGGATACTAATTACTAGAAAATTAATAAATAGCCATGTACGTAATGCTGGAAATGTGGTGCATGTGATGTCTGGGAGAGCTGAAACTTCAACATTTATCAGATAGACAAGGAGACACAAAGCCTTGCCTGCTAAATAATAAATTAGTTGCTCTTTAGAAGCATATTCTATGATCTGAAAACATTAGTAGCTTTGGTGGGTCTAGACTTGTTGAGCCTTTTTTNGTTTTTTGTGCCTTTTTTTTTTTTTTTTTTTTTTTTCTCTACCTTTTTCATTTTAAAGTTAGAAGGCGGGAGCAGTAGTAAAAACAGGAAAGGAGATATGAACTCATGTTTTCCTTTAGTGGTTTGCTATATCAGTTCAGGGCTAGTCTGCAGCTGCAGAAAAGAATAGCAGGAACCATTAGTGATCTTCCACCCAGTGTTGTGTATCTTAAAAATATTCCCTATTGCTTATGCCTCTCTCCCCCATACTTGTATCTTTCTTGACTGACATTTCACACATAGCCTGAAAGATGTAGCCTATTAAAACACCTCCTGGTCCAGTGGCACCTTTTGACTGCCATTGTGAAAGTTATTCTCAAATTATTACATCTTTCTGTTCCAGAACCCAGCTGCCTCTGCCACCTACAACACCACTGATGTTTATTATCTGTTTTCACCAGCACTTATTAGCTGATCAGGAGACTTTCAAAACTTTAACTTAAACCCAGTCATAAGTGACAGTCAAAGCTGCAGAAATTCAATGTGTAGTAGAATGAAATCTTCTACTGAAGTTCTTGCAGAAATATATGGTCAATGTCCAGTCCATTACTCTGCAGTAGATTTTCATGTGGCTGTACAGGACACATTTGCCTTTAATATTTCAGTTCAGTTAAAAATAGGCAATGTGTGGGGTTTTTATTTATTTTGAAAAAAATTATTGAAGGAAATGTAATTTTTTTGGACATGGAAGTTATATATATATAATTTTTTTATTTTAGGCAACCAGTGTTCATTCTGATTGTAGCCTTCCTTTCTCTGCACTAGTGATAATTACACAGGAGTCAGACAAGTGTAAGTGAAAACTTACAGGAGCAAATCTGACTGGATATTTGAGGCCATCAGGATCAGGAGGTTGTGTTTGGGATTTGTGTAACAGTACAAATGAGACCTGTTGAGTCAGCTGTGGCAAAGGCAAGAGGTCTCTTAAACAGTGACCTTTCTATCCATGTGGTCAGAAATGCTAAGTTTGAAAAGCTGTGCTGAAATAGGGAGAATATTGATCGTTGGTTTGTGGCCTGTGTGCTTGCAGGCTGAGTAAAGAGCTTTTCCTCTGCCTCCAGTACTTAAATATTCCTAACAAGAGAAGAATATTCAGACATGCTTTCCTTCTCTTAGTTTCATATGGGGGAAGGGGAAACACAAATGCTAGCTTTTTCATGCCTTCACATGTATCAACAGAGAAATGGTACAAAACAATGAGGTTTCCTGAGAGAAAAGTTGTGAATTACCCATAGCTGATTGATGCTTCCTTTGCATATCTGTCATTATCTAGCTTTCAATCCCTTTGACTCAGTCAGCACCCCTTGGCTGTGGACCAGCCTCAGGATGGTCTTTCCATGGATTACAATTGTCTTTGGATTCTGCATCCACCAGGCAGATGGCATTGCCAGCTACAGGAGTCCATCCAGGGTTATTATCTCAACCTCCAATACATTATCTACTTGGAGATTTTTTTTTTTCCTCTTAATGTCATGCAAATGCAGCAGGTTTTTCCTTATAAATTAACAGCAAGAACAAATTGTTTTCAAATGTGCTTGGTACGTTTGTACAAAGTATAGATTTCAACTGGAAAATGTGGTGGGTAGAGCAACCTGCTTGTGAAGCTCTCCCTGCACAGGGCCTGTACAGGCTTCTGCCAGCACTCCGGTCTGTGTAGGACTGGTGAAGTTTATTTTAAGTACTGTAATCATTCTTTTACCAGTGGGAAACTGAAGGTGTGTATATAAACAAGAAATAAATGTACAATCAATGTGAGAATCTAAGTAGCTAAAGCCTTAAGGGTCAATTGAGTTGATCCCATATGGAATGGTCGTGTCCCATTCTCTGTCGTTGATTCATATTCATATTTGCTATATGTGGTAGTTTCTAAATCCATAGACTACTCCTCATTTCCTTTTCCTCTCCTTCTCCTTTCTCTGCTGCTATTTGAAGCAAGTGGAGTTTGGATATCTGAATACTGAAATAAATAAGAATCCAAAGGCAGTGGGAGTGTGAGGTAGCATTTATTTATTTTTAGCCCCCCAAATGGATTTTTCTGTAGATGTGACAGATTTCAGCTCTATTGGCAAACTTGAATTACAGTCCTACCTACCTCCTCTTCTGAAAGGGACACAAGAAGGGCAGAAAGATAGGTCTGAAGGTGTATCTGCCAGCTCACATGTGTCAGGCTCTATTTCCTTCCCCTTTGCCTGCCAGCCTCTAGAATCCTACCAAGTGTTCAAGTGTTCCTGGGCTGTCTGTACAGGGCATGGGTAACTTGCTGTGGCCTTTTTTTTTCCTAATAATAATAATAATAAAGACATCTGCTGTGTTTTTCCACTCTCAGAATTAGGGGAATGGTACTCTGTAGCATCCACTTTTTCAGTCTGCTGTGGCCTTACTGATACAAGTATTGTCTTTATAGGATGTGTTTCCTGCTGGACTCATCTCTTCTGTGTCTGTGCAAAAGATAAAAAAACCCTGGTAGATCTTTATGAACATTTTCCTTCTGCTTTCAGTGAAGTCTTTGAGAGACATGAACAGTTTTCTTTTTCCTTTTAATTAAGCTCCCTCTACTCAAACCACGAGACAGGGGAAGAGAAAAATATAATCATGACATAATGAAGGTTTAAAATCAGAGGCAGTTCTTGAAGTCTTTCAAAGCATCACTTGGTAAGGCAGGAAGCATCAGCAGAGATATTGTCATGTCTGTGGAGTTATAATAAAACAAGATTTAATTTTTATTTTTTTTTGTACACAGTGCTGGACTGATATAATTGATTATTAATTTCCTTGTATTAATGTTGTCACTGTGCAGATTCTCTTGGGCTAGTAATGACATTTGTTCACTAGATGAGTGCAACTGATGTTTTAAATGATAAAACAATTCAGTATAGAATTTAGAGGGGAAAAAAGATGGCAAAACACAGATTTACTTTTTGTTAATTATGTGCTCTACTAAGCAAATAAATAAAAATTGGTAGTTCATAGTGTGGTAATCTACCTGCCCTTCTACACAGATATATTTCAATATATGCAGAAAATATTTAATACTTTAGCTGGTATTTTCTCCAAAAATAAAGGAAGGTAGCTTAGTAAAAGTGAGGGCATGAAGCCATTTGTAAATATCATGAAGGATCTTGCTTCATCTGTATTCCAGGGGAGGAATACCATTTTTATGGCTGTGTTTTTATTTTGCATGATAGTAGCTCTTTCTCTACGTTCTAATAAACATATGCTGGAACTTGGATAACTTGGTCCATCTCCTGCAGAACTTTGTGTCCAGAGATTATCAGTACAGGTTCAGAATAAAGCAGTGGAAGTCTGTATGAACCTGCCTATCTACAATTTTAATTGGGCATTAGAGTACTGGTCCATTCACTTGTATTGTATTTTGTAACCTGTCAATTGGAGGCCTGCAGGGTTGATTTTTTTTTTTTTGGGTTTTTTGGAATGTACAATTGTAGTACTTAAACTGAAAATAAGGTACAGAGCACAAAGTGATAATGGCAGGTTTTATTTTATCTAGTAAAATAATAAAGACTTTAGCAGTCTCTAACCTTGCATTCTCCACTGCAACACCAGGGATGTCAACTTGTGTAGTCCTTGAATAATCCAATTATCATGAGTGTGCTGCAGCCAGGACAGTAGGATGTGATGAGTTCATGAACATCTGTGATAAAAAAAATTCTGTCTTCTATAGCAGAAGTTGTTTGTGGAAATAATTTTGGAAGAGAGATACTTTTCTACGCTTTTTCAAACACTGTATATGGAGTTGGAGATTTTTTCCTGGTTGAGAAGAAGATTTTAGTATTAGAGAAGTCGAGAAATTATTCACACCACAAAAGCAGAGCTAGGCACTTAGTCTGTTCTCTATCAGTTGCAGGCCACCTTTTGTCCTCATTTTGCACATGCTGGATCAGAGAGGAGTCAAGCTTGGAATCAGACCCCTGTGTGCTGGTGTGTAGCAGGTAGGAGGAAGCTTCTAGTGAACCCTCAGTTTGAGTCTGATAGACACAGGCTTTGGGTAACAGCAGCTCAGCAATTTGTTTTGTTATGAATGGAGATTATCCAGATAACTAGATTTAAAGTAGCATCCAGCACTGCTGTGACTCATGATCTGGAGGGTGTTTCAGTTCCAGGATTGTGCTGTATTGGGAGAGGGTAGCCCAGATTTCTGACCATAGACACTGGCTTATCAGTGAGTTGCATGTAGGTGCTGGAGGTTTGCTGGGAAGTCTCTGTGACTTCCTCCTGCCATAGTCAGCATCAAACATGTTACACCTGTGATAAACTTGTAAAATGCCTTCACTGTTCCCATGCTGAACAATACTACTCCAAATTTGAGGCTAAGGGGTATTTTAATGAGCATCACTGTAATGTGGATTCCTAAGAGCAGTAACAAGAAAAAGCTAACTTTGTAATTGCTCAGTGAATACCATTCGAGACTATAAAAGGCTTTTAGTAGCTGGTGTTAATGCACTCTTTTCCAAACTGTTAATTGCTTGGGATCTGTGATATCTTTATGGCATAAAGAGCATTGAGTTGCAGTGGGACACACAACATTCCATTCAGCTTGGAACTTGGAAATACTCAAAAGATGTTCAGCAACAATCACAACAGTGGAAACTGCAAAGAATAACTGGGATCATTCTGAGGAACGTTTCTCTTTTGACACTGGTAATTAGGGTTCAGCACAGAGCCCCAGTACATGAAACAGAATGGTGTTCAATGCTAACCACCGTGGCACTGCAGCAATTGGACTGGAAAGGAAACAAATGTGTTTTCCTTCTCTCTTTTATTGTGTGTATTGAGAAAGATTGAGTGTTGACCCTTAGGAATTCTGGGGCATAAATTTTTCTTCTAAAACTATTCAGTGCACTGTGTTGCCAATAAAGTAGTAAATAATAATAATAATTTTCAAATGGGTAGAATCCTTTCTTTGTTCCCAGATGGGCAATAAGGAGTTGATAAATGCTGTACTGCCTGGATAAGAATTGGCTTGTTCCATTTACTGCTCTAAATGGTGAAGCATTGTTCCTCAATGACAATGGTTCTTCACTGATGACAGCTCGTCAGCGCTTCAGGAACAGAGACAAATGCCTTGTGATCTATGCCACCAGTGACACATCTATAGTCATTCACAAAATAGTTTAATGATGTCTTTATGTTTGGGCATCAATAACCCCCACTTAAGATGTAGATACTGAGCCGTTGTGCTTGTCCTCCTCCTGGGTCTTAAAAGCAACCTGCTGAGCATTAATATATAATTTTCTTCCTTCCCTTGATGCAAATTTTTCATTGGAGCAGGAGGGGAAATGGCGTGTTCTGATTGGAGACTGTGTTGTGTCTATGAAATTATACATAAGGAAAGGAGAAGGAGTCTGAGGTGTGCAGGCAAAGAAAGGAGGTCACAAAGAATGTTCTTCCACTTTCCTGCTACCAGCAGCAGCTTCCTAGTGCACTCAGTGAAGAGGTCTAAATTAATGGTCCAAGTGAGTCATCAGTGAACCCTTAGTGGGAACACGTTCATTTGTAGTAATCAGGATTGATTTATGAATAGGACAAAAGGGACCAAATAAGCTATGAAAATGCGTGTTGTAGATGTGTTTTTTTTCCCCTGATGAATAATTCATCCTCCTCTAGTATCCATGAAAACAAAAACACTGTGCACGTAAAAACCCATTAAAAAAGTTAATCCCGCAAATGGCTGAACACGGAGAAAATCAGCTTTTGTTTTAAAAGGTAGATTTTCTCAAATCTTCTCTAATTTGATTTGCCAGTGGGATATAATTTAAGTCAAACAAGTTAGCAGCATTACTTGCTATATAAAGGTCTAAATATTTAATAGATTTTGATAAATGCCTGCCCCCCAGGATAAAGAGCTGAGGAGCACTCATTTTCCACAGTGCAGAGGGTAAGCTAAACCAAATAGAAATGACAAACACAATGGAGAGGGAGCTTCTGTTCACAGGATATGGTCCTCCAAATCTGGCCTTGGGAGAACTTGCAGTGCACCTACATAATCCTGATTCTAAATAATCCTGCACAAGTGACCTCAAATAAAAATGATGGAAGCTTTTTAGTGACTGTAAAGACTCACGGTCTCCACATGCCTGTAAAATTGCCTACAGTGAGCCTCTCTTAGGCAGAGCACATGCTCTGGAACATGCAGGATGCTGTGTATTCACATAATCCTGGTGGCCATCTGCCCATCTCTTCCTGGATGGACATGTCATTGGGAAGGGGAGCATCAGTGCCCCCACAGGGACAGGTGCTCCAGAGGAGCTCAGGTACCCTGTATAAAGCTATGTAGGAAATCTCTGAAAAAAGAGAACATGAACTTGGGTGTGATGGATTCTAGCTGGGCTCTTTACCCCTAGGCTGCCCAACCCGTGGTGCACCTCTCATGTCAACACTAAACAGAGCATCAGAAAGAAGGGAGAAACCTTACACAGAAAGAACAGAAAGATTTCTTCCTAACTGCCCTCAAAAGTTCACAGGGGTTGGTTTGTGTTGTCTTACTATTTTTTAATTTTGTAGAAAAATAGTTTGCATTTTAATTTTAGAACAAGAACCTCCTTCAGCAACCCTAAGGAAGATTAAACAGCTATGGCATTTTTCACAGAGACTGTTTATTTGGAAAAGAAAATGAAAATTTGATGAATTTCAATCAGATGTAGCTTGCAGCATTCAAATATTTATGGATTATCAAATTCCCTTTTCCCAGGTCTGCTTCTTAAGTACAGAGCTCATCTTATATGTAATATTAATTCTCATTATTCTTAGACAGTTATTCACTGAATTCTTGTGCAGACTCAGTTCATCTAGGACCTGGTCTAAATTTCAAGAAAATGAAGGAAATGACTTGCACTTGAATTTCAGATCATAATTTCCTCAGAAGCCTGTTCATCCACTATGCAGATCCTTGTTATTGTTCTCCTGCAAAGTTTATTTTCCTTAAAATCTGTCTGGCAATGTATGCAATACAAGTTGTGTTTGTAGCTGTCAGCAGTGGGAAGAACTATCCTTTTTCCTAATGGTTGCTGTTCCTTTTGAGCACCTCATTTGAGAGTGAGTTGACCTGTTCTATTGTCATATTCTGTGCCACCCTTGTATTCAACTTACTGACAATACAATTAGTTAAAGCTGCACATCCTTTTGTGCACTTTGCATTTTTTTATCAACAATTGTTCTGTTTTCTGAACTGTCCTGTTTTGAGTTGAATACACTCCACTGTAATCCATAGGATTCCACTGTGATAACAGCATTTTGCAAGCATTACAGAAAATGTTTTAGGTGTTCAGAAAAGGTGATAGTCCAAAGGTATTTCTTCCAGGCAAGTATGAGCTCACTGTCCTGATGCTCCTGGGTCCACAGATGAGAATTTGTAGCCAGCGTTTTGTTAGTAACATTAGGTACATGTGCTTGCTGAATTACTAATGTTAAACATTTTAACTATAAAATTAGATTTTTTTTTTGCAAGTTATAAACTATTTTCCTTTTGAAACCTACAGTTGGTAGCTGGACTTGTTTCCTGGGTCCTCTTCCAGAGAGACTGCACATGAGTCAAATCAATCTCTTTACTGCTCCATTAGGAGTTGGGATTACAGACTCCTTTACACGCCTACATTCATAACCAAGTGTTTGCCAAAGCCCAGATTGTTTTTCAGACAAGCAGTGGAGATGTACTTTTCATCTGTGCTTTTGCTTAGGAGCTGTGGCTGGCTTTGTCAGACTAGGCCAACCTGTATGAAGGAAGTTGCCTCCTTTCTTGAGACCTCAGCAGAAGAAGACCTGCTAAACACAAGTCATTTTTCCACTTAAGCTTGTAAGGAGGTGGTGTCCACTGCCATGACTCATCCCATTTCACCACAAATGCTTGTTATTTCACTTGCCTTGACAGCCTTGATCCAAACATCACCAGTTTTGCCATTGGGTCCAGGCATTACTGGCTTCTGTGAATTAAATAAGGAAGTCCTGATTTGAAAGCCATTCTCTGATAGCAAGCAGACAATGAGTCAGAGCTATAAAAGAACAGATTTTCCTCCTACCCTCTCCATCTTGCACCCATCCTAACCTTAGTAGAATCTGATTTATAGAGCCTGGGCTTTTTGTCAATTTCATCTAATTAGCACAGGCACTGAGGTCAGTATTCTAACACCTGACAGACTTTACCAGGGTACACACAATTACAAGTGCAATTATCTGTTTTTCTGCTGCACTGAAAAATGTAACATGTGAAAATTAACAGAAACCCCCTAACGGTTAGGATGAAAGTGTGGGTGTTAGGGAAGAGGCACCTTCTTCAAATTTGAAAGGCTTGGGCTTGATGCTTGACTTTTTGAAAGCTTTCCCAGGCATCACTGGGTCATGTGCTTAATTGTTTTGAGCTCAAGTTTACCCATTTTTCATTAGGGCTAAATGTTCATATGTACGCAGGCTTTCACCTGCCAAGAGGGGTTGGAGGAAAAGGTTCTTCTGCTAGGCAGTAACTTAATATATACAATGCTTCTTTTAAAAGTACTAACTGCATCTGTGAATGATGGAGTCTCTGAACCATTAAGATTGTGCTGGCCCTCTCTAGTGGGGTCAGTACGCAGCAACTTTACAGGGTCTTTGTGTAAATCTGCAATTATGACGTCTTCAGTGTGAGAGCTGTGGGCTCGTTGGCTGACAACCAGGATAAGAAAACATCTTTCTTGAGCAGTGTGCCCTTCCAGTCATTTCTA
>WEIU01010528.1:418178-437739 GCA_013389925.1 Aegithalos caudatus | reverse complement strand
TAAGGTAGTCAGAAGACCTGCACAGGAGAAGGGCTATCCCACTTATTCCTTACATTAAGGGAAACTACAATCTTAGCTTAGAGGAAAGTCGGAGCAAATCTATAAAGTCATATTCAAGCTAAGCTTTGTAAATTCAAAGACAGGCACTTATTTCAGTGTTCAGGCAGGGAGAAAAACAGTTCACAGCTGGAAATGCCTGTTCTCTTCCACAAGATGCACAGAGAAGGGTAATTGATTTAGACTCCTTCAGGACAGGAATGGGTTTTCTGTGTTAGTAAGTGTGAAGCACAAGGTCTTTATCCTAGTGGGGGGATCTCTTCATGCCAGTGATAACAGCAAAGTCTGCTCTGAAGGCTCTGTATGAATGCAAATCAAATGTATTTTCTGCTTCTTTGGCAATTTTGTATGTCACTGACTGGTGGCAGTCTGTAATAGTTTGATGAGAACATTGAGACCTTTGTAGTCTGGGACTAGTAAACTGAACTTCAACTCTCAAGGAGTGAGTAGTTTTTTGGATTAGTCCTTAACTAACAAACATGAAACTCACTAAGCTGATATTGAAGGTAAGAGTTCAGTAGTTCTTAGCTACCCACCATCCATATATTTGTATTTTCTTCAGCTAGGAAATAATGGTGATAGAAAAACCCTTTTCCCTTCCATGCCTCCTTTCCTGTAATCTGCTTTTTGAGGTTCTTCCATAAGCATATGAAAGAAGCAGGAATAATTCATGATGCTCCAAAGCATTACTTTAATCAGTAAGACCATGTGTTTCATTGAGGCCATTCTTGTATGAAGCACAGTATCAAAAACAGTCTGAGGCTAGTTACCAGTATGTTGAAAGCCAAATGCAGCCATGTGATTATCCCACTGCATGACAGTTTTGTCAGAATTATTAAAAACTACTATTATGTATTTTACTACTATTTATTTGTGCTAACAAATAAATCTTGTGCTTATACTTAGTGTGTTATGAATAAATAGCACGTAACACATTGCCTCACTTCATTCACTGAAGTGACCAAGATCAGAACAAAGTGAAACAGTCCTCAGTTATGCAAATGACCAGGCTTAGAGTGAATCTGCCTGTGTTAAGTCAGAAATCTGATTTTTTAAAATATATATTAAGCTTCTCTGAAGAAGGGAAAATTTGATTAAAAAGAGATTCAATGAGAATTCAGAATAATAAGTCATGTCTGTTTTTCCTCTGCTAGAGCCTTGGAAAAGTGCTGGTTCCTGAAGGAACATGATGAGGTGCAAATAGGAAAGAAATAGGACCCACCTCCTTCATGAATTTGGACCTTCCCATTGTACAAGTACTGTTTTCAATATTCCTTCCCCTGATAGCAGGAGACTCAGCAATGGCTGCTTTTCCCCAGCTTTGTCCTATATTTATTTTTTTCTGGTAAAGCAATTTCAATTACACTATCTTGTCAAAGACCCCAGATTGGCAACATCCAGCTACTTGGGCATTGTGGTATCATTTCAGATAGATTAATAGCTGTGTCCCTCAAATATTGAAATTCTGGTAGAATCAAGTGTGTCAAATCAGCCATAGAAATGACTGCTCTGTGTACAGACAAGCACTGGTATTTTTCAGGTCAGTAAAGGATTTGTCTCTGTCTTCTAGAAATGGCTGATTCTAAGGTTGTTGGCCAGTTTTGATGGAAGAAGTGAAAAAGCACTTCAGAAGCCATTTCTAGGAATCTTTGGGGAAATTATCTTCGTTTATCAGGTTACATTTTCTGTCGCTGATACTTTGTTTTCTAATGTTTAAATACCTGCCTTCATAGTTTGAAAAGTAAATGGCTACAGAATCTCATTAGGACTGTTGAGGTTGTGTTTTACAGTATAAACATCTTTCAGTTCAGTCCAGAGGATTTAATTCTTAGCTTAACATTTAGAAAAGCAATAACACAGTTAAGCCATGGTAAACTGAACTGAGTACTCTGTGTGCTCACTGAAGTCAAATGTTCCAGTAAACAGGATCAGAAGCCAGAATGGTTCAAATGGAAGAAAAGTATTTATAATTCCTAATTGACTCTGAATATTGCAAAGCATGTAGAGCTGATAAATATAAGTGCTCTCTCATCCCTTTCTTTTAAAGGAATTTAACTTATTTCATTTTATCATCTAAATATTAGTTCCTCCATCTTGAAATCAAATAATGAATGCTCAGCCCTTACCATGAGATATCAAATCCTCAAAAGATATTGTTCCTGAATTCTGCTGACTGCTTAGTTCACTGGAAATTTGATCTTGAGTAATACCTCCAGATCCTTCCACTGACTTCTGTGTGTGCATTTAACTGTATGTGACATTTTAACAGAAAAGCTGTAGGTGTGCACACTGCCAGCTCTTCACACAGAGCAGGATGATATCTTAGATATTGCTGCTATTATAGAAATCCATTTTGTTACAATTACTAAAATAAAACAAAAAATGAGGTGTTGTATTGAAAGAGTTTCCTGACTAAATCCATCAATTTCAGTTTTTGTATTTTCTTATTGCCTTTTTTGTACTATTTTTCTTTTGAGACGAGAATAATTTTCTAAGATTGAGTAGCTTCAATATCCTGGTTAATTAGACATTTACATTTTTTTGAGGATGAGTCATTAGAAATTTGACTTGTATGCAATCCTTTCCAAGAATTACTCTAATTTGTGACTTGTGATCATTTCTCTTTTAATGATGGCTAGTGGGGTGATGCTCTGCATTACCAAGAAAAGGACATTGTGATGAGCTAAAGGAATCTCTGTGACTAAACTTCCCCTGTATCACTGTGCAGTTTATGCACTGAAATGTTTCTGTGGCGTCAGGGTGGACTCTTTGTACTTGTTGTCTGATTTTAAGAATACGGAAGAAGTTGCCTAGAAAGGGACATCATTAGTCCCTTATACCTTCAAGCTCTCTGCTCAAGAGCCTGCTGCTGTTTCTGATAAGAAGAAAGAGTACATCCAGAAGGACCTTTATGCAGGCGATGTGCTCTGATTTCTCTCTGCCATTCAGTCATTTCACTCGCTAGCTTTCAACTTGTCTTCAGTCACGCTGCAAGTGCTTGACCTCTTTTTTTCCCTTCTTTTTTCTTTTCCTCTTGCTTATTCTGCTCAGCCCTCTGATTCAATGACTAATCTGTGTCTCAAAGTCAAAAAAAACCAATGGGTGAGTTGCTTTTTCTCCCATGATCTCTCTAATTCTCACCACTTTTAAGTTCAGGATCACTGTCCTCCCTGTCCTTCAGCCTTACCACTGTAGACTGCCCTGGCTTTCTGCAGTCCGGCTTGTATCAAGATCTTGTTACTTCTTCCTCAAATTAAATGCATTTTCTACAACTCTGTGTCATGCTGATACATGCAATCCCTCCTCTCTTCTATTAGAAGTGGTAAATAATGTGGGAAGTGTTGTTTTATGGTGAAAGTATAAATAAAGTAAAAAGTGTAAATAAAGTAGAAAGAAGAAGAAAAGCAAGGGTCCTTTAAAAATAATATAATAATAATAATAAACACTAGGAATACTCCTGATTTCAGTAAAATCACCTTCCAAGCAAAGAGACACAATCCCTGCTAGAAGCAGGAAAACACATAATTTTATCTGAAACTGCAGATGGGGTTTGTGAGTGTTCAGGCTGAATGGGCGGCTCAGAAACAGCGGAGTCTGCTTTATCTGCTCCAGCCTAGCACCTCCTCTCTTTATTGCTTATTTGGCTCTGAAAAGTCCTTTCTTCTAAGCCATGAGGTCCAAACTTTTGTTGAATCTGGCATTCAAAGTTCATTACCGTTTCATTTTAATGCTGTTATATTTGCACCCAAGCATAAGTGTGTTTATGTATATAAATGTTCAAAGGTAATTAGTTATACATTATGTATGTATATGAATATATTTTAAAAATGTACCTAAAAGTAAACAAATACAGGTTTTATAGCAGTTTTCACAGTTTTATTCTCAAAAATGATCAAAATCCTGTGCAGAGCTATATAGAATAATATAATATGGTTCTGTGGAGGCAGGAGAGTTTCTTTACATCTTCTCTGCTCCCTCTATGTGAAGCAGAGCCTGAGCATTTCTGTAGGATGCATTTAGCATCCTCATCTGAAAAATAAATAAGGTACTAAATTTTGAATGAATGGGATTAGAATGGTTTTAAAGGTTTTGCAGTTTAAGGCATAAACATCTAGATATGTATCAAGTCTAGATATGTCTACAGACTTCTCCTCTCTAAAAACTATATGGTTTTTTAATGCAGAAATAAGAGTTGTAAATTACTGCAGCTAGTTAGCCAGCTGGACAACATCATTAAGAAGAAAGATTTCTTCTGTGGGCTTGAACAAACTACCAACTTTATATCCAACATTTTGCTGGACCTTCTTGCATACTTTACAGAAGCAGGGAGAGTGGATTTGTTGTGCTTTAATTTTATTGTTCTCTCCTCAAAAATGCTGAGTCAGTTAAGCCACAGAATACTTATCTGGGGATGTTTTGACATATTAAAGATACTCCATTTATTTAATTGGTATTTTATTGTTCGGTTTATCTTCCAATGATCTGAACCAAATCCTGTCTTATTTTGCATATGTTTTTTATTATTTCTATTTGTGTTCTGTTTTAGAGTGTAGTGGGAGGAGAATGGAATGGCCACAAATAACCATTGAAGTTTAGAGTTTTCACAAGATAGGAGGTCATGCTTTTTGGTTCTCTAATGTAGCTACATTTTTTTCATAAAACATACCATTTTTTCTTGGTTTTAAGGTGCAATTGTTTCAAGATTAAATATTTCATGTATTTTATCATATTTATAAAGACAAATATAACAATAATTTTTCTTATAATGAAGCATAGTTACAAATAGGAAATTGCCTAGAATATGAAGGTTAACTATTAAGGAAGATAAACAGATAAAAAGTTTGAACTACCATGTTCAAAAGTCTGCATAACTTTCATCTTGCATGATGGAAAGCTACTAAGGCATAACAGTGAAAATGCAATATGAAATAAGCAGATTTCTATGAATATTCATAAGCACACGTGTGCCTATAAGCAACACATTGATCCACTCTATACCAAGGAACAAGCAGGTGCCTTGAAACAGCCCCGTGGATGCCCTGTGCCAGGGCCCTTCTGTGTGCTGTATCCACAGGTATATTGGTTGTAAATTTCCCTTGGATTTCTTTGCTCATTCTTGTTGGAAAACATGAGGATTAAGTGCAATGATCCACAACTAACCTCAAGTGTCTCTCATGCTTGCTTTGCTGGCTTTGTACAGTGTCTTATTTTTCATCAGTAATCTTATAAACTTGCATTCTCCACAGGGAGCTGCAGCAGGCTCCTCTCTGCCAGTAAGACAAACCCACTTGTGCTATTTTGATTTTGGTTGTAGCATCTCTCTTCAATGGTTTGTCTATGTATGTGTCATACAGAAAAAATACTGGTGCAGGATGAACTGGGAAATACTTCTCAATTGCTGCTGCCATAAATCTTTTTGTATCACAGTCATCTTTTAAACATACCTTTTTTAGCATTTCTGATGTGGCCTTAGTCTTATTTTCAGTCCTATATCATGTGTCTTGGTAGATTAACCATGTCAGGGATGACATACAAGTGTGACATTTGGTTAGTGATGGCAGCTTTTTGGTTTTATTTTTAAATATCTGGGAAGGAGAAATCAGCATTGTGGCAGGATTTCCAAAACTTTTTAAACTCAGTTAAGTCAAGCTGTCCTCACAGAGCAACTGAACTGTTTGCTTTTTGAATTCAAGGAAACAATCAGTATTGAAATGGAACATTTTTTTCCCTGTACAATATTTAACTAATGTTTTCAGCATAAAACTCAGTCTTAGACTTTAGTGTCTCCTTGAGATTTGAGGGATGGGAGTTAGCAAATGTTAAAATGTGTTAAACTTCAGGAATGGGAGGTATTGCTCCTTGGGTTCTAGTTTGAGACCCTGACAGTAGCTGAATGTACCCGTGTGAGATTGATGGTTCTCAAAGCACTATTTATTGTGGTAGAAAACTGAGAAGAAGGATGAAGTTTACAGTGAAAGTTAAATTTTGTTTAAAAATTAAGTGTGGATTTTTGTAACTCTGTGTTGAGAATTCTCAGAGGTAATCTGAGACTTGAAGAAGAAAGAGTTTTAAATGCCCTTTTACCCTTTCATAGGGACATGGACTCCAAAAGCCATTAACAGAGGGAAAGTATGCAGAGAAATAATGATCTATGCAGTGCACAGAATCCCACTGGAGAAATGGGCTAAGAATGTTCAAAGTGTTTCTATATGCAAAGGCTCCAAGGTTGGAATGAAAAGTTTTGTTATGCAGAAATGAGTTTGCTTTGTTAATTCAAAGGGGGCTTCTCATTTAGTTTTATTATTGGTTCAAAGAGACCAACAGTTAGACTTCCTCTTCTACCCCCCTTTTATTTCCCTGCTTTTTCTCCCTTCCCCTGTTTCATTTCTTCTCTTTGTAAGTTTTTTTCAGAGCTGGAATAGTTTAGGAAGAAAATGAGTCCCTCTGTTTGGAGGAAGAGAAATAAAGAAGCAGGAAGGAGAGACTTGATAATTGTTTTTGTCTCCAAAACCTGTTGGTGTTTTTTAACATAAAAATGGAATTTCAGTGCTAATGGAAATGTAGGAATCAAAAAATTGGGGATGTGTGTCAGACTTTTTTTCTTGCTCTTTTCTTTAACAGTTCTTTTATTGTCTCTGTAATGCATCCCAGTAGGAGTCTCTGCCATTTAGCCTGCATTGGACTCAACTCCTTTTTTATCAGATAGTGGGTTCAATCCTGTAACACCAAATTGACTGGAGACTTGTCAGCATCATTTTAGCAGTCTGGCTGGATCAGGTGATGCTATAAAGATTCCTACTGCTGCTCTACATTATCTTTCATGTCTTACAATTTGTGCTATTCATATAAATTGCTCCCAATGATGGTATTCAAACCCAAATTTAAACACACTACTAAACCATGGGAGCATAGTATAAAACAAGCCATGAGGAAATCCAAGTGTTGGATCTTGTTATCATCTCTGGCTCAGAAATTTCTAATGAACAGTAAATGCAGTTCAATTCAGCTAATGTTGAATAATTAGCTCAGAAACAATGATGAAAAAGAGCTGGTATGATGAAAGGGTGGTAGCACAGTAAGCGAGGAATAAATGTGGGAGTTATTAAAGGCACATCTCTTAAAACTTTGAAGCAACAATTTAGGCTTACAGCAAAGGAACAGGGTAGGCAAAAGAAATATGTAGCCAAAGAAAAACAAGGCACTGGATAGAAGATGTTTACTTGGGCTTCTGCATGGTAAACTGAGGCAGTTTCCCTTAACTAAGGGAAGTATAAGCCATAGGTTAACCACATATTTTACCTCACAATTTTTATTTAAATCAAAAGGGAGAAGGAGACCTGTCAGTCAGATTAATGAAGAGTTATAACACCTGCCTTGGGAGGGAGAGTAGAATCATCATTAATTGTAGGCTAAGTGGGTCTCAAGGTAGCACATAAACCCTCTATTTAACACCACCTCTGTGCATCGTTTGGCATGGAAGAGAGGGGTTTCTGCTCAGTCCTTCCACCTGTGCTCCCAGCCCAGTTCAGGTACAGCTCCTGTTGTGCCCTGTTTCTGACTAAGTGGTGTGGGCATCTCCCTCCTTGTTTCCCATCTTCAGTGCCCAGCCCTCTCCCACTGGGAAGCTTCCTTTTCTGTCACACAGAGACTCTCAGTCTTCTCCCAACACCAAATCCAGAGACATTCCCAGGTGGGGAATCCCCTCAAAATTCTGGATCCAAAAGCTGAAGCACAGCTTGTTCCATCATACAGATCACTTCCTTCAGGGTGGAGATTGGTCTCTCACTGCTTGTACAGCAGGTTGGAAAAGCTGGAGGGAAAAGGTAGTAAGCTTCCCCACCTGTTGGCAAGAAAATAAGTTGTATTTTGCACATATACTCGTAATGAGGTGGCTTCATTTATGCATACAAATGAACTGGACCCAATACACCTGTGACACTTTGCTGTCTGAATACAGAGAACAAGTTATAGTTTCTCCCCATTTCTTTCTTTTGGGAAAGAAGAAGCTGTTGAATCAGTGGAAAATTTTGATAATGTAGTCTGGGGTGAGATGTAGCACCAGTTTTAAAAAATAATTTGTTTCTTAGGCATGCCTGAACAATAATTGGTAAAAATGAATATAGTTGTGGAAGGCCTTTGAGCAGTAAAGAATGTTTTCTATATTTATTTTCTTCCTTATACTCTGAACCTGTGGTGTCTTTATGGGAGACTCATTTATGTAAACCCACGTTTGCTATATGGTCTGATTACTGCTGCTTCAACCTTGCTTTCCCTGAGAAATAAGCATTTCCATGTACTCTGAAGCTTCAAACTGTCCTTAGTAACATGCCCTTGGCAAGGGTTAAATAGACACGAGCAGAGTAGCACTCAGTTTGTCAGCCCCAGCATGCTCCATAAGCAGTTTCCTCAGAAGTTTTGAATTGAGAAAAATACAGCTCTGTGTTAGTGATGTTTTCTTTTTCCTCCTTTCACTGCAATCCTGTGCTTGTCTTGTAAGTGGATGAACTGCAAGCAAAAATGCTGTCCACCTAAAATATAATTTGCTCTGCATGGTGCTGAAGGGATAATTTATTGAGCTAACTGACTATAGCATGTCTTAGCACTTGATCAGATATCCTTGACTGCTTGGATGGGTGATGGAAAAAAGTTCATTCAGCTTCTGTTGTCGTATAAACCTAAAAGTAGTGAATCTGTTAGGTCTTCTGTCTCTGCACAGTCTCTCATGTAAGCCAAGATGCTGAGAAAATGACAATGTTTGGCAAAGAATTTATGCAATCATTCTTCTGATAACTTAAAGTCTTTTTTGTTGTTGTTGTTGTTTCTGATATACTTAACAGTGCTTTCTGCACGTGGGGTTGCAGGTAGTTATTGAATATTTTTATTTAATGTTTTGTGGAAACTTCTGACATTCTTTGATGTGTTATATTTATCAGTGCAATGACAGCACTTGTGCCAGCGATGCGATGTATTCTAAAATGCACGGCACACAAAAATTATTGATCCTTTCAAGAAGCCCAAATGATTTTTAGCTTTGCCTCAGGCTCCATTAGCAATGTGGAAAATTGAAAAGGGCTCTCAAGAAAAAAACTAGCATAAGATTGAAACTGCAACTGAAGAGCTGTCAAGTGGAGAAGTGCTTATGAATTATAATGAGCGTGATCTAAAGATGACATTATCCTTTAGGAGTTTGGTTAAATCTTCCCTCTTGTCATATGACTTGCAAAGGTCCCTTAGAGCAAACAAAAAAACAAAGAGGCATTTTAGGAAATGTATTTGGAGGTGGTGCACATGAAATATGAAGGAGCTTCAGAATGATGGCTGTCAGGAAGGAGCTAAAAAGGAAAGCTCCAAACTGGCTGGCCCAGGGTTCTGGGTTACTTTCAGAAGGAATTATTTTATATACCTAGAAAAAGATTCCTGTGTTTTTTCCCCTTATATTTAATTTTTTTTGGAACTTGTCTCCAAAACATCACAAGACTTTTTCCCTTTACACATATCCATATATCCATGTTGATGTTTATTTCTAATTCACATTTTTGATGGAAGGAAAGACCATTTCTGTCACTGTCTGGCACTGGTTGTGCAGTGAGCTCTGGGTTGCACCATCTGGGCTGAAAGGAAACCTATTCCTTTTCTGCAGGTTTCTCAAACACGTTTCACAGGGCACATTAAGAGATATGTTAGCATTCACTGGCAATAATATGATGGAAAATAATCTTCCAGTGAACTGCATGACTGGAATGAAGGGCCACAGTTGATCCACAGGCCACTGCCTCCAGGAACTGGCCATAAATACCAGTCAGCAGTATTTCAGGTGAAGGGATTTTTTTTTTTTTTTCCTCCAGACTGCAGATTTTTTTTCCATTTATTCAGTACTTTGTCACATAACTTTTACTTCTTAAAGAAAAAAATATATATATATCTATAAATTCATAACCACCCTAAACTCTGGCAAAAGATGCATTTAGGATGCAGATTTTAATTTGCCATGATACTTAGAAGGAGTGCTCTCAGTTTTGACAAAACAAGCAAATTTTTTTTAATTGCTCCCATGTTAACGGAACAGATGAGAAACAGCAGGTTCAAAAGCATTTCTAGGATCAGAAGAATGCTTCCATCAGAGCTGTATTTTGGTGCTACTAATATCACTTTCCTGGATATCTTCCAGGTTATATCTGTTAAGATTTGCTGCCAAGGAAAGTATTTGGTTTTACTGTTGTCAGCACGGTGCAGACAGTGTGGATGTAGAAAGATACCTGGGTTTTTCTCAGCTTCCATGCATTTCAGAATATATATACATGGGAAAATTGCTAGCAATGGGCTGTGTGAAGCAAGAGGGGTCTAGCCTTTTCCAGATTCCAAATCACTATGTGAGCAGCCATTTAGAAAAATCTTAACTTGAAAGCTATCATGCCAGCCACTGAGGAAAAATAAATGCAGAAAATGGGGTAGCCTTTACAGCCACTTCTGAATGCATCTCATGTATTGATACATCCTTCTAACAAAATTTGTAATGATGTTTCCTCCCCCCCATATAAATGTACACTTCATTCATGGCTAATACATGAGCTTGTGTGTTTAGACAGCTACAAACTGAATTACAAAACACAAAATTGACAAAAGCTTGCCCAGAGAGAGGATAGTACTAATTAAGCTGTAGTGCATTAGGAATACTGCAGATCAGTTTTATTGTACATCATGAAGTACCTCAGTCAGAACCTTGAGTAGTGACTGAAGGGAGCTGGGGTCCCTGACAGTCTGACTTCACTCTTATGTGGGAAGGGGTTGGGATCTGACCATGAGTTTGCCTGGAAAGGAAACTTGGGAAGAGGGATTTGGTGCTTGGTTTTCCCTGTGCCACATAAAGCTATTTGATGTTGTTTGCCGTATGGAGAGCAAGAGGTGCCCTAAGAAGGGGTCAGGCAACCTGGAGCAGCTGATGTCAGGTGCCTTTCCCCTCTCTGGAGGGGAACACTGAACTTTGTGTCTCTCTCTGCATGTGTGGACAGAGCAGCCTTAGGGTGCTCTATGAGCACACACAAATATGTGTCATTATCAACATAAATATTTGTGCCTGATTTTTCCAATCAATGTCCCAGTAGATATGAAGAATATGAATTGCTTCCTCTTCTGTTTTCTGTGAAGAGAATCTTCAAAGGGGAGACTTTGTGTTTCCATGTTTCTTGTTAGATGTTTGGTTAGCAGTATTTGACATAATACTGAAGAAATGTCGAGAGCTGGCATTTATGGAAGCAAAACTTGGGTACTTTGTTTAAGAAATTTTTTTAGTTAGCTGAGATCATATGAATGCAGCCTCTTTTTTATTATTTTTAACTTTTAATTACTGTAACTATTTAAAGTACATGTTCCCACAGACTTGGTTACAGGGTATTTGAGATAAAACCTTTAACTTTGTTGAGATAAAAAACTTTCTTAATACTGCCTTGCCTGCACAAAACACACTGTTTTCCTCCTGGTATGATTCTTCATCCTCTGATACGGAGACATGCTTTCATTCTAAAATGAACCATCTCCTTTTCAGAGGGCCACAGGACATCAACTTTCTATTCAAAAAGCTCACTAAAGCACGTTTTTTTACACATTAAATTCCGCTTATAGTGGGTTGGAAAGGACCTTAAAGATCTAGTTCTAGTTCCCCTACCATTGGTGGGGTTACCTTGCACTGGACTTGGTTATTAAAAGCCCCATCCAATCTGAGCACATGCAGGGATGGGGCATCCACAACTCCTCTGGTCAGCTTATTCCAGTGCCTCACCATCCTTATAAGGAAAAACTGCTTTGTTGTATATAACCTAAATATGCCTTTTTTTTTTTTTTCAGTCTGAAGCCATTTACCCCTTGTTCTGTCATTCCACGCCCTTGTAAAAAGTGTCCCTCCAGCTCTCTCGTAACTCCTTTCAGGTACTGGAATGTGCTCTAAGGTCTCCCCAGAGCCTTCTCTTCTCCAGACTGAACAAACTGAGCCTTCTCAGTTTATAGCAGAGGGGTTCCAAGTCCTCTGATCATCTTTGTGGCCCTATGGATTCTCTCCAACAGGCCTATGTTATGACATAAGCTCAGGGAAAAATGAGATTGTCTTGCCAGGTTGTATCTTCCTGCTTGGGAAGCTTTTATCATGGTAAATGGATAGTGTGGTGATTACATTTCTGAAACCTTTCCCCAACAGAAAATTATTTTTCCCTGATTAAAAACTGGTTCTTCTGATACAGACTTGCTGCTTGGAAAGTAATTTTGAAACAGCTGTCAGCTGTTACATCATTTAATCTTTGATTTTCAAAGCCACTTTAAAACATGGTCATTGTTAGAACTTTTTCAAATCCTACTCTGCCTGAAAACAATGAACTTTCAAATCTTGTCGAAGGATTATGTGTGATTTTCTGATGGTCTGTGAAGTGTGACTTGACAGCGATATTGAAGGCTGCTTGTTGTCCTGACTCTGCACTTTGGAGGAGGAAAGAATGAAGGGCTGGAACTTCCCTGCAGCATGTCTGGGCCAGCTGGAGGAAAAGAAAGGAGGGAGATGAGCAGGTACACAACTTGAGGGGGATGCAGAGTCACGTACCTGCAAATACCACAGAAGAGCACTTATCACATACACAGCCATGCCCTAGCCGGAATATAGGATAGTTTTTCTAGGGACCCGAGGCAGACAGTGAAGAAATGTTTGTAACACTAACACTGCTAATCTTTTAAATATGTTCTGGACTGACAACAGGCCTAGGGAAATAACCTGCCATTCACTGGAAACCTGGGGAGACTTGTTAGTCACTATCTCTTAAGTTTTCTTTACTTTAAAATGTTCATTATTCTAATTTATTTGTTGGGAAAAAAGGTTTTTTTCAGGTTGGAAGCACATCTAGAATTGTGGAATTACTTCAGGGGGCAGTCCACCAGGTCCACCTCTGATTCTCATCATGGTAGGTTCCTCTCAGAGTAACTTTACCAAGGCTGTGCAAGAAGACTTTGACCTTAGATGGATTTAAAAACCTCATGGGGCCCACCTATGTCTTTTCACAATGAATTCCTGTGTGTTTCATCCTTGTGTTGCACCTTTTCAGTAGTCAGGACTGAACTTCTGGAGATGGGCCCTGCCCTTGTCTGTAGGGACTGGCACAGTGGGGATAGAAATGCAAAAGAAGGGCTGGAGGCAGGGGGTCTGGCGGCTGTCACACTGATCCCTGGTAATTTCCTCGTGGAAAAGTCCATGCTTCATGAAAATCAGCTTCAGTGCTGCCCCAGGGAAACCCTTGTCATCTTGTCTTCTATTCCAAGGTGAAGCTTGTTCTTTCTCACTGCAGAAACTACTTCAGGATAAAAATTTTATTTTAAGCAGCTGTGCCACTAATGGGTGTTGAACATGCATACCCCAGGAATAGTTGGAGAAGTATAAAGGGCTTTCTGCTGTCAGAATAACTGTTCTTGTATTTTAAAGTACATCCCCCATATCTTTACCTCTGTTCTTACCTATTTTTCACACATTTACCTTAGTATTAATGTAAACAATGCAGTATGAATGTTCATAATGTGAGCAGGTGTAGTCAGAGGTGCTACACATTGTTTCCCTCAGCATTAGAGAAAATCTGGAGCATTATTAAAATTCAAAGGAATTTTTAGGTCAGAGTTTGGGCTTTAGCTAGGAGATGGAGTCATTGCATGTGTTGTGATTTAGTGAAATTCACCCAGCAAAGTGTATGGGAAAAAAACCCAAACACTGGGTGGTACAGATTTCATGGGTCACTCTGTTAGACAGACTCCTACTTCAAGGTCACTAGACCAGGACTGGTCTTTCCAGTGGCTTGATTTTCAGATCAAGAAAGCAGAATTTTTTGTTTTGACATATACTGAATCTCACATATTTATGTAGATTTCCAAACCTTAGAAAAGGTTCTGCCCCAATGTTAACTACTAACAAGGGCACAAGTTCCCACTACCCTAGAACCCATCATGGTCAAGCCTTGCTCTTATCCTCTGCTTTTGTGGCTGTATAAGAAAAACCATCCTTAAGTATAAATAAAGAAAATGGAATGGCATGAAAATAGTTAATGCATAATTTTAGTTTACTAAAAATTAAAATTCAGATTACTAAACTATTAAAATATTTGAGTGATCTTAAAATATGGAGGGAAAAAAGGACACTTTTTAGTGGACAACAGATAGCAGGCTTTGATGCAGTTGCTCATGGGACTGTTTTATTTTCAACATCCCGCATTTCAAAATGTGGGAAAAGGAAGGGGGGAAATTTTCATGTTGAATTTTTGCTAATTTGTAAAGGCCAAAGCCTAACTAATGTACATTTCTCAGTACAATGCCTTAGCAAGTTCACAGGGCTGTTCGTTAGAAAGGCTCATTAGGGACCTAATCCATCTCATGCTGCTGTTGTAATGAAAGTAAGAATTACAAGGACAATGAGATTTTCTTCATTTAGGGGAAAGAAGTGCAGAGCTACTAAAACTCTCACCATCCCAATTAAGTTGTGGGGAAAAAAACGGGTAGAATCTTCATGGCATTTACATTAATTGCACTTAGGCTGTGGCTAGTAATAATGTTTTCATTAATGCAGAAGTAGTTTGAGGACACTATATAGGAAGCTTTCATTATATGGAAGACTATTGCACTGTATTTATTTATTAGCTGGATAGCCATAATATCTTATAATGATGACACACAGACAAAGGTTGACTTTAGACAAGTTCAGCAGCATTTTGTACAATGCATAATTAAAGTCCTCCATTTGTGTGTGTGTGTAAAAAAAAAAAAAAAAAAAAAAAAAACCCCAAAAAAAACAACCAAAAAAACCAAAACCAAACATTTGCCAAGTGAAATACATGAGACATAAAGAAGAGGAAAAAAACCCTATCTCTAGTTTGAGAAGCTGAGTGAGCTTGGCCCAAAAAATGAAATGTTTTCTTTCTTTTCTCTCACTTTGTGACACACCAGCAAATTCCATTCGAATCTAAAATTCCTGCATGAATGTATCAAACTTTGCATCAGTGCCTGTATTTGGGCACTTTGCATGTCTGCCAGTAAGGGCTTTTCAATAATCCATCTGTGTTCCTCTGGACAAATGAGAGTGATTTATGAAAGAAGCTTTAAAATGTTAAATAATAATTCACACATTACAGGTGGGTGTGAGCTGCCTCTTGATGGAGGTGGGAAGCATACTTAATCTTTATTGCCCATTTGACAAATTCACATTACCACGCAGATATTAACTAATCTTTTCTGTAACTCTAAGGTAAATTAATAAATGTTACTAGTCCAAATTTTATACAGGGGGAAATGGATGGATTGCCTTGACCCTTGTGAAAAAAGGCAGAGCCAGGAACAGAATCTCAGTTATTACTCGCACATAATCTCCTATCAATTTTTTCAGTTAGTTCATCATTGGCATTTTAAAGGTAAACATCTGTGCCAGCTGGCAACAGCAGCACCTTTCTTTTCTGATGAGTCCCTATGCTGGATGCTCCCAGTTTAGTTGTGCTGCTGGAGGGATTTGAGGGAGATTTTCCTTCACCACACTGGGACAACCAGTCCGGGGATATGCATTGAAAATAAATAAAGATCATATACAAGGAAAAAAGAAATTATCGTAATTACAACACAGGCAAGATATCATAGGATTGCTTATCTCTGAGAAGTAAATGTTCACAGATTATCCCGAGGGACCTGCTGTGAGGCAAAGCTCTGAACAGGAGAGTCCCATCTCATAAATAGGTCTTTTACATGTGCTCTGCCATAGCCAAGCAATAAATATAAGCCTTTCCCCATGAATGTTTAACTTCTTAGCTTATATTTGAGTACACATTGAGCAGATTCACGTTGCTAGGTCATGAGTGTATAATTCTTTTCTAGTGAGTTCTTAACGACTTCACCTGTAAATAACAAACCTATTAGAGAAATACTGTTTTTTCAACGCTCAGTCTATTAGGTGTGAAAAGTAGCAATGCTCTGAGCATCTGTTTTATTTCCTCTTCCTAGTTTTTTGACACAACCTCCCCCATTTGCTTCAGCAGGAACTTGTTTGGTTTTAACTGTGTTACAGTGAGTTACTATTAAAGTTCCTAGGAGGAACAGATGGCATTATTTTAAAACTCACAACAGTTCAGTAGAGGTGAGTTTTGTGAAGATAGAGATTAACTTCTGCTCCATTTATGTCCATCTTTAGGTTCAGAGCAAGCTCGCTTACTTGGAAAGACATGATGATTTACTAAGTTTAGTGAAAAAAATTTGCAAATGAGACATTTGGTCTGGAGAGAGTACAAGGCAGCCACGCCTGACACCATTAGACTTCTGAGTGGCTTTCAGGTTAGGCTGTGTAGGGCAATTTGATTGAGAAAATGACTGTTTAAAATCCCAAGAAATTAACTCCACTTTCAGTTAACAGTGGGATAGGATTTATTCTGCCAGCCCCTAGAGAAGTCCCTCCTTAGAGTGGTTCTGTATTTACTGGATATGGAAGCCTTTGAGGGGTCTTACTACCTGTTATGTATTACCTCATGTGTTTTGCTTTTGTAATGCCACCACATAAAAGACGAGAGATGGAATGATGCCAAACATCTCGAATGATGCCAAACATCTCTTTTCTGTTATTCAAGTCTTTTATACTTGTCATTACCTCTCTTCAGTCATTTTGATGTTTTGGAGTAGATGTCTGGAGCAGCTACAGTAATGTCTGGAATTAACTACAAAATGCTCACTGAAGTACTTTTGTGTGAGGTGAGTGAAATCCCTTCTCATCTTCTCTAACTGTAAATAGACAAGTGCATTCTAGGACTTCTGTATTTGCCTTTGGGTTTCTACTGTAGATGTGGAACTGCAGACCTGGTTTAACAGAGGACAGAACTGTTTGCTTTCTGCTGCCTTTGTTCCCTTTTTATTTTTCTTAGCCTCCCTCTTGGTACTCCTCTGTAGCTCGTATAATTTTCTGACTTAAATATACTAAAAGGCAGCAAGTTTATTCTACCAACTATCAATAAGGATATAAACCAGTAGAGAAGTTGAAGTACTTAAGAAATACATATCTCCTCATCAGCTGGATAATTATCTATTAGATGTTTATGTTTTTAAGACCCCAGAACTCCTACTGCCTAGATCAGGGCTGGTTCAGATCAAGAGATCAGCTGTGCTGTTGGAGTGTCCAAAGACAGATGGTTTCAGCAAATCGAGGGAGATTCTCTTTCAGAGTCAGTCTCAGTTTTTTCCCTGTGTTCCCTCCTACACTGGAATCTTACAATGACTATATCCTCTGCATCATTTCAGGGTTTTTTTGGGTCACACACATTTCAGGCAAGTGTGATTTTGAGATAGACAAAGGACTGGCAACAAGTCCATGTGGGTGTGTGCGTGTGTGTGGGAGTTGCTTTTCTTCCCTAATCTCATTTTCTCTTTCTTGAGTGCAGTTATTCGAGCTGCATGGCAAGGATTAAATTTATCCTTTTGATATTTTCATGTCCTACAGCAACATAATTAAGATGGTATTGCTATATTCATGGTTTCTTCAGTAGAAAACTCACCATGATCTTGAACAGTATGTGTGGGTTGACTTCATTCAGGGAGTTTAAATTGGATCCATTTCACATAACTGCATATGGCAAATAATTCAATGTAAAAATAAACATCTTGTCCATATAAATACTACTTATTTTCACTGAATCTTTTTTTTTTCCCCCATGTTTCTTTAGAGCAATTACTGCCTGTCAAGTTGTTGTATATGTATTTTCCTGCTGTCTTGGAAAAAAACCAAACCGGTGTATTTCTTAGCTTTAGTTTCCATTGCACTTTTAGCAGGGAAGAGTCTCTATATGTTGCAGTAGTAGATAAGGAGTAGCAATCAAGTGAAAATACATTCTATAATTCAGATTCATTAATAAAGTCAGATTGGCAGTACTCGGTGCTCATTTGAAAAACTAAAAGTTTTGAAATTTAATAGGGAGTTATTAACCAGTATTGTTCCTTCTTTGAAACATCAGAGAAATGTGCACCAAGGAAAGTAATTGCAAAGTCCATGTGAATAACTATACACTATGAAAATAACTACTGTGAAACAGGCACCCAGGGCTTGTCGGTAGGAAATAGTGCCGAAAATTCAGAAGTGGGTGCAAAACCAAACAAAACGCCACAACCTTCGGAAATTGCTACGTTGTTCTCTTTTATAGAAGTTTTGCCACTGCCTAACTGTTAATGACCTGCCTGGGTTATAAATAAAGAAACTATCTTTTGACTTTGCAAGTATCCTGATCCCTGGAACAAATAGAGCCACAGGTGGTCCAGCAGAGCCACCTTTGTGGTTTCAGCTGTGCTCTTGCCATGTGTCATTAGAGTAGCACCCTTTTTCCTCCCCTGGTTATTTTTTTTCTTAGTGGGTGTCACAATTCAGAATTAATTCAGCATGGCTACGTTTTGTCAGTATTTTTGGTGGAAAAGACCCTTTGTGCATTAAGAAAAAATATTTTTTGAGTGCACTGCTGCATAGTTTTTAAAAAATGGATACTTCTTCCTTATGCTTTGTTACATCTCCCTGCAGTGATTTCTAGAATGAGTGTAAAATAGATTTATTCTACTTGCAATCAGACTTGTCAATTAAGATGCAAAACCACAGGGTTGTTGATAAATTTCAGTGTTGTTCATATTCTACCTATAGTCTTAATAAATATCATTCTGTAGAATGTTTTGTCAGATCAAAGATCTTCTGAAAGAGACTGATCATCACAAAGTAGGCACAACTATGGACAAATCTACATAGAGAAAACTTTGTCCTACCTAGCTATCACCTATATAAATGTATAAAGTGTCTGAGACACTGTAATTAAAGCCTAGAGGAGAGGAAACAGATCTGGAATAGCCCGGTCTGCAAAACTCAGAGTCCCATAGTGAGTGAGAAATGACCAGGAAGATTATCTTCTGGTTGTAAAGAAAGTAATTTACAAGAGTTAAAGGCCATATGATAATTTCCATTAGGTCCAGATGATTAGGTACACATTGCAACACATCATGAACGCATCTGTCAGTGTCACCAAGAGGTACATAACATATTCTTGAAATTAAATGTATAAATTTATAGCTAGTCAGGCAGTGACTTCAGTGGAGCTGAAGGAACAAACTCATGTTTGGAATGTGATCATTTTGCTCTGCAAATAAACAAATACCATATTTCACAGCTGAAACAGATCACTACAGAAGTGTGAAAATTTATTCCCATATGTATATTAATGCATGTGTGTTTCACATGCATTCCTCAGATAGTTTGGACACATTCTGGAACTACAACAATCAATACCTCAACCTAGCAAAGCACATGTGAACAATGTTTTGCTACAGAAGTACCTGCTAACTGGGCATGACCACTCACTTGTAGAGCTAAAGCTAGGTGAATGCTTGTATTAAGAAAGGAAGGTGGGGAATGGAACAGGGCAAGAATGGAAAAACCTGAATTTTATAATGAACAAATGCTACTGGAAGAAAAATAATGTTCTAAGCTAAAAAA
>WEIU01010528.1:389201-417645 GCA_013389925.1 Aegithalos caudatus | reverse complement strand
TTGTTTATAATATTTTCAGATTGAAACATCCTTATCTGAAACTTTTTTCAATGTAAAATAAAATTGCCCTGAAGCTCATCTTCATGATTTTCTTTCTGCAGAAACATTTTGTGAACCATTTCATTCCAAATGTTTTAGATCTATTAAATACTTATGTAGGTGATGCTTTGGTGCTTCCAAAATTTGGATTTTTCATGTCTAAGTGTTCTGGTTCTCTTACCTAGATCAGACTTTCTGACTCAGTTATGTCACACGTGATGTATTACTGTCTGCATGCATACTTTCTCATCCCACCACAGGGCATCACAAAAGAGGAACTTTGAACAGGGACTATGGCTCTGAGAAGAAGAGGGGCAAAGAAAGAATCTTACAACAACTCAAGTGATACAGCTTGATCTAGAGGAGAGAAAATAAGCCAGATTTTCTGCTTTCCTCCAGGTTAAATTTTGTGTCAGAGAGCTTTGTCTTCTGTCATATCTGCTTGGAAAGGAATAGCAACATTTTAGAATTTCAAGAAGGTCTGAAGTTTTCATTTTGCTTTAATATTTAATAAAATAGATAGGAAAAAGATGGGACTCTTCTGGACAGCTGGCGTTATGAAAATTAGATGTATGCTCTGTTTCACTGACTACAATTGAACCACTTGTATCCTTCACGTTTCAAGTATGCCTAAGTGTGTTTTTGGATTGAATCCAGAGGTAAATGTCCTTTCTCAAATCTTGTCAGAGGTAATGCAGAAATAAGAAAAGTCTAGTAAATTAGATTATGGCTGCATGGGGAAAAAGGAGGCCAAGAGAACTATTGTAAAATCTCCCTGAGTATGCAGAGACATGGAGACCAAGCAGAAACATTCCTCTGGAATAGGTTTCATGCTGTTTCAAGACCCAGATTTCTATGCTGTCTTCCTCTGCTACAGGAGCCTCTTGAGGTGTTTGATATTCTATATTAAAGGCTTAAATTTGCTGTTGAGATTTTGGCTTGCAGGTAGGACACTGCAAAGCAAGGACTGCTTCTCTCTAGTGCTGCACTGTAATACAGAGCACAGGATATTATTTTTAGATATGTATGCTGGAAATTAGTTGGAGCAATGCACCTGATTACTACTGCCCAGTGCTTGAGTAAGATAGACTGCTAACAAGTTTGCTTCACCTATACTTTTTCACTTGATTCCTCAAGTGTCCAGCTGTCCAGGACTCCCCAGACTGTCCCTAGGAGCTTCTATTTGCATTCCACCCATTTCTGCAATAGTGGTACAGTTATTAACAGAGTGCTTCACTCACAGCCTTGAGGGCTGGGTAACACTTGGCCTGGGACAAGTCTTAGAGAGAAAGCTGCTGAGATGCAGCAGTGAGACACAGACTGAGAAACCAGTAAGAACATGGAGTAATCTCTCCATGTGCAGGACAAGAGGCTTTAACATCTGCAAGATCAGTGATGTGCTCCTTCTCCTCTGGGTGGGGCACCTGGTGGGAAAGGTGGTGGTTTCCAGAAGGAGGGAGCCTCAGGTTCCAGAAATCACTGTTTGGAAAGAATTTCATGTCCCAGTGAAATCTTGTGGCATCTTGGGAATGCTGTCTTCTCCTGGGATGATTTAGACCTGAGGTTTGGTATGATGGCACAAATAACAAACATTTTGGTTAAACTGTTGTGGTGGCTTTTGGGCTGTTCTTCAGTAGTTGGTTATTTAGTCAAAGTTTCTGAAGCTCTGAACTGTTTAGCTCTTGCTTCTGTGTGGAGTCACATTTTGAAGTTCGTGGAGCTTGTGCAGCTGCTGGGAAGTGTTGGTCTCTGACTGATAACATACAGTAACTGTGGGTCTGGAGGGGATCTGTCAGGGAAATAAAGCTCATCTAACTACAGGCATCTTATTAAGCACATCTTGCATGAATGTTTAGTGCTGTAACTTTTAATGGGATCTGTGTGAAACCCAATCAAGATAGGCATATAATAGCTTCAGATAAAGACATTGTGGTGCTCAGAAAGCAATGAGGGAGGCTGTTAACTTCTATGTTCTTGTCTTCAGCTTCATATAGGTTATCAGCCTTAATTTGCCAAAGACTAGAAGGTCAAAAAAACTCTAGAATTTTAAAAGCCTTTTCCAGGAGAAGGGAAGGAGAACTGACGCTTCTTCCAGGGTATGTAAAGGAAAGTACTACTTTGAAATTAATTAATTTGGAAACTGTGGCCTTATCAAAGAGTAAGGAAAGATTTTTCACTAAGGTTAATCTGTAAACAGGCCAGGTAACAGAGACAGTTTCACTTGGGTTAGGGAAGCCAGAGCGGGACTGAGGTCACTATAGGGATTGACCAAGATGTGCATGAGCAATCCTCTTTATCTCTGCCCTCTTTTTGCTCTTGAGGCAGACAGCAGAATTTTGAGAGCAGTGTCACCATAGCAGCTTTCAAGGAGCGTGACACAGCTTCAGTAATGTTCATTTCAAGAAACAAATGCATCTGTCCTAGTGCTGTAGCTTTGTCCCCTCATTAAAAGATGATG
This sequence comes from Aegithalos caudatus, assembly GCA_013389925.1. Taxonomy (NCBI): domain Eukaryota; kingdom Metazoa; phylum Chordata; class Aves; order Passeriformes; family Aegithalidae; genus Aegithalos; species Aegithalos caudatus. The sequence goes on along the minus strand of WEIU01010528.1, from coordinate 415,148 downwards.
TTCTTTAATCATAAATTTGCAGTTGGTGTTTGTGGGCATGTGAATCTCTGGGGGAATCAAGGAGGCTGGATGCTCATCTGGGTCTTGCCCTCAATTCTTTCTTCTCATCTCAAAAAAAAAAACCCAGTAGAAGCAAAAACCCCTAAACCAAACTCCTGCTTTTCATCCCGAGCTACTGTGTTAGTGACACAGTCACTCAAGGCAATACATGTCAAAGCTTAGCTGAGGTGGGGAAGATACACTTGCTTATTGTGTAAAATAATTCAAAATTCCTAGCTGATCTGAGTTTGAACAGAATGGTGCCTCAGTAGACACTGGCAGTAAATTTATGATGGCCACAAAGCAAGGAGTTCACAAGCTGTGACCAAAGCTTTGTTACAGAGCCCTGTGCTTAAGGTTAACATGAGGCAATTTCGCTCTTTGTGCTGCAGGGTTTGTAAATTTATATTGTACCAAATACAGGAAAGTTCTGTTTCTTTTTGACAGCATACTATGTGCCTGGAATTCTGACTGTACCTTGATTTTGTCTGCTGCAGTGATTTCATGTTCCTCTTATGAAACTTTTAAATAGTAAAATGCGTTTTTAATATTTAAATTGTTCAAACTGTATTCATAATTACTTGGGAGCTAGGGGATTTTTGAATGTTGGCAACAAGTTGGACAAACAGCAGATGCTTCTTTGCCCCTGTATATACTTTTAATTTTTTAAAATGAAATTTTCAGAGATTTCAGTGCATGTACCAGAGCCTAAAAAGGCTTCAAATGTATAGTGCTGCAAACAAAAGCAGCAGGAGCATGGACTTGCAGAATATGTGTCACTGGAAAAGATGGGTGTCAAAAATAATGAGGCAAGCTAAGAAGATATTCTGTTTGCTGCCCCAAGAAAAAGAGGAAATTATGCCTATTAGCTAAAGGAACCAGGAGTAGAAATAAAGTGAATTATGGAAGTCTCAGTTGTAATAAAAGTTAGTAAGGCAATAAGTGAGCTGCAGTAGAGAGAGAAATTTTTCAAAAGAGAAGTCACAAAGATTAAGAGATAAATGGGGGAATTGCAACATGACTAGTTTAGGGAGGAAGGAGCATCTGAATTTGTTTCTTGTAGTAGAATGTCATTAAAAAATGAAAAAAAACTATTGTCTATGGAAGAAGTTGTTTATGAGTTTTTTCCCCTGTTTTTTAGTTGGGTTTTTTATTTTTTTTATTTTTCCTCTTACTATTTCAGCTGAAATGTCACAGTGTAATTAGGTTAGTTTTCTTCTGAATAGTCAGGGTAAGGACTGATGTATGTAGTTGTTGCTGCACTTGAAACCTAAAGTGAGTGCTTGTTAGATCAGTCCTTGCTAGTTAATTTGTGAGTTGAAGATAGTCCCATTGTGGTGGAAATATAGAAAAAATATCTGCCTGGCTCCTATAGCTGTTTAACTGGGTAAGAGGAAAACCAAGTAGCTGCTAATGATCCTTCCTTCCTTAAGTTTTCATTTAAGTCAATGTCATGCTAGCGGTAACTTCTTTAGCTTCAGTAGGATTGCTCATTGCTTAGTGTTTTTTATTGGTGCCCTAAGGGCAGATATTTCTGTGTGCTGTTTAGGGAAGGAGTTATTAGAGCTTCCAGGTACACAGATCTGTGCCTGGTCATAGCTGTGCCATCACCAGCTCTTGTGCTGCTTTACACGTGTCTTTGACCTGCTACAGATGGAGTTTGGTCCCAAAGCATCCACACAAAGCTAACTGGTGGGGAGTTGTGTCTGATGGTATTGGGCCATGGTTATTGAAGCAGCAGATGAAAGGAATCCAGACCACAGAGTGAGAAGTAGCAGGTGGGCAGGGAAACACAGGAAATACTTTGAAAAGGATAGAGCAGCAGTGTTTCCTGTCTCCAGCACAGTTACTCGCAGAAGTATTTATTGCTTCTTGAACCTGTTGCTTTAAACAACATGCAGCTCTTTTAATGCTTGCTTGTTGAGAGAAGCCATTGGTTGTTGTGTGTATTGAGTGCTTGTCCTAAGCAAAAAGTCTGTTCCTTCATCCAGATTAATCCAGGGTACCCTGGGAAAGGAAGTCACCAGCTAATGTTATGTGGAGCAGCATTTTCTTTCTGTTACAGTTGAAGATGTGTGCTTCCCTCCCACTCATGCTTTAGATTTGGTTGAGGTGTAACTTACATTTATTACTTCCAGATTGGGTTACTACAGCAAGCCAGGCCTCAGCTCAGTGAATTGTTGTGTACATCCTATTACTGTTTCATATATTTCAAATCCTTCAGTCTCAAATCGTGTTGATGGGACAAGGGATATAATACAGTTAAAGCCTTGCTTCATTTGTGCCTGACTGACAATATCCCATTCCAAGCAAGCTTAAGGATGATCATCACAAGATCTACAGAGAATACAATCTTTGTGTTACAAAAGGTGAAATGGGATAAAACCCCATCACACTGATACGGAATTATCAACTTTCAAAATGAAAAGTGATGTAAAGGGGAAAAATCACATGTGAAATCTCAAAGCACAAAAGCCTATAATTCTGAATGGCTGTAGTGAGGGTTTAGATGCTGTAGTGTGGGATGCTCTGAAATACTAATGATGCAACACAGAACTTGAAAAAAAAAGTTTAAACATTTAAAATTATGGTAACTGACTCTTAACAAAGAAAGATTATTCCAAAGCATTTAAACATGTATTACTTCTGTAATGCTTCTCTTCTTGATGAATCATGGTTATTACTCTTCCTTTGTATTATGCAGGACAATGCCTCAAGAGCAGATGAAAAATTTTAATATACATAAAAAACTGCGTTCTCCCTCTACTACAGAGAAGAACCCTCTCCTTTTTAGTGTGTTGAAGCCTCTCTGGGCTGTCTCAGAAGCTGTTACAAGTGTTACCTTATTGTGCGTGCTTTAAACTTTAAGTGCTTTTGTGCCAGTTTCAAATCGGTGACAGCCTCCACAGTGAAGTTGTGAGGTATTGGTGTGTGTTTTTTTCATCACATCTAGAGAAAGGCAAAGTTCTTTTTCTGTTTGGTTGATAAATGATTTGCATTATAATTAGTAGGGAATTGGCAGTGAGGAGAAAAGGTTTGGTTTCCTATGTCAATAACAGCTTCTGTGATTGTTGTACCAGTGGCTTGCATATCTTACAAAATGAAATGAAACTTTCTGGAAAACAGTATTCTTGGTCATATAGCATCATTGAGAAAGCAGCTTCTGCCCAGCATAAAATATTCCAGTATTGTGTTTTTCATGTACGTTGCTGTTTATGTGTTTCATCTAGAAATAAGCTGCTCTTAAAAAAGGTGTTTTATTATAGAACTGCCTGTGCATCTTCTGTACATCCCAGTCCTGGATGATGTCTTTTTGCAGTTTCTGACCCAAAGGGTGGGTGCTTTTGAAGAACAGTCAGTCTAGGGCCTTAGGTCTGGAAGGGTAAAGCTCAGATGGTTCCTGTTTTACTTGTTTCTTATTGCCCTTCCCTTGTCAAAGGAGGTTTAGATGATCCAAAAGGTGGAAATCAAGCAGCGAAGGAAAGCTCAGATTGTTTTTGTTGCCAGTTACCTGTGGTAGAGTTGAAGCCTTGAAGGTGCAAACTCTGTTTGAGGGAAACCAAAAGGATTGGTTCCCTTGAATTCTATTTTCTGCTCATAGATTTTTAACAGAAAACACATGCTCTCTGAATTATGCAGAAGAAAATCTGCTGTGCTGGACATATTCTCATATTCTTACATTAACTGTATCAGTACCGTTTGTGTTTCTGTAATACAGTTGCTCAATATTTGCAAAAGAAGTCAAGTGTGTTTCCAAGGAGCTTAACTTCTCCCTTCTAAAGTAACCAGCTGCTGAAACAAATAATAGACATTCACACAGTCCCTCTTTTCAAATCCTGACAGCTTTAGGAACCCACATTCTGCCATGTTCATTCCTGGCATGTTTAACTACAGTATGACCTGTTTGTGTAATCCTAAATAATTCAAAACTGCCATTATGTTCACTCAGAGCCGGGCCTGAGCACATTACAGTGTGTCTGGGGAAGCTGAGGGTCTCTCAAGAACTCAGCTCCTGCTGTCTCTAAGCACCAGGGAGAGCCTGAAGTGGAAGAAGGACTGGCAGTGGAAGAAAGCCATCTTATACTCTGTCCACCATCTACAACCCAGATGTATTTGGGATGTTTTGGGGAGATTTTGGTGGGAGGTTGTCTATCTGTGTTCAGCTGAGAGCTCAGCAGCTTTGTGGCTCTGAGCTGGGGAAGTTAGTGGCTTTCTGTCTCCAGTGCTGTTCCCTGTGGAAATGTCTCTGCAGTCTTACTCGTTGTCTGCAGCCTGCAGCATGGAAAAGAAAGCTGCACATCCCTGTATCAGTTTATGACCTCTTAGAATAACAGAGAAAGCAAGTAATTTTGGGGAGGGAAGGGAAAAGAGAAGTAGCCTACCTTATGTTTTACAGTTTGGAAGTAGTTGACCGGATATGGAAACAATCAGTTAAAGGGTATTTTCCTGAGTTAGACCTTTTATTAAAACACTTGCAGGGTGTGGTTTTTGATTTGGGTGGGGCTTTTTTTTTTTTTTTTTTTTTTTTTTTTTTTTAAATGAGAGAAAGACCACAAAGAATTGATATATCAAAACCAAGTCTCTGAAAGATAATGGTATTTTTATCCAGATTCATTATTCCTTCTTCAAAATTACTCATGCAAGTGAATTTTGTATTTTAAATTCTCTTTCTCCTGCAAATTGAACTTTCTTTGCCTTAAACATTAGTCTTTTACAGCTTCAGATTTCCTTTCCAATTAAAACAATTTAGTCTGGCATGGGAAAAAATATCATAATGAACCTTCTGGATTTGGGTGGTATATCTGTGGATTGAAAGGTGTATATTTCTGGGAAGGAGGAGAAGAAATATTGAAAAACCTCTCCTGAATTTCAGCCATGGTGGACTGTAAATTTTTTTTTCGTTTACTGTTTCTAGTTTTTAGACATGTAAGAATGTCTAAAATTGTAATAATTCTTAGAATTGAAGGGATATAAGAAAGCATTTAGTCATGTAAAAATGTTTCATACTTTTTGAAAAATATTTCAATCCCAAAAAAAACCAAAAACACCCTTTCAGATTTTCATATTTTATCTGACAGTTAAGCTAGGAGGGAAATGTCAGTCATTCCTCTTATGTATTTTGAGTGTCTTCTGCTTAATGATATTTTTGGTTCTTTTTTTCAGATGAAACAGGATATGTCATAAGCCTTACTAAAATATCCTCCTAGCATGAAAAGAGATTTTGTTTTACATTAGTCTGCTGCTTGTCCTGTAATCATCTGAAAATGCAGAGGGGAGGGAAGGAATTTTGAAAACTCAGCTACTTAGCCTTCCTGTGATGAAAGAGATATTAATTTTCTTCTAAATGACAGAGAGGGGTGTATGGTTGTTGGGCTGTTTTAATAAATAAAATATTTTAAAGAAAACCCTGTTGATGCCATTTTCCATCAAGGGGCTTTGCTGAAAGGGAGGGGCTCAAGCATCTGGGTTACAGAGAAATAAAGTACCAACCCTGAAAGCTTTGCAGCCCCCTTTGGTTTTTCCCAAAGGCCAGGGCCTTGCAAAGCAAGGTTCTGTTCTAGCTGAAGGCACTTTGGTGTGACCGTGCTGCAAGGGAAGGACTTTGTTCTGCATGGCTTTCCTGGGAGCTCCTGGCAAGGTTTAGGTTTTTTTGTTTAGTTGGTTTTGTATTGCTTGCTTTGTATTGTTTTGGGGTGGTGTTTTTGTTTTGTTTTTTTGTTTTGTTTTTCCCCTGAAACAAAAGGTTGTCTTTTCCATACTACTCCTACTTTACCTGAACCTCTAGCTTCCAGGTTTTTCTAGAAAGCATGGCTGTTTTGGCCTGTAATTCAGATTCAATAACCTTTCTTGGGTTTTTTTTACTCATTCAAGTCCCTGGTATCTGCAGGAGTCATTGAACTGGTTGTGCCAGTTTGTTGACACAGTGCTTTAATGAGAATAACACCTTCAACACCTGCTCACTGAGGAGCAGGATTTCATTGTATTTCATGCTTTGGGTTTCCACTGTAGAGTCCTGTACTTTGTGGGAGCTCTTTGCTGTGGATGATATTAGCAGTGCCAACAAAACCTGTACTTGAATCATATGAAATGATTGCCTGCCTTTATAACTGTGAACAATCACCTATTAAATGACTGAGGGGAACTGGTTTCAGACCTGTGCACTACTATAGAAGAATACCAAATTTGCTCAAACTTTACGTGTGGGATGAAAAGAAAACTTTTATTTAGACCAGTAAATATAGCCCATAGCAGTTAGTTGATTTATGTGCTCCCAAGTTAAAATAGATACGTGAAAGAACACTGGGACTATAAATGTTGTCCTCATGGTAGAAACACAAAAGATCAAGAAAATGGTAGAATGGGGCCCTCAGAATTTCATTTCAGTGTTCTGAAAAGTAGTTGACATCATAAATATCATACCAAGCAGCTCTGTAATTGGGTCATTATTTACCTATGCCAGGCACAAGTACGAATGTGTCCAACACGTTAGCAGCTGTTGAACTGTACACAGGGCATGGATTACATTACACGCCCTATTGTTCAGTTTAAAATTAACATGCCATAATCCTCATTAAAACATCATATGTGATATTTCATTGTGGTTATTATACAGTTATCATTAAGGCAAATTGTATTACTGAGTTACATTTAATAATGCAGTGCACTGTAACAGTTGCATATATTTCAATTAGAAAGTAGATTATGCCTGTAGGACAATTTAGCATTTTCTTTCAGCCTGCAAGAAATTAAAGAAAAGAATACTTTTTGTTTGTTTCCTTCTTTTTCAAAGTTGTGGATCAGCTGAATTTTTTTATTCTTTCATGCATCTTTCTCTTCATATTCATGGTCTTTTAGCTTTGAGACTGAATGAGAGGGTGAAGGTGGAAATAACGTCAGCAGGACAAACTCTACAAGGGAAAAATTAGTCCTGCTTTGACTACCTTTTACCTTTTTCTCTAAGTGTAGAGAAAAAATAATTTTCACTGCAGCCAATCACTCTCCTTCTACCAGCTTAAAATTTACCATAGCTCTAAAAATTTAAATTTAGTATGTCATATTCTTATCCTAGTCAGAGGAACCTTGAGCTTCTTTTGCTGAGGAATTGGCTGGATAACGTAGTCACCCTCCCCTCCGGAACATCACCTGGGATTTGATTAAGAAAAATTTTCCTCAGTTCTGCTGTCCTCAAATGTTGCTGATCTAAAATGTCAGAGAAGTTTGATTCTGGTCTGCTGCTGTTTTTGGCATTTATCCTCAGCCTGTCACTGTTTTGCCCTTCAATATGAATCTCCCAGAAAAACCCATATGTGAATTGTCTGTAGAATTTGTGCATCAGCATGTTATACATGAACAGCAACAACCACATAAAATAGAATGCAGGTACATGCTTATTGGTCCAGGCACTTTCATTTCTTTCCTGCTATTATGAAAATGCTTTTGTTTTACAGAATAGCTGTAATAAAAGCTGAATTTTATTCCAGTTATGAAGATTGGAGCAGAGTTTGTGGGCATGCATTACAGCTGAGATACAAGTGAAAGGTAGCTGATTCTAAATATGTATCATTGCTGTGGATAGTTTTCTAGCATTCAAATTAAAAACCTGTGAGATAGGTGTTCAATAGTGTAAGTGAGCTGAAGTTGTAGTCATACATCTTGTGGGTAACAAATAGCAATTGGTGATAAATACAGGAATGAAAAAGTGTAGCTATTGCTTCACCCCCATATACTTTGTGCAGTTGTGCCTACATCATTCACACCCAAGAACTATTTGAGGTGGGGTCAAGTTAAGCTTATTTGCCTGGTGTTGACTATTGTAGTTTAAAGAAAACTAAGGAAAACCTGGGCATCTTCTCTCCTTTTCACAACAAAACCCTTACTTGTCCGAGGGGTACCTAATACTTTCACTGAATGTTTTCTACCTCTGATGTGTTGAGAATATGTTCTTTAGGATGATCTGTATCTCTCAGAGAGCCATAAGGTCTAATAGACAGTGTCAGCATCTCAATATAGAAGGGAATGTTTATGCTCAGTCACACAAAACCCCAGGGGCAATTTTGAAAAATGCTAGCTGAAGAATCTGACCAGGTACTTCTGCTGTGTTTAACAAGAAGTGTATTTATCTGGAAAAACTACCAAGCTTATGTGAAAAGAAAAGGGCTCTTGATATAATCTCAAATTCTGTAATTGCAAACTAAAGGTCACATCCTTTAGTTCTTACATTCTTAATTTATATGAAAGTAACCTAAGTACAAACTGGGTAAAAAGCAAGGGCCAATTTGGGTCTCCAAGTTTTGGGTTTAGTCTGCTGAAAAAGAAAATGTGCACAAAAGAATTGGTGAGTTTAAAGGATGCAGCTTTCACTTTGGCTTTCAATCAGAGAAAACATACTCCATGGAAAACTAAGCCTGTAGAAACTGGCTTTGATAAGCAGGAAATCATGACAGAAAATTTCCTGAGAGCTCTAGGAATGTAGAAAGGTGATCTTAACTTCTATTTACTAGTATTATACCTTAAGGGAAATAGATACAAAGAAGAAAAAAAGTGATAACTTCAGTAGTATTGGCTTGAACTGTTGTGCAGAAATTATTAATGTTTTTGCAGTATTGTCTGCTATCTCATTCACTGTTCAGGACTTGTCCTTGTTTGCTTGCTGAACATTAAATAAAAATAAATTCTTCCTAAATATATCAAGTAAGTCTTTTGGCTGAAGCAATTGGCATGAGGATAAAAATATGCCAGGCTGGGTTCCCAGCAACACAGCTTGTCTTTGAAGGAGATGTGGAAATATATTGATATTTTGCATGGGATTCACACTGTTATTAGGAAGAACATAGTTATCATTTAAAATGAGATAAAAAACACATTTAAAAGGGTTAAATAAATGCTTTACTGTATAATCTTGTGATTTCTAGATTCATTCAGCTTGGATGATTCAAGGTCCTGGTTGAAACTGGAAATACAATACAAGTCTTGTACAATAAAGTGATAGAATGTTATTTTTCTACAGTGTGAGCTGAGACTAGAGGCTGCAGACATGTAATTTGTTTACCTCTGCATAACTTACTGTTAAACAGAAGAAATTAAAAGCCTCAAGTCTTATTTCCCACTGCAAAGGTGAATTGCAGTCTGGAGCAAAGTGCAGCCATGTTTCTGTTGATGAATGTCATACATATGTATTAGTCCTCACTTAAAAAGATTACTGTAAATCAGTATCATGCGTTTAAAGTTAGCAGAGAATTTTACTAATGTGAAAATTTAAAATCTGTTGACTTTCAGGTGTGCTTGTGCTTATAATACTTGCAAAAATGATAAAGTGTTTTGAAACACAACCTTCTGCAGACCTTGGTAGTGAGTGACAATAGAAGTTGAGATACCATTGTGAATCTGATCATCTAAGACCAGCTAAGCATAGGAGAAGATTTTCTGTCCTAATTTTTTTGGAGGCAGGAGTGCTTCAATTTCCTTTCACTAAAACCCTCCTAAAACCTGCATGGCTTTTGGAGGATTAACAGAACTTTAGTGCATCTATGATAAATTTGATTTTTTTAGATTTCAGCAGCTGGTACTTTACCTCAGACTGACTGCGTTCATCTTTTCTTCCTGCAGACATGCATATTATAGAATATTCATTTTAAGATCTTGATCCAGGTCAGATAGATCTTGGCAGAGAAATAAAAATGTAATCTTTTTGTCGTTGTTGTTCCTACTGTGATTTTTAAAGAACACATGCTTTCAGGTGTTTGAATGAAAATGTCTTCTGGAGCAATTAAGTAAAAAAGAAAGGTGATGTAAAAGCAAAATAAATTTTCTTGTATCCAAAGCTATCTTTAAAACTAATGTAATCAATTATGATAATTAATAATACTAATTTCTTTTTCCAAATTATGCTTTTAATCCAAGTCGTCACTTAATGACTTGTATTCGGGAGACTGAAAACAGGGATAATTCAGAGCTGACACTAGTCTGTTTCCCATCTTCATCCTGGGAAGCCCCATAGGAGTTAATTAAGACATCTCTGTAGTTCCTTTGCCCAAAATCTGGATGAAAAGATCTCCAGGGTAGTAAAGACACTAAAGTGTTTTCAGAACTAAGTCCTTAAAGCTTGGATCTTGCTGTAGCTGGTGTTGACATGCACAAGCAAAAGCTAATATAATATGATGTTACTTCAGATTTTATTTTTTTTTGAGAAGTGGTGATGGCTCCGGAGGCTGGTCAGTGGTGGATGTGGAGGTGAGAATAGAAGCTACTTTTACACACTCTAAGGGTGAGGAAACAGTTTCTTTGCTGACTGGCAGGTACAGGGAGGCCACCCTTCTCAAAACCCCCGTGCTGGTTCATCTTGATGCTAAGCCTCTCTCTGCACATAGCTGGTGAATTTCTCTAAATTTTAACCCCTCCACAAAGCAATCCCTGTTAGAAACTGTCTTGCTACTTCTGTAGACAGCTGCAAGATCTCCTAGACAAAGGTGAGGGTTGAAACTGCATTTCTCCTCTATTCTCTGCTGTATTCACTTCATGTTTTCCAATGTGAGTGAAGGTGAGTGGCTGTGTAGAAGAATTCCTGAGGATAATGACCCTTTGTATCATTCACTCTGCAGACTTCATTGCCCAGGCTTTGATTTTATCTGCTGAGAGGAGTGACTTGGAGCCCCTCTGTAGCCAGGGGTCTCGGAGCTGTCATCAAAGCCTTCAGAGCCAGGAGGGTTCAACCAGCATTTCACAAATATTTATCCTGGCACTTCTGGGACATTGGCCTCTTTTCTTTATTTAAAAAAGCGCAGCAGCTGTTGATTATAGCATCTTTAATAGCTCTAAACATGTTTCTGAGTTTACTTCTCTCTAGGAAGGAATGGCCTGGAAGTGCTCTGCAGTGCCCTCGCTCCCTGCCTGCAGTCCCCGTGTGCTCTGATTGCTCTCATTATCTGTGGGAAGCTCTACTTCGCCACTCAGTGTTCACTGTGAAAATATTCACTGCTGTGTTCACAGAGATGCAGGGCATCTAATTCATGCTCAGACCTAAAGAGGGGTTTTGTTTTGTGCAATTATACTCTTTTTGAAAGATAGGAAATAAGGTAATTACTGCAGTGTATGAATCTAAATCAACTGGTTTTGGTTTTTGTTTTTGTTTGTTTTTTTTTTTTTTTTAATCTCTTCAACTCTGTGTTCAGTTTTGTCTTAAGCTAAAATAAGCTTTAAAATAATTGAGATCAGTGTTACTTTTTAGCAGAAATATTTCTGGTGGCAAATACATTTTAAGCTAGAATGAGTTAGAGAGTAGGCACAATTTCCTGCACCTGCAGTAACTTTCAATAGTGTCGAGAGGCAGCTTCTTTTCTTTTTTTTTTCTTTTATAGATATAGGTAATATCTGGTCTGCAGTGGTAAATCAGCAAAGGCAGCCTTCATTATGACAAGCTGATGTGCCAGGGTATATAGGTGAGTTTGATGGAGATAAACAGTTCTATCTGTTGCTTCAGTGAAGTTTTTTCAGTGAGGAAATTGAGTTTTCTGTTTTCCTATTCAGTGCCAGAATAAATTAAAGCAGTGACAAAACAAAAAGCATACTGCAGTTTTCCCCACAAGTATTTTGGGACCAATAGGTATTGCTCTTTTCTGAAAGAAGATCTATTACAAAAAAGAGATATAGTACACAGCAGTGTCGAAGTAGTTTTGGACACAAATGTGGTCTCTTCAATATATGACCACAGTAAAAGTTCTGCTTCTGATGAGGTTATCACCCAGTCATGTGATTTGGAGAATAAAGTCTTTCAGAAAAATATTAACTGGGGTAACTGCCCTTTGAAACACTTCAGTTTTCTAAAAGTGATTGGAAAATAGTAATGAAAGGAGGTAGCAAAGCTCAAGAAAAATATTATTTCATGTATTCTAGGAGTGTTTTTTTGTCTTCCTGTACCTCCTCACATTTAGGGCTGCACAGGATTTTTTTTAATCATATTTCAGTTAAAAATTAAATATTCCCAAAGTGATAAACTGACCTTCAAATGAAAGAAAACAGAGTAAGGATGTAGATTTTCACAGGCTTAGTTGTATGGAAGTGAGGGGCAAACTCCCACCTATTGAGGCTTCTGTTATGGGAGGAAATTTGAAAAGTAGGGACAGGATACATGGGCCTGGTTGTAGGCAGTAAAGCTTGCACTGAAAACTCAGCTCAGCCTGGGGAGCTCCCCAGTAAGGTGGAAGGTAACAGTGCATGTTTGCTGAGTGACCAAGTGCATTGGCATGCACTGGTTACTAATGCTTGGCTTTTCCTTGGAGTTCGTCTCCTGAGCTTGTCCTTGCACATGAGTCACGTCCTTCAGGGCACAGCACTCAGCCTCAAGGAACTGAAGAGATTTTACAGGTGGAAAAAAAGGTGTGTATTTTCCTCTCAAGAGTGATATTCATTGGCACTTCAACACCTTTGTGGTTTCCTAATCGTAGCAGCTGTAGGTCTTCTGTTTCCAGCATTGCTTGAAACACTCTTGGGATGAACCTGAATGATCTGCGTTTTGTTCGCATCCCCTGAGGCGTTGCTTTCCCTCAGCCTACCCAAATATAAATATAAAAACTGGGCCTGACATTTCCTCTACAACTATTACCAGTTTTTCCTATCATACTGTAAGTATGATGTACTCTGTGTAGGCAGGACTGGGTTGTGTTTTACTGTGTGCAATGCATCATCCCTGCATGAATTGATAATCACAGTGAAGTAGCAATAATATGCCTGGTTTTGAGCCACTGATAGAAAACACATGAAAGTGGGTCTTATTTGCCTTCAGTTGAGTTTTTTTCTAAGAAAAGAACTGATGTCTGCATGGGGGAAAACTCTTTACTCAGCTATATATTTATTCTTAATATACAAACTAACCATATGCCTGTGCTCCAGGAAGATACAGGATCTTACAATTCTCCTGCCTTTTTCCCTAAGAGCTAATTGCTCTCCCTAGCACTTTGAGGGCTTCCAGTAGGTGTTTTTAAGTCCTAAACATGTAGGGAAAATAGTGTAATAAAAACCAAAGTAAGATTGTATGAAAGGGGAAGGCGATACTTATGAAACATTTCAGCAAGTCAGTTTTTAAGTGTTTATGCTTTGCAATCATAGATTTCATTCTCTCACATCTGTGAATTTGCAAGCATCAAGTTGAGCACATCCAAGTGGACTCATTGCAGAGAAAAAAGGACACAAGTTGACAATACCTCATCATGTCTGAGAGGGTACCTCTTATAATGGAGATAAACTGGTTTCTGGAGAGGTACTTTATGATGTTCAACTCTTACAGTGTGGCCATTTGTCTCCAAATCTTGTTGACTACAGCTTCCATAAATATTCATCTGGCTTGTTGCCTATTTTCTGGGTTTTGACTTATTTTGAATATGGAGGAGTTCTGCCCTCATTTTGTTTAGCAGGAAAGGAGTGGGTATATATGATATGCTGCAAACTTCTTGCCATTGTGGCTTCGTGTTTGTGACAGAAAAAAAGATGTTTGTATTTCTTCTAGAACTGTTGTCCTGGGAATGGGGTCCTGCACTATAAATGTAGGCTTTTTTCTTTTGCTTAGTACTGTCTTTTAGTGCTTCATACTACACCAACCTCTAGATAGTATTTCTCTTACAAAACTGTGTGATCATTTGGCAAAAGACTTGGTACTGCTATGCCCCTTGCTTAGGTTGCATATAGGTAACCTCTTCCTGCAAAGAACCTTTTGAAAATTTTATCCTTTTTTTCATTCAAGCACCCAAAATGCTTATTTCTATCAAAAAAGGAAGAGAAACCCTTCAAATGAAAACAAACCCAGAGGCATTTTGGCGGAGCATCTAGCAAGTTGTTGCTTCTGAACATTCTTTTGGGATTGTTACAGCTTCCCATTTGGTAGCATTAAAAAATCCTTAAATTCAATGTGCAAGATTGAAATATAAACTGATACAGCAAAACCAGTTACTTTCCTCCCTGTGCTAAGCTGTGTTGAATTATATTGGCTGAAAGAGAAGACACTGCTATAACATTACAAGAGTTTATTGCTAGGAGTAATGTACAGAATTTTGACTGTAGCTCTACAGACAAGAATCTTCTAGGATGGGGCATATCTTCTGTTTTAGTTTAGCCCTTATAACATCTTGACTGTACTGGTTTCTGTTTGTTTTCACCAGGAACAATTTTTGCAATATTTCTTGTTTAAGCCTCTGCATGGCACTTCTCTTCAAAACCCAGCATCTGAAATACCAGAGCAGTTAAAAATAACTGCAGGATTCTTGGTGGGGGAGGGTAGTGGTGGAAATAGGTGCCATGATATCGTTCAACCCCTTTAAACTGTTTTCATTTAAAATTGGAGGTAGAAAGCTGTGGGTTCTATAGGCATTTTACAGGGCTTGTATAACTCTTGGGGCTATGTGCAATTTGCTGGCAGTGACAGATGATTGATTTTGTGCTAAGAGAAAGTGGATGGTTGCATTTGTGAGTGTTTGAGTTCAAAAGTCCAGAAGTTAGGTGTGTGGAAAAAAAACTTTATGATGAGAAGTTGTTTTTTGGGAGATACAAATTTAAGCAGAGGAGAGGATGTGCTAGTTATTAATGATTTCCTGGGCTATGCTTTTTTTTGACTTTTTTTTAAAGTACTATCTGTTCTCTGTGAAAGGTACTAAAATTAAAAATTATATATACCTTCTGCTACATCCTGCTATTTCTGTGTGAAGAAGCATCGTATCTCTATTGGATATAGGCAAAAATAAATAAATAGGAAAGATTAGTGACCTAGAGTATTTGTTGGTTATGTTTATAGCCTTTTTCTTTGTTAGGTGAATAGGTGTTTGCATCTTGATGATATTGGATCAAAGGGAAAATTAGACTTTTCAGTTATTTTAAGTATTTTTAAATGTGTGTTTCTTGTTTCTGATGGTGGGGAATTTTTTCTTTTTCCTTTTAAAAATCTTTTGTTCTCAAAATAGTCTGTTTTTTTTTTTTTCCTAATTTGCTTATTTAATTTACTTAATCAGTCATATTCCTCAGAAAAACGACTTGAGGAGTTGAAGGAAAAAAATACTGCTTCAGAGAAGCAGATTATGTATGCATTTCACACATGGAGAAAATGTGGGATTTCTGTTCGGTTTGTTTGTTGGTTTTTTTAAGTAAAATGTGTTGGGTGTTTCCTTTTTTTCTTTTTATGACTTGTAAGTGGGGCAATAATCTAGATATTGTTGCGCTTGTACAGTTATCTGATCTTTTTATTGATCATAAAATTCTCTAAAGTTCAGTCTGATCCATGGAGTGCTGAGAGAAAACTTCCCCTTGTCTCTGGTCTCCACATCTGCAGTTTTCTGATTGTTTTTCTGGGCCTCATGGAAGAGTTTCTCAAGAAAGCAGGTTGCTTTGTTGGTAGCTGTTCCTCTACCCAAATCACTCTTTTCTTACTTGTTGTCTGGTCTGTGAGGCTTTCAGGACCAATGGCTTCTCTGAGTTAACCATGTGATAATAGTCTGAAAAAACTTTATCTGTGTGCTGCAGTCAGAGCAGAGTGTCTCAGGTCTAAGGTCATTCATCTTTTAAAACACACATCCTTCAACTGAAGCTCATTTCTCAGTTTCCCTCTTTACTTGCCTTTCAAATGATGCTGGCAGATTGCAGCACTCTCCATGCTTGATTGCAGACCTCCTCCTTCCAGAGTTGCAAGATATTTAAGAGTAAATCTTGCTAGATTTGCTTGGAGAGAATTGACATGGCTCATTGATGGTTTCAGCTTTTTTGCCAGAATCACCACAGTGGTTTTTGGTCTGCATTATTTTCCCTCTCTAAAATAGCAACCAGATACAAGGGCTTAATTTTAATATTGAAAATACTTAACTTAATCCATCTCCTTCTGTTCCCTTTTCCTGGTTGTTTATGAGCAGTCATCCAGAGTCAGCAACACAGGCATGTCAGTGGAGATCTTGACTGATGTGGATGGAATGCAAGAGGTGGAATGAGGTTCATAGAGATGTGCATTTTCCCTTTAATTTAAGGGGCTGACTCTGAGCACAAGCCCTTTTCTGATTTTTTTCCCCCATTTTATTAGCAAAGCTTTATTTATGTGCATTTATGTAGCACTGCTGTTCAGAGGCTTGGAAGGGATCTTTAAATAACACCTTTGTTAGGGTTCTTATGCAGGAAAAATACAGGAAGGAACATTTTCAGAATTGCCTTTAGGGGTTCTGGATATAGTCAGTGCTGACCCTGCAAATGTGCAGAAATGAAAATAATGGTTGGATTGCAGTAATTCACATTGCAGGAAGGAAGCACAAGATTGCACATAAGAAATATAAAGTAGTTCCTCATGCATTTTAAAAATACTACAAATTCTTCCTTGTATTTTTTTTTTTGTGTGTGTGTGTGTGTTGAGTGTAAGAACAGCTATGCAGAGTTGTAGAGCCTGAGTTATTCTGGAGGTTAAACAAGGTGACAGTCCCTTCAATCCTCAGAAATCCATAGATCTAGATACTGAGCAAAGCTCTGTAAAGGTCCATTAGTAGGAGTTTCTTTCCATGCCACCCACAATTAACAGCCAGTTGTGAATAATCCCAAGGATAAATGAATCCTCTGGGATTTGGGTTTCCCTTTTTGAGTTTGTAATTAAACAAAGCTTGTAGTGAAATGCCTGAATTGAAAAAGTCAGTGACAGTATTGGGTGCATCTAGTTCAGCAAGTAAGACCTTACTTTGCTGTTGATGAAATCACCTGCAAAATCATGAAGAAATGGCCTAAAGGCAAACTTACTTTGAGTGTTATGTGATGGCTCAGCTTTTAGCAAGTCCAGCAAAAATGAAGGTGTGATGCAGTGGAGGTAGAAGATGAAGCAGATGAGCTGTGACTCGGAGCACGTTGTCATGCACAGAGGTCTCTCTCCACTGCATTGTCTCGTTGTAAAGACACAACTGGAGGTCCTGGAAGGGGTTAAGTCAGGGGCTTCTCCATCCCAGCAGCACCAAAGGTGGCCAACGGGTACTTTGCTGTAGTGCACTGGGTTTCCACTGCTGCTTTCCAAGGATAGGGGAAAGGATGAGCCAGGATCAGTAGTGGTAGGACTTTCTTCTCTGGGGAGGGTTTGTGTTGTGTCGTAAGCTTCCACTGTGAAGCCAGCTGTTTCCAGATCCTTTGGGAAGAAGGGACAAGGAGCTATTGCATAAGACTCTGAGAGTGCCATCTCTCACCAGAGAGCATGCTGAGGTGTAGCTGGGCTGCAGAGTGATTCAGAATAACAGGATGTAAAGGATCTTTGGGTTCCAGAGGATGGGGGGACCTGTGGTTTAATGCAAAAAAAGGGGGTGAAGACAGTTGACTATAAATCTTCATAGTCATCTAGAACAGAAACAATCACCTTGAAGTATAAAAGATATGAAGTAATAAGAATTTAGTAAAATATGGTCCAGTCCCAGAGAACCTTTAAGAACAATGCAAATGATATTGCTTGGTAAGTTATACAAAAAATAAAACTCCCCAACTTGTAATGTTTAAAAATCAAACTTTGCTTTTAGAATACCAGGTTTTTCCCAGGTCTGAACTGAAAATAGATTTCAGTCAGTAGTTTGTTTGAGCCTGATGATGAAATGAGAAAATTAACTTTCCCTTATGTCAAACATTTAAATAGTAGGTCCATCACATGGCTGGATGAAAATATTAATTCAGACTTCCAGTATAAGGTCTTAAAATGAGAAATTAAGAAAAAAAATTCAGTGAAGATATCTGTTTAAAATAAGTTTTTCAAGTGAAAGTTCCTTCTTTAATATCCATGGGATTTAATTATGCATTATTCAGGTCTCTTCCCCCAAGAGTGGTCTGCAGATACATATATTGATGTTTGTTCAAACAAGAGTTGGATACTTTTAGTTCACTGCAGTACTTTTCTATCTTAGTTGTTGATTGAAGCTTTTTCAATACCAAGTCTGTTGTATTATAAAGAGATATAGGTACACCTTATTTCGCATGCCAAGTTGATATGAAAGTATAACAATATTTGAGGTTTTTTTTAAATAAATGTGACTGATTTTGCATGTGTAAAACATGTGGAATGTATTGAGAAAGAATGGTTAGCAGGATTGGAAATTAACTAGTTTTCAAAATAAACCAAGTAAAATTATAAAACTTTTCTTGTACAAATGGCCTACAATTTTGTGGGGTATTTGTTGAATTGTGCATTACCACTTGGTTAATAGAAGAAATTAAAATCAAAGCTGTTTGCTAAGGGTTTAATAATAATATAAAATGTGAAGGCAGATTAGGAGACCTAGTCCTTGTTTGTGTTATCAAAAGGCACTTTTTCTTAGTAGGGTCTCTGCTATTAAGCAAAGTATCATGGTAGTAAAAGTTGCCAGAAATTCATTTCGACTACATAAGGTGTGAAAAAATTGATTATGAATGAGTAAGCACACTCTGGTTGGCATGGAAATAAGGAAGCTAATTTTGCACCAGTCATATTTTCATGCTGCTGTGGCTTGAATTATTAGCTGTTGCTTTCCCATTAGCTCCAAAATCCAACCTTCTCCCTCTGCGACTCCAAAAATACTAAGTTGTGCTTGCAATAAGAATGCAGTGAAAATGTATCTTGTTTGAAGACAAGTAACTCATCTTCTGACTTGTATCCTTAGCCCATTGAAACCTAAACTTTTCAGATTACATAATTCAGAGGGCTGAAAAGTAAACAGAGCTCCCCAAACACTCTAGATCGTTTTTGTAGGCCAAGTTTCCTGAAATGCTGCTTTTCAACCAACTCTGGCTGGATAGTCTGGGTCTTTCATGTAGAAATTGTTTCTGAGAGCAGACTCGAGTTGCACTGATCTCTGTGGTCCTGTGCAGAATCAGTGGCTTGGGCATACAGAGAACACGGAGGAATCTGAGTCACAAACACATCTGGCTGTAAACTGCAATTGTACCTTTCCATTGAGGCTGTAAGGCAGGGTTGGATACAAGCTTGCAGAGGGAAAATGATGTCTCTCTTAATTGGAAAGAAAATTAAATATTTTGGCTTCATAGTGTTCCAAAAGAGATAATTTCTCCTTTGCAAGAAATATAAATAGTTGGACATATACTCTCAAGTAGGTATGTCTCAAGAATGACCATCTGACCACTTGACAGGTGGAAATGATTCAGTTAATGTTTAAAATGCTGTTAAAGCCTACAAAAGATTTTATTTTCAGGGCATAATTACATGTCTGCCTTGTTTTACTACATTAACATTGTAAGTCAAGTTTCTAAAGGTTGCCAATGACATGAATTACTATGAAACTGAGAGTCTCTGCAGTCTGTGAGTATTTAAAAAATGCAGTTTCCAAGAAATTAAAGCCTTTGACTCGTATAGAAATGTCATGAATTTATGGATCTCTCAGAAAACTTAAGTGCTTTTGATTTTTTTTTTTCCTTTTAAATTGAATTATTCAAAATATAGAAGCTGTCCCCTATAGTGCATGTATATGCAGTGATGAAGCTCTCCAGCTGAAGTCTTATTCCTTGAACTTCTCAGACCAGCAGTGTGAGAACATGCTTTCCTCTAATGTTGACTGAATTTGATACTTAGGGAGGAGGCAGTGAACTGGCAGATTGGGCCAGAGGTAGGGGACTTGAAACCAAATAACATGATTCTGTTGAATGACTTGCTTATGGCTTAGTGCATCTCTACAAGGTCTTACTGGAGTCAGTAGAGCTATATGATAGCACAACTTGGCTGTTGTGATTATTCTTACAGGATTAATGTTGTAGCTGTGCATTCAAAGTGCTTTGCAGCTACTCACATGTGCCTTGTGTGTACCACTTGGTAGGCAGGTCTAGTGATGGGGAAAGGCAATGTTATTTAATACATTTTTCCCCTGTGAATTTTCTTGATTCTACAATCTGTTAATAAAATTAAAAAGAGTATTTTTGTGCTAATTGTCATTAAATCTTTCAAATTTCAGAGAAGGGGTTTGGAGTCTTTAGCAGATGGTTGAAAATGAAATGCACTTTGGGGGAAACAGAAGCTCTGCCAAATCTGGACCTTGAACAGAACTAGTCAAATAAACAGAAGTGAGACACAGCAGGGATGGTTTGGAATAGGCTTTATTATGGCCAGAAAGCTTCAGGCTGTGAATGACCTAATCAACCTAAGCTCCAGAAATATACCTAAATTAGCTTCCACTCTACCAATCCTCATAGTACTCCATTTTTCTTTACTCAAACACCATCCTAACAGATCTGAGCTCTTTTAAAAAATGGAAGGCTATAATTCTCCATGCTTGTCCTCTTTTTGTTGTATTTGTCCTATTCAACTCTCCTAATGCCTGTATTCTTAATTTTCTCCTTTAGTTTTCCCATCCTTTTCCCTGACTCAATTCTGGCAATTTCCATGCATTTGTTGTGTTTCAAATTACTTGTTCTATGAGAACAAGAAAAAAGAGTAATAGGAGCAAAGCTCCTCAGTGTTGAGGGGCTCTGGAAAGCTGTTCAGTTCCCACTTAACCAAAAGGATTTCTGTGTGACCTTATCTCCTGCCTCATTTCCATCTCTGCAGCGTGGGGATAAAGTAACGTGCCCTGCCAGAGGAGGGGAAGCCATGCCTAATGTCATATAAAGCACCATTCCAAAGGGGTCCCTTGCTGTCTGCATTTGCTACTCTGTGTGGCCCCTACTGCACTTAGGACTGCTGTTTACAACTGGAACAGCAAACAAGCTTGGGTTTTGTCCATTTAGGCAGACTTGCCTTGATTTGCTGTGTGCAGCCCACAGCCATTGCCCCCTCGGACAGCGGCTGCAGAGCGTGTCTGTGAATGTCACACAGATGCGGGCTTCTTCTGGAGACACTGGTGCGGGCAAGAAACTGAAATGGAATAACACGACTCTGATCGTGCCTAGGCATCAGCCAGGGCAATGACAAAGTGCTATAAACATCCTCCAGGTAATAGCTAAATAAAGGCTGCATTAATTCATGTTGGACTCCGATGTTTAAAGAATGGTTCAGCGTGAAATTCGAATGGCAATGGCTTGTGTGTCACTGTGGTGTGAATTTGATTAACAAATTGGCCTAGCTTTATTTAAAAAACTACTATATTGTGTGTGTATATATATATATGTTATATACTAGTATATATTGTGCATAATAATACACTAAACAGACATTTTTATAAACTTCCCCACTTGACATTTTATTCACAAACCATGGTCTCACGGCCTTTGAATCAGTCTCTTGTTTGTACCAATAGACATGACTTCCAAAATCTTTTTGTGAAAAGTAGGTTACCTTTGAGAGCAGGAGAGGCTCTTTAGGGGGTTTGATGTGGGTACATAAATGGTCACTTGAATTTATGAGGCATTATTGCTCTGGAATTCAAGAGAACAGGAATTAACCTGGTGTGGTAGGTGTTGGTTTGCATCGCCTGAGGAGGTGTTCCTAAATTCTGCTACATTATCATGGTTTTAACATGAATTTAGTGGTTCCCACAGAGACATGGAGGGGTTCGTGTAATTTCGCTTTGTCATTCTGGTTTCAAGTGACCACAATTGTAATGATTTACTGGAATTCTAATTCCCTTAACAATTAATAGGCACACTGGAGCCCAGTGGGTTTTATTCAGAGCTCATTGAAGCTAATGGAGGGGAAAAAAATCCCTTTGACCTCATTTGGCATTGGCTCAAGCTCTTTGCAGTTGAAGCTGATGGCTTCATCAAAATCCACTTAACCTTCCAGGGATGAGCGTGTGACAGGGACTGGTCATCAGGTCATTCTGGAGCTTCATGGGTCTGCTGGGAGGGGCTGTTATAGTTTTCCCTCATTATTCCCTTTATTACCATGTAGGTGAAAGGAGCAGTTTCAACAGTAGCAGAAGCCAGTGTGATGTCTTATGTGGTCTCTAAATAAGGTGGTCCAACCTCAGCATTGTTTGGGTAACTCAGGATTCATACAGTTAGTAAGAAGTGTAACAGAGGCTATGCCTTAGAATTAACATTCTGACATGTTTGTTTTCCTTGTTTTCACAATTTGAAACACACTGAGGTTAAAAAACAAATTATATTCCTCCCTTGCACTCCATTATTTAATCATATCCCTGAATCTTTCTGTGTTTTAGATGTGTCTTTCCAATGCACAAGCCTACACAAATCAACACCTAAATATGAGCAATTATACTTTTCCCTCATGTTGGTTTGGAACTGGTTTCTGTTTCAAGAGAAACTAAAACAAATAGGAATAATACAGATGAAAAGAAGAAAATTATCAGCCTTCCTTAATTCTTCCTCAAAAATGTGACAAATTCCATACAATCATCTCTTTAATGCTCTGTATTACCTTATAAACACAAATTTAGAGATATTATTATAATATTGAAGTTTTTTCTTGTGTCCCGGTAAAATAATTTATCTGAAGTTCACCTGATTCCATTCAGCTCAGTAGGATACAGAAGGAAGGTTTTCATACAGTTTTTTCAAGTTAAAGCCTATCAGGACACCACAAGAACTTCATTATTCCTGAATACCATTTTGTTGTATGAAAGGACTGACTTAGTGATTATACAAATTCAACTTTGTTTCACTGTCCCTAAGTATTAGGGAAAAGCCTTGCTAAGAAAAATGTGAGTCTGAACTTGGTCTTGGGAAATCTGCTGTGGGGAACCCTGTGTGGTCTCCTGGGCTCCCTCCCAGCCTCAGCCACTCTTTGATTCTGAGTTCATGAGTGATCCTCTTCAATGGCAAGGAAAGCAGTAGGATCTGCTTGTTGACTCCTCCAGGGCAAAATTGAAGGGAAAGACCTCTTTCACCTTTTCCTTGGGCTGATGTACTGGGTTACGATGCTGCAAGTAACTGTTTGTGAGATAACCATTTCTTGTGTTGGTGGCATTGACCATGGATCTTCTGAAAGCATATTCCTGTCCCTTTGATTAGTGCTAGCAGCAGAGAAAGCTGTTTCCACCACTGAGGGATATGTTTTCAAAGCAATATGTGGGGCTTTGGAATGTGACACCATTAAATGTTAACGTGCATTTTCAAATAAGGAGCCTCAAGGCTAGAGGTAACTCTTTGATCTTTAAAAAGCTTGCCACATAGAAGAGAGAGTTTGAATGTATACTTACATCTGCAAACACTTGCAGGTAATTAGATTTTAGTTTCAGGGCTGCAGGACTTTGCAGAAATTATTCAAATTTCAAAAGGCTCAAAATAAACATCAATTTCTATTTATCTCAAGGGATTGAGAGGGGCATAAAACAAACCTTTAATGGCCTGAGCCATTGCTTTGTTGAAGAGATAAAACCTGTGGGAGTTTGTGTATTAAAATGGGATGTGAAATAGCAGAAATCCCAGCAGGATGTGAATTTGATTTAAAGTGAGTAAGAAAATACACAGCTGAGCTTTCCTCTGTTGTTTAAAAGAGTATTACCCTAATATATACAGTTGCTTTGTTTTTTAAAAGGTATGTCTGGAATGAGCCATAATTACATGTGAAAGCATTTGAGCCAGTCATTCAGTATTGAAGGAATTGGATCTGTCTAAACAAAATGATGTGCAATTAGGGAGCATGGGGGAGTTGTCTCTTTTCCATATCTGAAAATAAAGTTATCAAATTATTACCCAAATTGTTCCACATCTGACAACTGTATCTACAAAGGCTTCTTACAGTAATTTGCAAAGATGGTTCAGGTTTGTGACAGGGGACAATGAAACATAGAGTTTGGTTGATTTTTTTTTTTCTTTAATTGAGACATATATTTTTTTGTTTGCAAAGTTTCTCACAAGGAGGACTGCTGATAGAAAGCAAGTCTTTTTCCTTGTTGGATGAAAAATGGCCTCTTTAGACAAAACAAAAGGTAGCTGGCTGCTAGAGTTCTGCTGGCATTCAAACTGATACATTAATCAATACATTAAATCAAAGCTGCCATCTTGTTGAATTTTGCCATTTTGGTTTTTTAGATGCTTGAACTTTCATTGTGTGTTTTTAAAATGAAGAATGCCTGGTTTTGTTTACTCCCGTGTGAAAGAAATACTGCACTGCAATCCTTAGTGTATTTTATAGCTGTTATTTATTAATTCTGTTATTAATGTATGTGAATTTGCTGCAGAACAAGTTCTGCATAATCCTCATGTGGACAGTCCTACTTGTTCTGTGTACGTCCTTTTCCTTTCTTTTTTTTTTTTCTTACTCTGTATTCACATAGATTATGAGAGTTTTGTCCTCTACCTCCAGTGTTCCGTGATAAATCCAGGAGTCTGTCTTGGAATGCAGAAAACCCTATATGGGTTCAAATTATCATGATAATTAGCAGATACGTTTTTCAGAGAGTTATGAAATACCTTCCACTTCAAAGAAAATACAATGACAGAGATGCTGAAGTGGGTATGAGTTATAGGCCAGAATTACAGTGATGTAAAGGCTGAGGACTGTGGTCATACAGTGCCATGAGTCTTGTTCAGAGCATGAGATTAGAGCCTAAGGTTGCATAAGTTTGTAATGAAGACTGTAGCATCAATATAGTCTCAAATACTGATTCTCAACATAATCACAGATAGTTAGAAAAGTTTGTGTATAAACTGCCTTGCTTGTTTGCTATCATGTTAAATCTAAGAGATCTGTATATTTTCTCCTGTGTCACTCACTAAAAATGCCACTGACTGATGAAGAGAGAACACAGTGCCCTAAGAAATACCAGGAAGAAAAATTTCATCTTTAAACTGACATCAAAGCTGCATTCACCTTGCTTTAGAATGGGAATTTTGAACTTTTTTCAATCCTGTCCCTTATCTAAACCATTAACTTGCATAGAAGAGTCTTAAAAATTGGTGTTTCGGGGCTAAATAAGGCATTTTTGTTGGAGGTTATTGAGACATGAAATGATTACTTATCATCCCTTGAAATGACATTACATTTAAATGCAATGGTACATGGGCACTTACTGCTACCTTCATCTCTGTTAATCCTTGCTCACAGCCTGCAAATTGAACATTCTCTCAGCCTTATGGGATGCACTGAAATTCTCAGAGTTATAATTGGTTTTCAGTGTGCCATCCTGCATGTTGTACAATTTGAAGAGACTCTCTTCCAAACTGAGAACATTTAGTGAACCCCTCCAAACAGAACACATTTAGTGAATCTCATACTGTGTATTCTTTCCCCTTTAATCAGTTTTATCCATGAGTTCACTAAAGATTCAAAGGGAAAATAAAAATTGAATTCATTTTATCATGATTGATTTGAAAATTCAGGGGACAACCTCTTGGTTATTGATGGCTTTTAAATTGTGTGCATTGTTAGCTGGGCATGCCTGTGAAATTCATCAGCATTCCACAATCTGCCTCTGTTATTTGCTTACAGATAGCAGCTCTAAATTTAGATGTGCACAATATAACCTTACCAGACAAAGTTATGGCATTGTCTGAAAGTCTTTGCAAGGTCTGCCTGTATAAATGAGCCCTTTTCCATAGAGGTTCATAGGAACCACAGCAGAAAAATCTTCTTTAGGAAGATGAAAGCTGCTGCCTGATTGAGTTTCCCACATGATGGATGTTGTCCACCCTCACTGCTCTTCTGAAGCAGTGGTTGGGTTAAAAGGAGAGGGAATGGGAATGAGGCATCACACTCATGCAGATACTCCTACTCCTGGATCTTGCTCCAAGGTGGGGGTGAACTGTGTGACTTCAAAGAAACTGGGAGTATGTGAACCATGGTACTGTGCTGGGGAAGCAGGACAAGACAAGAACTTAAAAGGGCTGATTCTTCCTTAATTTTCCTTCTTGCTTTCATCCATGAATTCATGAAAATTGTGTGACTGCCCAAAAGGAAGCCTACCATGGTAACTGGATTCTTGCTTTTCTTCTCCAAGGTACCCCAGCTAACACTGTGCATCTCTGCAAAGGCAGCAGAGTCTTCACTTACAGGTCTGATCTTAGGTGTCTGTGGTCACAGGTGTGATGGTGATAAGCAGTTGGTGT
>WEIU01010528.1:362413-389190 GCA_013389925.1 Aegithalos caudatus | reverse complement strand
TTGGTGTTGAGATGCTCCACTGAAGTTTGCAGCAGTGCTGCCACAAGCTTGCTAAATTTGAAGGTGACTCAAAATGGGAATAGTGTAAATGTCCATCTGTATGAAAGATTCCTTAGCTTGGAGAGGTGGGAGAAAAGCCTGGAGAAAGGAAGATTCAGGGGAGTCCTTATGACTAACTACAGCTACCTGAAAGGGGGTTGCAGCCTGGTGGGAGTCAACCTCTCTCCCAGGAAACCAGTAACAAGACAAGAGGAAATGGCCTCAGGCTGTGCCAGGGGAAGTTCAGGTTGGACATTAGGAAGAATTTCATTACTGACAGGGTGGTTAAGCATTGGCATGGACTGCCCAGGGAAGTGGTGGAGTCACCATCCCTGGAAATGTTCAAGAAATGTCTGGACATTGCACTGCTCTGGCTTAGTTGATGTGGTGATATTCAGTCAAAGGTTTGACTCTATGCTCTTGGAGGTCTTTTTCAACCTTCATGATTCTGTGATACTGTTCTGTGATTCAAAGTAGAGCTGTGTTTCTGTCTCATTTGGCTGAACATTAAGTGGTAGAAGATGCAATGGCACTACTTAAATAATTGAAACAATTATTTTTCCAAATTTTACTAGAAAATAATTTTTTTAAATTAGTTGTGTTACTTACCTGAAATGGTAATTTTCTCCCACCTTCAAATAAAGCACTTGTGTTTCCCAAAATGGTTTTCATGTTCTAGTCAGCATGATAACCTATGTGCTGGTGCTTTTGTGCACAATTTCTTCTTATTTCTCTCCTGCTTGTTTGTTTGGGTTTTTCCTCAATAAAACCTATTCTCAGTGAAACGGGTATTTACATTCCATTTAAACAACTGTATTTGGAAAACTTAGAAAAACTGCTTCACCAATGAATTCCTGAACAATTTTAACACTGAGTAACATCAGCAGAAAATCTGCCATACCCCCTCTGCATTTTAATTTTCTGTTGGTGAATGTCTATAGAACTCAGTCCAGCTGGGTCAAATCATTCTTGTTTTTCTTCTAATAATGATCCTGGCAGGCTTTCTGATGGGTGCACATATACTAACATTTTTTTCCTGCAAATTTAGTGTTGCTTTAATTGTATTATGATATCTTAAGGCAAATGCTATTCTGTTTTTTGGAATGCATGGCTTAATTGATGGCTCCCTGGACTCCTTCAGGGATGGCCTCTGGTGAACAGAGCATGCTTGTACCAAGATCTGATGTTTTGAAAGGCATCAAGTTTTTCTCTGTGTGAGTGCTGCTAAAACTTCTGAAATGTTAAAAGACAGTGTTCATCTTTGGCATATATAAACTTTACAACTTTGTTTGAAATGCATGAGTAACAAGTCTCATCTAGGCCAAGATAAAAAGAGTGCTTGTGATGATGTGCGGCCAGAGAAAAGGGCCTCCATGTTCTTGGTTTGTTTTTTTTTTTTTTTTCATAATATAGCAAAACCTGCCCTGTGCTGACTAAGTCACTTACTTGCCTGTGTTTTCCTGTACAGAAAGGTAATCTCAGGATACATTTCCCTACCATGGTGTGAGGGGATTTATATTGTCTCTTCCCTATAGTGTGTTAAATGTCAAAAGGGCAGACTTCAGGTATAAAATTTGCTTCGTCTGTTCTGTCAGCTTTGTAGGTTTCTGCTCTCAGGTCAAAGATCAAAGCACTCTTACATTAACAGGATATCAGAAATGTGGAAAAGAGAGGCAAAGAGGCGCAAGAAGCATTATATTCTGCAAAGAAAGTAGTAAGAATCTCTGGCAACTGCTGTTACACCTGCTGAGAGTAAATCACGGCTTTGGACAATAATATGCTTTTGCAGGTTGTTCAATGAAGTATAAATGTTGGTTAGCACATCCTTTTGTTGTGGTCCTTTTTTTGTTTTCCATATAGAGCAATTTCAGTAATTTTTGAGTGCCTGAAATGGATTTCTGTGATGGATTTGCTGTTCATTGACAACAGCTCATTCCTGTCTGACAACAAGCCTCTGATCTAATGAAAAGCGTGTAGTATAAGATAAAGTAATGGTTACCTTCATTTTGTAGCTGCAGATATGACTCACCTAAATGACACGGACTATAACAGAGCTGAAATCAGAGAACACTTCTTCCTTTAACTCCAGATCATTCTTCTTTAACTATATTTTGTTGGTAATTGGCTAAGTCTGATGTTCTTTCACCCTCTCAAAACAAGAATTGCTTCTGCATATTAGTTTACTAAAACTGCACTGGTGGCTATTTGAAATTCATAGTTTGAGCCCTATCATTCTGTTCCTCAAATGCAATTCTACTTCATTATTGTGAGTAGGAGTTACATGGCAGACATACTTGTTTCAGTAAAAAAGTAAGACCCAGTATTGAATCAATTTTATGAGAGCCCCTGGAGCCATTCAAAATCAGACTTGACCACTTTTTGTGAAACAGTTATACGTGCACACTGTATCATAAAAGAGACTCTATAAATGCACTGATTGAGTAATACTTTTATGTCTTTACAGGCATATGAAAGAACACTTATGTAATTTTCAGTTGCTTAGGAAGAGCTCATGATTAGCTTAACTATTGACATTTATTTGCAGTATAGCGTGAAAAGAAAAAGGAACATTGTGTTGTTAAGTCCTTTCTCTAGTGTCTTATATCTTGAAAAATATGCCATGCATTTCAGCTAACAGATGGAGTTACAGCTGTGCATGTACATGTAACCAGTCTCTAGGAAAAAAAAAGGAAAAAAGAAGGAATTTCTTTTTACAGAAAAACCGGTTGTTTGGGGTTTATTTTATTTTTTTCTCATCCTGTTTTCAAGCATCATTTACTAAGGTCATTGAATTTGTAGTAGAACCTATTTGTAAGTGGTAGTTGCCATGAGAGGCTTTTTGTAGGGACTGTTGATACAGAAATAATCTCCCAATCTCTTCCAAATGTATAGCCATACTCCTTGTTAGTGCACTTCCTGTGTATTTTGTGTATGTATTTTTTTTACCCCTCACACAATCTCCTGTTTTTCCTATGCAAATGTATCTCATTGTACTATAAGAGTGAAGGTTAATTTCCACAGCAGTCCAAGTATGTATTTTTGCCTTTTCAAAGGAGAATTGTACCTACAGAAGGCAGGAGAAAAACAGATGAAGTGAAAGGTATCAGTGGTCACTCCTGAGGACTGTTAAGAGGCATGGTACAAAAAGCATGGTTTACATCTTTAAAACAAAGTATGCCATTAAATGGGTAATGCTAAGAGGAATTTTATCTAGCCTATAAATACCAGTGAATCTTTTCAACTTCAAATCCCAGTACAGAGACAATTTACAATTGCAATGAAAATGATGCACACAATTTAACTTCAGTACCATCTGTAACTCTGGTATTTTAATAATGAATAAAATTATAATATCTTGGCAACAAAAATCTCACTGAAATAATATAACTTTAATTTCCAAGTGAGACCTCTTAAGACAAAGCTACAAGGCCTTTGGTTTACCCTGAAATCTCCTTCATGTTTATTATAAAATGGACATACCTGTACTTAAATAGCTATCAGTGTGCAAAAGGTCTCTGATTCTATGAAGCCTTGTTTAAAGTCCCTTTGAAATTCAGGGATTGTGGTTCAGGCAGGGGTTTGCACAGCTGATCACAAGCAGTCCTGCCCTCACTGCGCCTCTTGCATCTACTTCAGCAGAGATGTATGAGCAAGGTCTGTTGCAGGAGCTCTTTGGTGATGTGCCAGGCCCTGTGTTCTTGAAGTAAAGCACCTACAGGAGGTACCTTCCCTTCAAATGCTTTTATTACCATGGGATAGAGCAGGAGGCATGACAGTTACCCTCTTCTGAATTTGTCTTTTTGACTCCATCATGGGGCCTAACCACATCATTGTCTGTCTCTCCTCTTTCATCTTCAATTTTTGTATTTTGCAGAGAGGGGGAATTTTGACTCTGTTTGCATACTATGTCCTGTCCCCCACCCTTCCCTCAGTTCCAGCATTGGGTGACACCAGTCCCATGTTTTTACTCTGAGTGCTGCTTTCACAGTATTTGTAATTATTTTGTGGTGCTTATGCTTATGGTTGCTTAGAGTAGCTGCAGCATAGATCTGAGTCTTACTGTGACTTGTCAGATACTTTGCATTGATGATGATATGAGATTGTTGGTGTAAGTACCAGTATAAGTAATTATGTATTGTAACAATAGGAGGTCTTGACAAACAATGTACTACCACATAAAAAACGTGCAAACTTTTCAGTGTTTTCTGCACATTTGTCCTGGTGAAGGTGCAGCAGTACCAAAAGCAGTTAGAGGCTGATGTTTAGAAAAGCTATGGAGCCCAGGAACTGGAGATGTTTCACTGATAATGTCCTCTTTATCAAAGCTTTGGTCAGGAAATGTTAGTGACCTTTCTGGATGGCCTTCACAAGTGGAAATCAATGTGTTTTGTCCCACTGACTCCTCAGGTGAATGAGGGAAATAAGAGCAGGTTTGTTAACACATCTCAGTTTGGATTGTAATGACCTTGCCTGTGTTCCAGGGATGGATCCCCTTCGAAGGATTAATCAGAAGCATTAGTGTGACCATGTTGGGTTTCTGGGATTTGTGATTTTCTAAATATCTTCAGCGCCCACTAATCAGAAATTTTCTAAATTTGTACCAATTGCAGCTGATGAAGGCTGCCTCAGCCTTGAAGAGGGTTATAAAGTAGATCATGCCAAGCGTACCAACACCAGTGTGAAATGTGTACTCTAAGAACTAGTAAAATTAATCTGAATTTCTGATTTCTGTTTTGGCAATGTGTTAGCTGAATTTGAGAAACCTGCTGTTCTTCAGGAGCATTTGAAATACTTGGATACATATTTTTCAGTTATTTTTTCATACCTGTCACAGATGTTGAAGGCCTTTGCAACATACAGAACTTGATTCAGGTATTTGGGCAAAAGGCATTCTCTGAAATTCTGTTTTGTGTACTATTAGATAAAGCTAGTATTATCTGGAAGGTTTCAAAGAAGCCTAAGATTTAGTGTTTAAATGTCACTTGAATGATTTTGAACTGATAACATTTATATTTGTGGGATTGTCCAAAGCATTCTGTAAAATAATTAAAACATATGGGTGAAGAGGGAGAAGGTATTTCCTTGTGTTTATTTGGAGGGTAATTAAAGTTACAAGAAAAGAATCAAAACCAATCAATAAAACAACTTGATAGTATGAAAATAAAAAGATAATAGATTAACTTCAGGGTTTGGTTTTTTTTTTGTTTGTTTGTTAATTTTATCAATATTTTCTAAAAATCATTGATGAATAAAACCCAGAAAATTCAGGTTGATATATGTAACTATTTTCTTAATTCCGGAAGTGAGATTGCTTATGAAAGTTCTGTTAACACTCACGACACTGTAAATGGTGTCAGTAACTGCTTGTTTTTCAGAAGTTGGCATATTCAAGGTCAGCACCCTTTTCTCAAATGCAAATCAACATCTGTATTGTTGCATGGTTTGCATTAAAAAGTTGGCTTATAGGTACAATTAAACACTCTTTTTCATTATTTCTTTGCTAATTATCCTGTCAAGGAAAACATAGGAGAAAACAACTGAACAACTGGCTAGTAAATGCGCTTTTGTGGGTGTCCAGATGTTTTAAATGGTTCTGTAGTGTAGAATTATTCATTGCTAAAACCAATGTTTTTAATAGGCATATAAGCACTTAACTCCAAGATGCAAAGTTCCTGTTCTGACAGGCAAACTTCCAAAGCAAATGGAGTAATAGTCAGGAACTATAGGTAAGGAGCTGTAAATGTGGGAGCACCTGAAATGATAGTTTGTTTTTTTTTCTGTCACATCAAGGTGGGGGGTATGAAGCCTTTTGAAACACGTGTGGTGGGAATGAGGATATGCTGTTCTGCTTTTAGTTTTCTCTGGGTCTTCTCTGATCTTCTCTGGTCTTGTATAAGCACAAAAATTTTCATCTCCTTCTTGTCTGCATCCATCACAAAAGGAAACATGATAATAACATCCTTTATTGGAGTTTTTTTTTAATCTTGAGAGGTGTGTCTTTCTTTGGTAGTTTGTTTGCTTTTCAATATTGCCTTTTCATGGAAGCAGGGCCAATGGAATGACCCTTGCTATACATGCATATCCAATCTTTTTGAACCCTGTGCCCTGTTTCAGCCAAGTTTTACAAAAATACATCAGTCTCAAATGTGGATGTGTGGGGTCTCTGACAAGGGATGTATCAGAGCGCTTCTGCAAATGATCTGAGTTGTTGTGCATGTACAAGTTGACTGGTGCATCCTAAGCACTTTGCTGTACTCTGGAATTTCATTTGCTGTGTAAAAACTGTGCCATATTCTACACTGTAGGTCTGTACATGTAGAGCTCTTGGTTCAAACTCCAGTGCAAAGTCAGTTTTGACTGAGTGAAGGGCAGAAGAGTGACCTTGCATCTTGTCAGAATATCCATTCAAAAACAATCTTCACTTGGAGGAAATTCCTGCATGTACTCTGAGTCAATCAACTGTTACTCTCTTATCTGTTGAAAGTTGGGCTGTATTAGTTCTGGTGCTCTCAGAACTATCATCAAATTTTTAATGCTGTCCTAAATCCTGAAGCCTTAAACTTGCATGTTTTTATAGTTAGATATTAATTCAGGGAAGGTTTCCTATCTGTAGTTCAGCTGCTTTTTCTTTCTTTATTTTTTTTCCTTTCTTTTTTAGAAAAAAGCAAAATAAGGATCCCAGAATTCACTGTGGAGATGATGTTGCAGTGATCAGATACAGAGATACAGATGCACGTGCAATAGGACAGAAGGAAAGGATATGGAAATTTGGACAAAACATCTCATAGTTACAAGATCTAATTGTCACTTCTCAGCCTGGAGCCTCTAGAGATCCCAGGGAAAACCTTAAATGTGTTAAATATGTTCTGAAATGGTTTCCTAAGGTTGTTTTGAAATGGTTTCCTCTTGTTGTGATGCTGAGATACTTTGTGTCCCATAGGTATCCAGTCATACCTTTGGGGGAACAGTGATGGACAACTGGATCACAGGCTGATGGATGTGCTGAGTTCTCTCGTGGCCCAGGAGCAGCCACAGGGAACTGAAGAGAGCCAGCAGTCTAGTCACTGTTTAAAGTGAAATCTCTGCTGTTTCCAGCTAGTTATTTCCAGCCTCATGTTTTAAGTGTTGCTGAACAGTCCTGTAGATCTGTCTAGTAGGATTTTGGACATTGTTTTGAGAGGTTCCCAACCCCTCTGCTGGTTTTCTAGAGTGCAGAAGTTTGGGTGAATTCAGCGCCGTTATGAACTCACCATTTCCAGTATTTGTTTAAATCTCTGTTCAGGTCATGAGTGACAGTGAATTTAAGACGCTCAATCTACAGTTGTTTTGTTTGGGATTTTTTTTTAAGTCTGAACAGAACAGTTATGGTCTGATCTCATGGAGTACCAGGAGACTGGCACTCCACAGACACTTCAGAAGTTCTCTTTGAGATTCAAAGGGCATAAGTCATAGGGAGTCTGCTCAGGACCATGATACTTGTTGGCTAACTATCATCGTGGCTGTGACATCAGTGCAGACTTGTCCCTAATTTATCTTTTAGTTCTTGCTAAGCATCTTTACTCTTGGGAATGAAAGAGGTTTTGTGTAGAAATTTGGTTTTTGAGATCCATCATTCAGTGCACTGATATAAATTATATTGATTACATTGATTTTCTTTCATATAGAGCTGGATTTTGATTGCAAAAGTATCTGGGTTGTTTTAGAGAGTCATTGTAGAAAGATGTGCATTATTTAAATGTAATCTGTCTCAATATGGAAAGGGTATCACTTGGTTTGGAATAATCTGAATTAGTTTTTATAACTATCAAGCAAGTTTTGCTTTTACTCTTTGTCTTTTGTAGCTCTTCCTCCCCCTTCCCCCAGTCCTTGCAAACTGCATATTTACTCTCTGATTGCAAGAACACTGTGTTGGCCTGAGATACTGGTGACCTGCAGGCCTTTTCCAGTAATTAGGTCCATGTTTGCTCCATGGGAGATTCAATTAAAAATGAGAGGGGTTTATTATTATTATTATTGTTATTCCCTACTGAAACCCTGCATTATGTTCTTGAGCATTTATGTGACAGTATTGTAATGAGAATATTTACCTTACTTAATTCCATCCCTGTTCAAACATTATGGGCTCAAAAATTCCACTTGAGTGTTAACATAGCCCATCTGTCCTCAGAAGCAGAGGTGAAAGAAAAAGGGGAGAAATGTAGAGGCTTCTTGTGTGAGTGAGCAAAAGTAATTTGGCCCTGCACATTTGTGTGAGCTTGAGGAAGAAAAGATGGAGATGTTCAGATTTTGAGATTTTAGTGCAGCCTGAGACACCTGTGAAGCACAGGACACACTTTTACATGTTGCAAAAGCCTCCATGGCATGTTCCTGTGTGTCACCTCCACATAGAAATATGAAGTTATAACTCCTACATTACACACCTGTTCTGTGGAAAAACTGTACTGGACTCAGAACACCTGGGGTGTTCTTTAAGGTCTGCCAGGGCATTACTGCACTCTTCCAGTGGCTTTTGCAACAAGAGTCAATGCCCTCTTTAACTGAAGGGTAGACAATCAAATCTCATTCACTGAAAGGACAATATTTTCTAGTTTTTCAAGCATTCAGTGTCTTAACAGAAGCTCCCCTGTGGCTGTTGTCCCACCAGACTGGGACATTCTGGAGGGTAATAATTTCAGTTCTCACATGTGAATTCAAGCACAATTCACGCTGTGTGTCCACTCCCTGTCTACTAAGTAGAACAAACACTGGAGATAGCAGAAGTTGGCATATGTGTTGCTCATATGATGACCTCTGTATGTTTTGTTTTCTTTTTTAGATAATTGTGATGATGCATTGGTATCTCCCTTACCTTCAGCTGCCCTTACCAGTTCCTCTGAGCTCTTCAGTACTCACAGTCCCAGCTTTGCAAAACTCAACAGGCGAGATGGTAAGATTGTAGTATGAAATGCCTATTCCTTTTAATCACTTTTACAAAGAATAACTTTCTATGCTGTTTGTATGCAGTGCATTCTGAGCCAGGCTGAATAGAGCCATTAATTCATGCTCCTGAGAGTGTGCTATGTAGGAGCAATTTCCTCCTTTATTATTGAAAGCTCCTATTAATGTTGAAGATCCCCACTTCTCCTGTAGAGATATTGTTAAGGAAGTTCAGATAGTCTTTTTGCTTTGGATGAGTTCCCATATCCCATATTTTAAGAGTTTAAAGGTCATTAGGTCTAAGAGCCTATTCTAAAATGTAGGTGTTAAAGACAATAGCAACTAGGTATAGAATTCCAGTGGAATTTAATGATTACACAACTCTGCAGAAATAGTGAACGTGAAAAACAACTTTTCAGACATTTCCCATCAAGAATGTCTAAGGTCCAGATAATGAGTTTCCACACCAGGTGGAACCACGAATATGAAGCATAGTACCAGAAAGGAGAAGTCAGCAGTATTAAGGGCATCATTTGATATCCTGTTGCAAATTTGGGCTGTCGGCTCTCATCTTATTTCCAAGGTAGAGCCTTTAAAAGTGGAAAGCCCTATATTATCATATTGCATATGAATTTCATTTTAGGTAACACTAGATAGACTATTACTAGAAAAAATTATTTTAATTGAAAATAAATCAGAATTTTTGCTCTTAAACATTGCAGAAGTGTGTTTTAATCAAATATCATTTGATAAATCTATAGAAAGACAGTAAAGGGCTCTCTCTTATATGCTTGGCATTAATGATAAGGAGTTGCTTGGCCATTAAAGATGTGTTAGATGGAAGTTACAATATCATATTTGAACTCTTGAACCAGAGTTCCTCAGCAAGTAAAAGGTCATATGGTAACTGCTCAACAAAAGAACGTTGTAAACACAGCCACACACAGACAGGCTCTCCTTTTGTCACAGGGACTCATCCACAGGTAACAGCCCCTTTGGCCTGAGTTCATGCTGGAGTTCCAGCCTGCCCAGTGCACAGGAGTAGCAGAGATGCCCTGGCCACCTGCCAACCCAGGAGCATGAGCACTGCTGTTGTCAAAATGATCCCAGACCCAGCAGTCAGATAATAAGCAGTGTACAGCAAGCAGCAAAAGCAAAAAGTAGCTGCTAATGAGCAGTAGACTCTAATAAACAGTAAGGGAAGCAAGCCCCATGGCAAACACAGAAGCTGCTGATTAATAGCTAACCAGCAATAACAGCTGTAAATTCAGTCTAGTACATTCCAATCAAATCTGTAATTATCTCAAACCCTTTGAGGCCCACATTGGGCACACGTCATGGACAAACCCCAGCAACTCAGCCCTACACAGCCACTCACTCCCCTGGTGGGATGGGGGAGAAAATATCAAGAGTAAAAGTGAAGCCATCCCCCTTTTCCTCCTCCTTCATCCCCCAGCTTTCAGTGCTGAGCACGATGTTATATAGGATAGCCCTCTGGTCAGCTGGGGTCAGCTGTCCTGGCTGTGTCCACTGCCAAATTTTGCTTCCCCCTACCGTCCTCACTTGTGGTGTGGTGTGGTGTGAGGATCAGAAAAGGCCTTGCCCTGTGTGTAAGCAATTCTCAGCAATAACAGAAACATCTCTGTATTATCAACACTGTCTCCAGCACAATTAGCCCTATACCAGCTACTGTGCAGAGGACTAAGTCTACTCTGCCAAAGCAGTGCCTGACCTTGGCTTGGAGGACGAAGCAGTGGTAGATGGTGACTGTAGAAACTTTCTTTGACTGTCACTTGACTGCAGAGAGTAGATATCTTTACAGGAAATAATATTTCCTAACAAGGACTGGGCAGTCTGTGGCTTTTTGATCGTGTTGAATGTTTTGATGGGTTGGCTTAGCTTTGCTTGTAATTGATAAGACTGCTGCAGGGAACAGAGCCTTCGGGTAGAAAGCCAGATGAATATACTACATA
Organism: Aegithalos caudatus; assembly: GCA_013389925.1. Lineage (NCBI taxonomy): Eukaryota > Metazoa > Chordata > Aves > Passeriformes > Aegithalidae > Aegithalos > Aegithalos caudatus. The sequence goes on along the minus strand of WEIU01010528.1, from coordinate 378,262 downwards.
TATAATGTAAATATGAATGCAACAAGTGAAGATGAATTTATAAAGCACAACCCAGTCCTCTATTGACAGAAAGTTCTAATTCATCAAGTTTATGCACTAATAGATAACAATAAGTAAAAGGCTGCTATTTATATTAAAAAAAGGCCTGCAGTAGTGGAATGTGCCATTTAAAAAAAACAAACACACAAAGTACCCATGGGTAAAGTTTTGTGTGGTCAGCTGAAAGTGCTTAATTAAAATGCTGATAAATCTGTACTGGAAATTCTAAAGAGCTAGTATAATTCAGATAAATAAGATTCTGAGGTATGAAATACATTATTTGCCCATGAGAGGGATTTATCAGCTTTTTTGTATACAGTAAATAAATAATGAAAAATATTAAGAAAACTGCTACAGTATGACTGTATCACCTACCATTTTTCAGTTCATATTAGCTCAGTTCATATCAGCCTCAGTAGTCAGCATAGGCAATTATGTATGAGAATATAAAGCATATATAGTGTCAAAAAGAATTTGTTTTCTGGCCAGGAAGTGTTTGATCCGGGCATTAAAGTAAAATTCTGCAGCAGGGAAGCACTTAGTTGCAGTGGGAAGTCCAGGAGTTCTTAGTGCTATAAAGCCACTTGAGCTGTTTGTAAGACATGTAGGGTGGAAATAATAATTCCTTTTGCTTTGTAATAATCAACTACAAGTAATTATGGGCATCCTGAGCAGCCCTGGGGAGCATCAAAAAGCACTGACTGTGTAACACTGGGCTTAAATGCAATTTTTGAAACAACTATGGCAAAATGTACAAACAGTCTGAAAAAGAAACAAAAGTATTTGATCATATTTCTTGGAATCATACAGGTCTCCAATAGAAAAACAATCAGATCCTTATTCTCTACATATTTCTAGCATTATGATTTGTTGCCATGGAGAATATGAACAATATATCAGATTCCTATGGTATTGTTTCTCCCCTGGGGTATTTTCCCCATACCATGTTGAATGCCTCCTTTGAAATGATCCCCAGAAGATGTGAAATGTGTGAGCTGAGAGGAATGATGGTGTAGCACAATATGCAGAATCCTGTTGATGCCAGTGGGAATGTGGTGGGTAGAAAGGGGAAATACTGAGCACCCTGTCTCTCATTTTCATGTGACATCAATGTGACATCTTAACACACCTAAAACAAGTGTGCAGATCTGATGGGCATAATTAAAGCCAAAATTTTTGTCTGGTTTGCGTTTATGCCACACTTATTAAAAGTTATATCTGTCCTCTTCAATATCTTTGTGCCCAATTGTGGAAGACGCTGGGTTATGCTTGTATGTGTTCAGAGGAGCTCATGTCCTATAAGTTGTGTGTCCAGTAGCCTGTGTTGTTGCCTGTTAGAGCCTTCTTGTTCTTTGTCTTGGGCCTGTGCTGGCAAAGAGTCCACAGGGCAAGCATCAAGATGGGTAGAGGAGCAAAGGGCTCCCAATAGTTGGTCTGCTTTGGTTGTGCTTTTCTGCTACTTACTAGAAAAAGTATTGGATGGGTTGGTGACACCAGTATCAGGAATGATGTGCATAAAAGAAGTGTGCAGACACAGACTGTGCTGGAAAAAATGCCAGTATTCCTTGTGCCACCTGCTCTGTATAACATAGTAAATGTGGAAGAAAAAGAACATTTACTGACTTTTGGCACTCGCCGCAGTATTTGGTGAGGATTTGGGATAACCACAGAAGCAAGCAGAAACTACATGTTTGCTTTATTAGCAGAAGTGAAAGAGCCACAGGGGGAAAAGCTTCAATTCTGCCCTCAGTCATGCAGCCAATGCAGCTTTGCAGGGATTTTAGCTGCCATTCTTACTAGCAGTAGAATTACTGTCCACCTATGGAAATGGTAATGGTGGGAGGGGGAAACACAGTGGGTTTTCTTTTCCACAGGAAAAAATATAGAAAGGAGCTGCTGTTCTGTGAAGACATAGCCTGTAACTGATACCTTTCTTGCAAGACCAGCTTTGGAGAGGTGATTCTATGAGCAGGTGTCAGTGCTTACATCTGTCTGCAGTGCTCACATCTAAAGAACGACATTCTCAGCAGACAAATGTGCTCTTGTAAAGAGAGATGAGAGAGATGCAGTTCAGAGACACCATGTAATCTATGATTTTAGAGCTTCAGCTCAACACAGATCCCCCAAATTTCTTTTCAGTGTGTATCATTTTTTGACTTCAAAATTATAAGCCTGTGGTGTTGTGCTCAAGCTGTAAAATAGCAGTGCACAGTAAAGCCAAAACACTTTTGTGGAAAGTGTATCACATGCCTGCCACTTCTAGCAGCAGAAGGGAGAAAGCATAAAGTAGATATTTAGTTATGATGTTTGACATACTACTGGGAAACATCTGTGCTAACAAGCTTGGCTTAAGAACTTATGTATAAACTAGAGCATAGAAAGCAAAGGTTTTGTGGTTTTTTAATGGAAAACTCACCAAATATTTTCGTTATAAGGTATTTTCCTTCATCTAGTTGTTGTTCTCTATGTTGAATGAAGGGAAGATGAAAATGCCAACTTTCTTTTAATACGTGCTGAAAATATCTAGAATAGGCTTTTTTGAGTCATGAATGGAACAACTTTGCCAGAAGTTCTGAAGCAGATTTTTATATATCATATCAGTTCTTGGAATAAGACTATGGAGAAAAAAAAAAAGGAAAAAAAAAAAAGAAAAAAGAAAAAAGCAGCAACTGTTGTTTTCAGAGTCTATTTTAGATACTGGATATTACAAACCAAAGGAAGTTTACCCTTGGTTCTTGTGTTTCACATTATGCTGATTGGAGAGAGTATTCTGTTTAAGGCAGGTAAAATAATCAGTGATGATGAAGACTTCTGTTGTGATTGAGAAGGGTAAATCATGGCAGTAAGAATCAGCATGCATTGGTTTGGTTGCAAACTCTTTTTCCTGGAGAGTTCTTGTAGAGGAATGAAGGCTGAGTCATCCAGGGGAGCCGGAACCATACTCTATTCCAGGTGTGGCATAGATATGGTTCTGTTTCAGGAGTTCAGATAAATTCCATATTAATAAATTGGAAATAATGACAATTCTAACACCTATTCTTAGACAAAGGGATTTCAGTTGTCAGTTGGAAAGTACAATGCCATCCAGGAAAAACAAAATATTTCTACAAGTGCAGAGTTATTGAAATCGAGTTCATTGATAGAAGCCACATTTTTTAATCTTTCAACTCTATTCACTTAAATAAACTTCTCATGGAGCAACTTTGAGACACATCAGTTTAATTTTATTCCCAATGTCATTGTGTTCATTCACTGTAGTCATGTTGGCGTGCTTTTCCAAACTTCATTAATAATGGCAAAACAAAAAGGTGTTGGGTTGCAGAAGCAGAGGCAGCCTCAAAATTTGCTGTCTTGGCTACTTGCTTGATGGCTTGTGTTCTTCATAGCTGCATTGGTTGCTTGTTGGTGAGGCTGAATTGAACACCGGGTGTATGCAGAGAATAAATGTGTGCAAAGAGAAACAAGTTAAAGGAAAATAAGCATAGCCTATAATTTTAGGGTGTAAAAGAGAGCAGGAGATCATAAAATAATATATTCCAGTCTGGAATGATTTGCTTTTTAACCATAATCTCCCATTTATTGTAGTGAGCAGAGTGGTAAAATGGAAGCAGTGGTTGCAGTTCTGTTTCATTGGCTTGGTGTTACCACAGGTTTGTTTAACCTCTAGAGGAATTCATGGGATAGAGCAAATCTTTACTTTCAAAAGACAAACATGAATTACAAGCTCATGTCAGAGGCAACCTACTTTCCAGTGTGAAGTCATTTTAGTTATTTAATCAAATGGTTTCTAGCTTTACAACAAATTATCTGAAATGCTTTTATAAGCTGTAATTAAACCATTCATTCAAATACTTAATAGGGCTCAAATAAAAATAACTGACATTTTGCTTTTCTTTGAGAACATAACAAAAAGGAAAATACCAAAGCAAACTGCAAGTTACAAGTCCACATTCCCAGAACTGCAAGGAGAGAATAGATATGATCTTTATCTTTTTTTTTTTTTTTTGATTGAGCATGTGCCAACCTCATTGATGTTTGTACAGCTGAAAAAGAATAAATTTCCTTAAAATGTCTTAAAAATTCAAAAGTCCTCATGAGCTTTAGGTTAATGAAGATAACCTGATGGAAGTACACCTCATGAAGTGTATTTCCTAATACTAAAATATGAAAAAAACAGCCACATTCTCAAGTAGAGTCCCCCGTAATGACCTGAAATAATTTAACGATCCTTTATCAAGCATGGTTTGTGCTGCCGTTGTCACCTAAATTCTTTCCATGTCACCTTTCAGGAGCTGGTGGCTGGTCCCCGCTGGTGTCCAACGAGCAGCAGTGGCTCCAGGTTGACCTTGGCGACAGAGTGGAGGTGGTGGCGGTGGCCACGCAGGGCCGGTACGGGAGCTCGGACTGGGTGACCAGCTACGCGCTCATGTCCAGCGACACCGGCCGCAACTGGAGGCACTACCGGCAGGACGACGCCGTCTGGGTAGGTCTGAGCTGGCAGTGCCCTTGGCCCCACATCTCTCTGCTCAGGCTCCTTTGGGCATTTGGAGAAGCAGCTCTGGATGCACATCCGAGGAGCGCTGCAGTGCTGAGAGAGTGGAGCGGAGCCACTCCACGGGGTGTTTTGATCTAAATGGGTTGTGTCACCGACGGTCTGTGTAATACAAGTCTAGGCCCTCAGGACTACATTGTTTTTCAGACTATGAGGATGATCAGGGCACTTAAAATGACCTGTGTGCTTTTGTGCCTGGTTGGCTCTGATTCAGGCACACCAGGGTAAATGGGGCTAATCACCTCCGTGCTTTCTCCAGGAAAGATGAAAATTAATTCTATGCCTTATACGTGTTTGGCCAGAACAAGAGAGAGCATGCTGAGGAAGATATGTGGTAAATTGCTCCTCAGCTGGAGAAGGTTGGAGCTACAGCATGGATTGTGGGATGATTTAGGAGACACACTAACAGTGATCAAGGCTTTTTCTAATACTTTAATGGAGACCCAACCACTGCTGTGACACAAAGTCTGTGTGTCTGTGCCAGGTGCTGTTGATAGGAGTGCATGGGGCAGCAGTGGCACCACAGATGTGAATAGAAAAATTTCCAAGCTTGTCTTTTGTACAGAAAATGTCAATTATTGGTGAATGAGTAAAAAATGGTGGGATTCTCCCCATGCTATATGGTCTAGTTCTGTGGATCAACAGCTCTGGTAGCATGAAAATATGAGGTGTTAAAAGAGAAGGATTCTTCGTGAAAATAAAGGGGAGCCTGTTAAGGGTAACCAAGTAGACTTAAGCTTTTCCTTTGGTTAATACTTTGTTTAAATTCTGTGTCACAAAAGCAGATTTTGCTTCCAGAACATAATGACTGTGGGTGATGGAAACTGGGCTACAGCAGGAAGAGGGGAGGAAGGCTGCTTAATTTTTCCCTGAGTGTGTGGTGGCAGTGGAAATGCCTGTACAGGGAGGTGAACTTCTGTGTGTCTAAAATCCATTGTATCATCACCTTGCTTTATCATGGTTTGATTCAGGGAAAGCTAATTAAATCCTTCTTCCCTTAGAACAGCAACTTTGGTCCCAAGATGGTCATAAAGTTGTCAAGTGCTTCACCTGTCACTTAAAATGTTATGTTAGGCTGTCTTTGCTCCAATACATATATATTTATGTGTGTGTATATCTATATCATCTATATCTATATCTATACACACATATATACATATATATATTTAAAAGCAGTGGAATTTCATTTTGGACTGAGTATAGTGATTATTTAAACTGTCTCTTGACTTCCACCCCTGGGAATCTGAAATCCATACTGAGATATTTTTACAGATTTGGTGTCAGTTAAGCACTTCTTTGCCTGAAAATATGATGTGGCTTGTTAAAATTTTATATTGGGAAAAATTAATTTTTTATTACATGTGGAACTTTTCAGACCTTTTCTTTCTGGAAACACTTGAACTTTTATTTTCTTTTGTAAATTTTTCTCCTTAAAGGGAAACTTGAAAAGACAACAGATAGAATTTGCCACATAAAATCTTAATGCCCTAAGGATCCAGTTTATGAGCTTCTTTTCAGGCACCTAATATTGCACATGAGAAAAAAGAACAATTCATTTAACAGTGAATTAGAATTGATGAGCAACTTGGACTCTCATGTTTTACTAGAGTGATCAGGCATGAAGTTGATTCAGGGCAGATCCTGAAACAAGTTCCAAGGCCTCAGCAGACATGGATGCTTCCTTTCTGGAGAGATAATTTTTGTACATGTTTGTAATAGAAACCACCACAGACTACAGAGGAAAACTTTCTATATAATCGAGGAAAAATAAAATAGTCTTTGGGTGTGGAAAAGGAGACAAAGGATTTGGATAATTTCCCCTCACCTTAGTTTCTAGGAGTCACACTGACCAAGTGAGTCAGTAATGTAATTACAGTTCAGAAGAACCATTTGCTCTCTGTTCCCAGAGGGCTTGAAGGGTTTGTTAGAATGCCTCACCAAACTTTCCTGGTGGAAATATCTGATAATGTAAATCCAAAGTAGGCTCATTTGGCATTTCATTAGACACTTTAGTCCACCTAAACTGGCAAACTCATTAACACTTAGGAGCTTGCATGTCTACCTATGGAACTAATGAAGATCAAGAATTCCTTCTGTATGATTTTTATTCTAACTAAAGAAAAAGTTGGTTTTTTTCCCTGCCACTTTTGGATTTGCTTCACTGAATTAAATTAGATCTAGAGAGCCATTCAGAGCACAAAGAGGAAAGCCAAAGAGGCTTTCAGAAGCATGTGTAGAATTATGATTTTAGATTATGCAGTATTCCTCTTTTATTGGCAGTTATCCTTTCCTTGGGGTTTTTTCCAACTGAGAAGAAACGTAGAAGTGTGCTGTCCAGCTGAATGTTAAAAGTTTTTTCAGACCCTTGGATGAAATGAGGACAAGCACAACACGGTGCTTGTCCTAAACATCTGGCTCTTGAATAGCTGTAAGGGAAATTCTGCATTACACACCCCTAGGAAAGAGCCCTTGTCCTTGACTTCAGGTAGTGGACTGTTTGACAGGGCTGGGAAAGCAGCCCCCAGGGTAGCCTCCACTGTCACAATCTGTGGCAGTGTGCACTGTGCCAATCTGTCACAAGTGTGGTGGTTCCAAACATGGGATTCTGTATCTGTGCTGGCTTTGGTTCAGTGATGTTTTTTGCTCAGCAGGAATGAAAACATCCCTCAATTCTCAGAACTGTTTCCTGCACAAACTCAAACCAGACCTCCATACCAATTACATTGTATGAAGAAAATTAACAGTTAAACCCAGCATTATCCGTGGTTTGTTTTGTTGTTGTTGTTGTTGGGTTTTTTTTGGGTTTTTTTTGGGATGGATGGGATGGTCTGTCAAAGAAGGATTTAAGACAGTACTTTCCTCTATTAGGGTGAGGTGGCATGTTACCAATCCTTAATTTCTACTCAGCCCAGGTCATATTTGATTAGCGTTTTCTCTCAGTCCATGTGCATGACTCAGAAGGAAGGTCATGGTGTATTTGGTGATACTGCAGTGGCTCCTTGGAGGAGGATGGCCCAGCCTTTCCCCACTGCATGTCATGGGGACTTTGATCACATTTGGTGGGAACAGCAGGAAGGCAGCAGGGCCTTCAATAATCCCCAGGTAAATCCATCCAGATGAAACTTTTCCTAATGATCCCATGAATGTCTGATGGTCCCTATTGCAAGTTCTCTGATGCTCTGAGGAGTTATTTCCAGCCCTGTGGGTATAGGTTTGGTCCACCCATATGGCAGAAGTGTTCTGCAATGCATCAGAGACCTGGGCACATAAATTCTTTATTGGGCTGCCAATAAGACAGACGTTTGCACAGCAGCATATATGACATATCACCAGTAAAAATCCCTTTCTCTTTATAGAGATTACAAGGCTTATTATCCTGCTCTCCCAGCTTGCATACAGCTCCCATCAACTTCCCTGTTAATGAGGACTGCATAGACAGATCGCGGGGAGAATCAGAAAACCTTTTAAGTTTTCACTCAGCCTGTGTTTATGATGTTAGTAAATTCTGCAGCTGGAGTTGAAGACAAGACAGATTAGCCATTTAAAACCAATTTTCCAACCTCATTTGTATTTAAATAATCTTGTTACAAAAGGACTCCGTGGTTCAGAGCAAACTAGACATAATTATATTTTCAATATGGATAAATCAGCTATGTGTGGACACACTAGCTATTGATTGGGAGACATAAAACATAAATCTTATTGCTTGTAACAAGTCAATGATTTTTCAGTGTTTTTAAGTGTTGAATAATTCAAAATTTGCTTTACCTGCATGCACATCACAGCTTGAGTCAGTCCAAATTGTGTATTTTACTGGGGGAAAAAAAAAGTTTGGGTTGTGATACAATGCTATTTCATTTTAGATAGCAATTTTTATCCTATCTGTATTGAAAAAATACTTTACAAAGCTGAAAAACACAATTATGCAGGAAGGCACAAAGGAAGGGATGAAACAGGCGTAGATGTATGCAACAAATGGAGAAAAGAGATGTTCTTTATATAAAGTTTTGAAAGGAGAAGGGCAAGTTGTGGAATTGAAGATAAAGGGAGACTTCTGACAGTGGCAGAGAAAGCTTTTATATTAGAACAATGAATCTGTGCAGAAAGGCAATGAAGAGGGAAAATGGCATAGATAGCAGGGAGATAGTTCACACTCTGCAGTCCCATGCACATACAGAGCACCTTGAGCAGGGAGCAGTGTGCTGTTATCAGCTGACTTGGTGGGTGAACGTGCTGATAAACCTGCTGTCCTCTGCACATGGAAGGAAGAAGGTAGCTCTGGGTGGGAGAGGGGCTCTGAGCCCTAACCCTAAAGCTGCATCACAAGATCTGAAGTGCTTCTCTAGTGTTGGACTGTGACGCCTTGGTGTACGGGGAATAAAGCAGAGCTCCCTCCTGGGGCAGTGCCCAGTGGTGTTGTACTTCTCGCAGGTGCAAGGATGCTCTGCAAGGCCTGGGGAGTTGGCAGGAGGCTGAGGATGCATTAGGAATATGTAATTTCCAGGGGAGCAGGAAAAGTGTTTAATAGAGGTGATAAGGATCCCTTGCATTCCCTTTCATCAATAACTTCTTATTGCACGTGTGAGCTTTTGCTGAACCAGAGGCTTTCCTAATGAAATCTAGAGGAGGGTCACTCTTAATTGGCTTATAAATCTACAGGGGTGCTGTAAACTTTCCCATTCCACCCTAGCTGGATAATGACTCTGGAACTGTTTTGGTGAGTTAATTATTGTGGACATAGTTAGAATATTAATCTTCTTGCCAGATTTATAATTGTGCAAATTTATTCTAAACCATCTTTTAGCTCCTAGTCCTAACACCCTCCATGCAAGACCAGAGCAAAATTTCCACATGTAGTAATGAGAAGTCCCACATTGTTTGCTTGGGTTAGAGAACTGAGTTTCTGCTTGTCTTGTTATAATGCTTCCTGCTATACTAGCATTAAGATATATTTAAACTCCTTTATGCACAGTAATTATTGCCAGTCAAATAGGTATTAAGTGGTAAGTATCTGTGGATTATTTCCTTTCCCATCACTTTTGTTCTAAGAAAAGAAAAAGAAGGAACAAAAAGCCAATTGCTGCTTTCAAGCAGAAATGAAGCAAGCAATTCAGTCTTGCTGCAGGGAAGCAAGGTTTTCCAGAAGTTTTCATTGCTATGTTATTACAGATTTTGAAGAGGCAACTATTATCCCTTTATTGTAATTAGGACTGTTCAGATGTAGGACTGCCTGGTTCTGAGATGCTGTTTGGATGTTACTAATTTGCTTCTAATTCTGGTTTCACTTACTGAGCTGGCTGCAAACTTGGCCTCCTGAGTACATTCTCAGGAAATCTGTCTTTCTTCATATTGCTATGGCAGTTCTGTTGGGAGGATAATTCAAAGTGTCAGTATATCTGTTTTTGTTAAGTGCACTCTGTACAGATTTATGTCTGAATAAAATGGATATACTTAGATTTCAAATAACCCTTTACTGTTGAGATACTGGAGTTAGCCTTAAGCTAACTGAATTGTGTAAGAATTCTGTGACCTTACAATGTGCTTTTATCACTGGTTAACTGTAAAGTGATATTAAGGTGGAGTCTAGAGAATTCCATGCTGATATTAACATGTTATCCATCAGCAGTGTCTTCAGTAATTCTCTGTGCTTGGTGTTTGGCAGCAATTCACTCTGACCCGGAAAAAAATTGCAAGAAACATGGTTATTGACAGTTTGTGCTGCTGTTACTGACTTCCCAGTCTTATGCCTTTGCAAATTGCCTGAAATGCATCTTTTTTTGTAACCATTTCACACAGGAAGGCTGAGAAATTTGTTCTAATTGCTCATTCCTACATCCTGGATCTTCTCTATGATCTCATCTCTCTGCTGCTTTGTGCTGGCAACTATAGGGTGTGATTCCATAGGGCCAGCCCTAATGGATTGGAGTGAGAAGAATGGTTGGCATGGGTCTGGTTGGTGATGTCTGGTCCCAAAACATATCCAGCAGTTTTGCCTGCCACAGCCAGAAAGCTGTTGTTTTCCCCTCCAGGCATCTACTAAGATAGAAAATTTTGTTTGTGGCGTGCTAGGATGGTTAATGTGGGAAACAGGGGACATTTCCTCTTAGATGATGGAGTTTAGCCAGCAACTCTTTTGTATCAGTAGTCCAAGTTTCATTGGTTTTGTTTGCAAATTATGTTCTGTCACCTGCGAGGGCTGAAATAGGTGCCTTCACAAATTCTGAGTAAATGTGGAATAATTAGTTATGTAATCCATATGCCTACAGAGCTCAGTGAGTTTCTTTGTAGTTGTTTGGTACATTTTTGGAACAATTGAGTGGCTCTAGCTGTCTGAAAACCAAATTCTTCTGTATGGAACCAACTAGCAAGAGTACTCTTATTGTACTGTTATGTACTGTAAAATGAGACAAATTTCCTGCTGCTAAGAAGTGTGTCACTCCACTTCTACTGATTCACTATCAGATTAGATTAATCCAAATAAATAAACTGTTTCGAGTTACAGTGTTCGGGTCTTCAGTAGCTGTTACAAGATTGTACTGACTTTGCTCTGAGCCCTTTCTAAATGTTGGATTAATCCTGTAGTGAGCAGCTCATGAGCAGAGAAATAGAAACCTATTGCTTGTGGCTAGTGAAAATTGTATATGAGAAAGAGAGTCAAGCAATGAACAAACCATTGCAAACCCCTACAGGACTGGCAGAGAGGTGTGATCTTGTGTAGACACCAGGTTTAGTGATGAGACATAGCTGTAAACTGTTTGGAAGGAGGGGGAAAGAGAGAAATGGAGGTGAGGGGAGAGAGCAATAGATGGAGAGGTAGAAAGCTATAGGCAGTGACCAGAGCTTTGGTATCTAAGATGGAAATAAAGAACAGTTTCATTACATCTTTAGTCAGCATCAGCAGAAACTGAGGGTCTTTCATTTCTGCTCATCCTTTTTTTTTCTGCTTGGGTAGCAGATTTGTATTCCACTTTGGGTTAATGTACCCAGTGTTTCCTGCTGTTAGACATGTACCAGAGAGGCCCCTACAAACTGTTTCTGAGGTACTTTCTTGAAAGAGTGTTGTATTCACAGAAACTTTTTTTCAGGTCTAAGATTGGATCTTTGTGGCAATGCGGGGATGGGGAGATGGAAAAACAGATTGGTGCAGATGATTTATGGGGAGGATCCTGATTTATTAAAAGTGTAATTTTCTTAAGCCATTTGTCAAAGGTCCCATGTTCTGCACGTGTCTGTGGTTGTGTGGATATTCTGCTGCATTGCTCCTTTATGGTCTGATTGGGAGGCTGTTACTGTCCCTGGGACCCTTTCTCCTCAGAGATCCCAAGCTGTAGGGGTAGTGAAATGTTCTTCCTTGAACGAACACAGGTGCCAATGCCTTTTTTTGCTTTTTCTTCTTGACTGATGTGTAAGCTAAGGTGACCTTGTTATATATTAAAAAAAAAAGTATAGTCACTTAGAGTGTAGACAATTAAAATTGTCTCATAGGTAATATTTTCTTGCTTTTATGTAAACCCAGAAATTCTGTAGTGACATCATCTTTACACTGCTGGAAATAACATCTTTGCAGAATTCCTTCCTTCCAAACCCCTAGTCATTTCAGCTAATACTGATTTATTTATTTAGGCTGAAGAGGGGATTTTTACCTTGCATAAAGGACTTTAAAATTATTTGCTTCCATTCTCATTAAGAAACTATTTTATGAGATTTATTATTTTTTAACTGTCCATGCCTGTATTGGGATATTTTAAGTCTGGAAACAGTGTTTCTCTAATGATTAATATAGAGAAAATAAAAATATTTAATATATTTTATTAAATATTTTCTCTAGTTATAAAAGGAAGAGCAATTAGTGAAAATAGTGCTATTTAAAAATACTTTATTACTATTATTATTATTATGGACTTCTTTTAATATATTGCCATTCCAGATGTGTCGTGCATCTTTTACATTCTTTCAGTGACTTCCAGATTTCAGTGCATGAGAACTTTCAAAACACATAATCTTTAATCTTGAAGGTTATTATACCAATTGTACTTTTGATTCTCAAAGCTGTTTCTCAGGGAATGGGGAAAAATAGAAGTCCTTAGAAGATCCCTTGAGGTACAAATAAGTAAGAACAAAAATTATCTGTGGAATAAATAAGCCTGTCCATGTTCCTTTGAAATTTAACTTCCCTCAATTTTTTTGATGTGTTTCTGACACTTTTGAGGAGCTGCCTACACCTGCTCTATGAGAGTTAGTTAACCTTTGTGGGGTTAGTAATCAAACATGAAAATAAACTGTTGGCAAACCAAAGTAGAGAGTAAATCCTGACACAGCAATACTTGAAGAACTTTTACCCTTCAGGGAATAAATAATCTTATACTTATTTGAGAGTACAAATAGAGTTCTGGAAACATGATGAAAGGTTCCATATATAGACCCTTTAAAGCTTGGAGGAGAGATGAGATTTGACTCAAATAAAAACTAGCCAACTGTAGTGCTTGGAGAAAACAAATGTAAGTCACATTTTTATCTTAAATATGCAGACTCCTATATGAGTGGTAAGAATGGACAAATCTTCTCTGGAGAAGATTCTAGCTGTCTTGAGGTGAGGTCTCCTAGACTTCATGGAGAATTTGAATGGAAAGGCTTTGCCTTGGAGTATTTCAAGTTTAGGTTCAGCTTGTAAAAATAATGATTGCATTTACAATAATTTCCACTTGGAAATTAGACTTACCATTTTAAAATCCATGTGATTATTGCCTCAGGAGAGTTTTTTGTCTTGATACAAAGTCAAGAAAGCATCCAAACTTGTCCTAGTTAATTTAGGAAAGCTGATTCAAAAGGGCTTTACACATTTTGCTTGGGAACTGTTTTAAAGACTAAAGCAATTGTGGCAATGACTAGCAATTCTATTCACTCTCCTTCCATAAATCTTCATGGATCCAAGAGTTGCAGGTCCTTTTGGCACTGGCATGATAGCCAATTTTGGCTGATGCTTTCAAATCTTTTCTCTGGGTGCTTTGGGGGAAAAACTGAGATTCTTAAGATTGCAGGGCAGGAGTTTACTTCCAGTATCAAGAGAAAATTGCAGTCTGTGTTCCGGATCCAGATTTTGTATTCTATTACATAGTTTGCTGACACAGGGGGACTTTCTGACCATCTAAAGTGTGTTTTACCTCCTCTGTGTTGGACCAGAATCTCTGTTTCCCTCTGGGCGCAAATGCTTCTGCTGCACTACAGAGCTGGTCCACAGTTACTCATCTCTCCTTGCTGAGTCCTTCAGACCAAGAGTGTTTGTATGCCAGTTAGAATGTGTGTGTGCCTGGTGGGAAAATCTTAATGTTAGCAGTATACATTAATGGTAATACTTGCAAATTCCATATGCTCAGCAGATGCTTTCTCATTTAGGCTTCAGTTAAAAAAAAATTAAATAGGATAAGGAAAGGAAAAATACTGAAAACATGTCTCCTGAGAAACCTTCTGTGGTCTGTTACTCAGTAAATTAATAGGGATAGATTTTAGTCAGGAGAGCAGATACTAAGAATCATCCTCTTGAAGGATACCTTACAAATACTGCCTTCATGCATCACACAGTACTTCAGGGAAAAGACTTTGTCTCCAAGGAAGAGGGCATACGTCAGTATTGTTCCCATGAAGCAGTCTCTGGAAAAATAACTATTCTTTAGAGATTTAGGAAAGATTTCCATGTCATGGCATCTACATTGTTTTGCAATGGAATCATTGCTGAAGCATCTGTCACTTTGTTCATTATATGTCTTTACAATGGGTAGTTTTCCTTGCTTTTAATTTGTGTTCCAGATGTATATATTCAGGCTTTTATGTGCATCCAATATGCTATCCTTCATAAGCACTCCAATATCTTTACACTTTCTGACTTATGCTTATTTCTTGTTACAAATTCACAAGCACACTGCCAAACCCATGAATGATTTATGCTGAAGAAGGTTTGAGATTAGTGAACTGAAATGTGCAGCCTTTTCTTGGTCTTTTTTTTTCCTCTGAAAAGGAGATCAAAACTCTTGGTTTTTAGTGTTCAGAACACTTTTTTTTTTATTTCTAAAGCAAAGTTAGAGCCCGGAGTTAGAACCCAAGTTTCTTATTACGTCAGTGCAGACAGCTGAAGTGTGCAGCTGACTTTTGTAGAGAGCACTTTGTATTAACAAATTACACCCAACAAACCATAACAAAGTTCAGTCAGCCAAAGCCAGGGCTGTCCCTATAGAAGGATTTCAAAAATTTAAAGTAGTTGTGATTTGTATTGCAGTCACATAGTTCATGATTGACACACTTACAGGTAGCAACTCCTTGTTGGCAGCAAATCTCAAGTTCAGGTACTATAGCAAGGAGGAAACATTCTGATGTGTTCTGCTATCCTACTATCTGCAGAACCTGTGGGACTCATGAAAATACGCACAAAGAAAGGGAAAGATAGTCAACCTTTAAAGAAACTGACTCTGAAATCTGATGGCCATGGAGCTCATGTCTAATAGCTTCTGGATGTGTTGGCTGAATTTCCTCATAGGAGAAGGGGAGTTTTGAGTACTGCAGGAATGAAAAAGGCATCTTTGTGCCTTCTCCATTAATGCTGTTTCCTGTAGTTTTTCTTTTTTTCTTCTCTCATTTTAATTTTTCCTTTATCTACTCTTCTCTCCCACTAGACTGGGCCACAATAGATTGCTTTTGTTTTGATTGCTTCTCCAGCTAAAGGATATATTATAATGAAGAGGATAGCAGAGATTAACCTAACTAATTTATTTATTAAATTCAGAAGTATGTTTAATTTCTCAGTGAAAATTATCAAGGGGAAAAGGAACTAAGGACAGTTATAGAGATTCTAGAAGTTCTTAGTACCTCCTTTTTAGTGGGATACTTCCTGTTACCTCTGCATAAAGCAAATAGTAACTGGCTTTGAACAGTGCTTTCTAAAATCTGTGAGGTTATTCAGGTACAAGTAACTACTCATCTGAATGAAGGTTTTAGCCCGTGATCTGGCAAACATATGGGCACTTAACTCATGCATTTACATTTACAGAATGAGCCATGAAGCATAGCAATTTAGAAATGAGGAAATCTGAAATGTTGATTCCACATAACTCTGTAATAAAACTTCCAGTGGTGCCAGGATTTCATCCCACACCTGTAATTAGGTGCACAACATAAGCTATTGTAGAGCTGGGGCTTCACAGTTACGTGTTTGCTGAACTTGAAAGTTACTTACTTAGTTGTCTTATTTGCTCTGAAGCTTTTTTTTT
>WEIU01010528.1:302784-353637 GCA_013389925.1 Aegithalos caudatus | reverse complement strand
GCCTAGAAGGGGAAAAATGGCTCAATTTTACTAACTCTCATATTAAGTGTGAGATAATTATAATAAGGGGCTTTTGCAGAACTCCTGTAATAACCTTTATCTTTATTGCATAGATGCAAGGAAAGGTCAAGATCTGTTCAACTAGTATCTTTGTGTGGCAGACTTAGTGTTAGCTCCATGCTTTATATACATAATATGTCCTCAGAGACTGCAAGGAAAGCAAACAGACCTCATCAATTTCTCTAATGATTCCTCTGAAAGATACTTTTTTTTTTTTTTTTTTTTTTTTTTTTTTACNTTTATCTTGGTTTGTATTTTTAGCTCACTTTAACAACACCTCTATTACCAGGCTGTCAGAGACCTCGTACATAGAATTTATGTTGGCTTTCATAAAGAAAAATTAGATGCTATCTCAAGGACAGTCTCTACTTTTAATGTCATTAAAGCTAAATGAGTTATTGTTGATATTCACTGAGGAACAGCAAATAGAATTAGATGGAGAAAAATCTTAGTGATAAGATGATGTGCTGGCTGTAACTGTCCACTGCAGAAAAGAGGTTATTTATAAGCATTGCTCTCTTTAATGTATAAGTAACCTGTACTTTATACCGTGTGGTTGGTTCTATTAATCCTAGGGGAGGGATGGAGGCAATGGGGTGTGGATATTAGTTATAATACTCTGTATTTCCCAAGTAGCATTGAGTGTGGGGCTGGGCAGTTCAGCCCCAGGGATCCTCAACACCCCCAGATGCTGCAGAGGAAAAGGCACCTGGTCTGGGCCTGTTGGCTGTTGGAGAAAAGCAGAGCTCATGAGGAGAGGGAAAGCTTTTAAGTATGTCGTTGAAAGGTGGTGTTCATCAGCACAACACTGAGGCCTCTCTTTTGAGACCTGTGTCATGTTTCACAGGATGGGTCAGGCTGGAAGGGACCACAGTGCTCGTCTGGTCCAACCTCCCTGCTCAGTCAGGGTCATGGATTTGTGTCCAGGAAGCTCCTGAGTGTATCCAGTGAGGGAAAATCCACACCCTCTCTGGCCAGCCTGTTCCAGTGCTTGGTCACTGAACAATAGAGAAATTCTTCATTTTCAGGTGGAACTTTGTCTGCATGAGTTTCTGCCCAGGAAGTTCCACCTTAGATGGTTTCTTAGGGTACAACTGCTTATGACTGAATGCTTTTCAAGTTTAGTATGAAAAGTTTCCTTCTCTATTAGGATAAAAAAGCAAAGGTAGGCCAGCAATATATCACAATGGAAGATTCCTGTATCTGCATACTTTGCACTTTACAGTGGTTGCTTTAAATGGAAAAGAGAAGATTGCTTTGTAGAAGAGTGAGGAAAGAAGAAAAACGAGCTTGAAGATTTCCCTATTCTTACCCAGCTTGCCCAGGCTCATAGGGAAAAGTAGAGAACTCTGTAGATGATAGAGAATTTAGTAAAAGGCTGTTTTCTATGGTAATCCCACCTATCTATAGATCTGTGGTAGAGATGTCATCAACTTTGTTTCTTGTGCAACTGAGAGCTCTTTAGCTGTTAACTCCAAAGCTGGAGTGGAATGAATATGGAGATCCCACAGCATATTCTATGGGCTCAAAGTGTCTGTGGGGAAAAAAATGAGGTATTGAATTTCCTGGTAGGAAAGAAAGTGCTACATATTTCATTTTATGTCTGTAGTAAAAAGACTAAGAAATTCTTTCAAGAAAGATCAAAAGCAGATGCATTTATATGTAACATCTTAATGCATAACTGTTTTGTTGGGGTATTGCAAAGAGCTATTGCTAATGGAAAAGAAATGTTAAAAGAACATTATTAAGCTATGAAGTTAGAAACCCAAAGGATAGAAAATGTCATTGCAAACTTAATTAGACCCCCTAATGTGTGTGCAGTGGGAAGGGCCTTAATTACCTGATCACAAACTATTTTTTGCACAGCATCATCCATTCCTTTCAGCGTAGAAACCGGATAGTCTTTAATTAATGAGCAACTATTCAATATTTTGTTTTCTCCTCAATATGCCATCTTAAGTTTTACTCACTATATGCTCTTCAAACCCAGCTCCAGACCCATAATTATTAATTTCTTGATGGGAAATTCTTGTGAAGTGTACTTCATAAGAAAATTTATTTTATAAATATTTGTTATTTTCATACCATCCAGAAGACATGATGGGTTATTATGACTTTTTAGAAAGTTAATTCTGTCACAAGGAAAACCATAAGTTAATTTGGAATCTTAAAGCAAATAAAACTATTTCATGCATTTATGTGCATTTGAAGAAGAATTTCAATTTACTTAAGCTGCATGTACTACTGGGTGAAAAAAGTCCTATTCCAACATTTTAAATAGTTCTTTATCTTCCCTCTCAGCTCCCCACCACAGCACATCCTGAAAACAAGAATTTGACCTGATAAAAGGCAAAAACAAGTGAGAGCAAGAGCATGCCTGGTGCCAGAGAGAGCTGTTGCCTCCCTTGCTGTGCCATTAAGGCACTGAGCTGCTCTCTTTGTGTTGGTAGAAAGCTGCATTTAAAATTGTTGCTGTGAATCAGAGAGACCAACAGTGGTGATAGTGAGAGGTAGCTTTTGGAATAAAATACCTCCTCTATTCCCAGGAATGGATACTTGCTCTGCATTTAAAAGTCACTGGGTAGTGTTCAGGTGTACTCGTGGCATCTGGGGCCTGAGCCTTTCACTGATGAGCAGAGTCCTGCTTGCTCCTTCTTCTTGGCATGTCCCTCTGTGTGGTTTTCCTCGTACCCTGTCCACAAGGTGGCCTCTCCAAATAATTAAAGGCAAAGCAATATAAGTAGTTGCCTGAGAGGTAGGAGTGACCTGTCACTGAGGCCAGTCTCTCACTTCTAGATCAATCTCTTGATAAGAGGATTAGTGTTTCTAAGCAAGTGGAGATAGGTACCAGCACTAAATTAAGTAAGCCAGAGCTTTATCTCTTAAAGCATAGTTCAAAAGAAGTCCACAGATTTCCATTTAAATGCCCACATTCCAGGTGTGCATAAGGGTCAACAAGGATTTGAGCCTAAAATTTCCAAATTGTGGTTGCAAGCCTTGATATTGGTTATTCTGCCTTGCTGTCATAGACTAGGAACTCTTCCTATGAATCAGCATTTTTTGATTAAATATAAACAGTATTTTAGAGCAACTGTCTTAATTGTCTTTCTAGTTTGTCTCCATAAAACTGGCAGTTCCATCTCTGAAGTGCAGGTGGGGTTAAAGTGTATTCTCACAGGCCTGATGAAGGAAACTCTTACTTTTTTCTGGCTTCCTCTCCTCTTGCTTATTTATTGTGACCCTCCACCCCCCAAGTTATGCAAGAATAAGGATATTAGTGGAAACACCTGCTTTATTAAGGAATTGCACCTAGCCCTGGAGATTTCCAGAAATATTCTCCACTGCTGGCTGAAGCAGGGTCCTGCAGAAGTAAAAAATGACCATATAACAGAGAGGAGGGGAGAAGTTCACCAGGCAACCTACAGAAGTTAGGAATGGAATGCTGATGCTGGAATACTGATGCTTCACAGCTTTTTGATACCTGCTTGGCAACCTTAATATTTTTGACAAAGAGTGGTGCATGAGTAGTTGTGCATGTGTTGGTGTGCAAGCATTCTGGTATCTTAAAGAAACCAAGTAAGAGTGGAATAAGCAAACCTGATTGTGTGATTTTATTGAGTCTTGCGTGGCGCAGAACTAGGGTGAGAGGTCCATATTTGTTGCTATTAAATGTCTGCAACAGGCAGGAGCACCTAGTTTTTTCCTTGTTTGATCACTGGTGAAAACCCTGAAAAACTAGATCTGAGTTTTTTCAGGAAGACCACTGAAGCAATGTGATAATTTTGAAATATGAACAGCCAGAGTAAAACTGGTCTTGTTTCTCCTGGTCATCTCTATGAACCTTGCAATATTTTGGGTTGGATAAACCATTTGAATAATGGGCAAGGTCTAAGAGGACAGATCCCAAGGGGAATGTAATCCTGGAGGTGCTCTTACCCTCCTTACAAACATAAGTTCTGTTTGCTGGGGAAGGGAGAGTTGCATCTCTGATGAAGAATTTAACATGCAAATTGTTGTTAATTCTGCCTTCAATCAAAAGTGCACAGAGCAGCTACAAGGAAGAATAATAACAGCTAGAATAATTGCACTTAGATCCCCTAAAATGTGGCACTTTAGCTTGTGTCAGTAATTTCAACTTCTACCCATGGAGGCAGCATATTTATGTTGCCAAAGAAGTAAAAGTTACTCCAGGTTTAAACAAGCATATGTCTTTTGAAACCAGTGTATTTATTTTATTTAACCCTATGGAAAAATTGTTGAAGTTTCTCTTTTAAAATAAGTAAAGATTCTGTACCTTTTAGGTAATATGCTGGACTCTTTGTTTAGTTCTCCTAAACAGTTTTCCTAACTGTTAATGTGACAGGACCCTGGGATCTACCACTGTGTATTTATTTAATTTATAGGTGAGAGCTCCCCCTAAAATGGCCTCCATAAAAATATTATGCAACATCTAAGAGTATTCTTTGAGGCCTTCCTTCCATCCATCCTTCTGTCTGCCCATCCTTCTCTCCTTCAGTCCTCTTTCCTTTATCAAAATCCATTAAATTCTTTACACAAGCTGCTTATATTCTAAAAGTTTACTGACTTCACAACTCCTCTATCCACTTTTGTCATCCACTGTAAACCACTGTTTAGCCACTGCAGTTTCTGTATACCTTGAAAACCATTTGTAAATTGAATTATAGAACTTTTCAGTGTTTAGCTCTTTTAAGTGTTGTCAAGTTTCTTGACACTTGCAGTTAGTGGTAATAGCTTCGTGTACTCTGGATAATGGTTCTCTAGCAAGAGAGAAAGATATGTTTCTACATGGCTATTACTTTATAGGATTTTTACAGAAGTGCAGAACAAGTTCTTGGCTAAGATCAGAGCTTTGTGCTGCCATGCACCAGAAACATCCATCATATGGGATGATTTGTCCTGAAGAGAAGCTGTAAGTAGGTGAGAAAGACTGACAAGGTATTATTTACCCCTGTTTGACAGATGAGAAGTCAGGACCCAGGGACTGTCTGGATTAAGTGGCAAAAAAATAAATGTCTTTGTGAGTCCTGGTGTCCTGTTATTGTTCAGTCCAGGGAGCTGGATCTGGAGAATGTTAGAAATTTCTTATGGTTTATGCAGTTAATTTCTGTTGGCATGGGAGTGGGATGTAGAACCAAGGGAAAGATGGGTAAGCAGTCAGTGTTGCATCTTGAGACAAGGCCGAGATATCCACATGAACAATGAGCTCGGTAAACGCACTTCAGATATCACCAGAGACTGTGCCCACCCTGAGAGCAGCCCAGGAACATTAAACTACAGACTGGTGAACTTTATTCCTAGTGTTTAATCTGCTAAATAGCTGTAATGGCTAATTCTGAATTACTTTTGTCTGGTTGTATAATGCAAGTGCCAAAGTTAACCATCTATTGTAAAATGTTTTTTCTCAGTGTCACTGAAAATCATGATGGATTTCTTATTAAGAAAAAAGAGAAAACAATGTTATTTGATAGGAGAACCACATGATGCTTTTGTGAGAAAGACAGGTTTTTTTCAGTTCAGTCAACACTGGGGGTTCATGTGCTTTTCCTCACTTTAGTAGGATCACAGCGACGTGAAGCTGGCTGGGGATGCAACAGCTGAAGTTGTCACTTTGTGGCATTCATTTGGAAGTGCACTACCCAGGAATGCTGAATTAGCCCTCCTGCTGTGCGGCCCGGGGTGAGCTGGAGCTGAGTGATTGTGGTGTCAGAATGAGAAGTAGTTCAGTGGCATAGAAGGGATGCAATTTCTTTGGGTACCTCAGGATGTGTACAGAACAGGCTGGGCTGTTAGTGGAGATCACTTCTGAGAGGAAATGTGATTTCCTGACTATCTCTAATAATGGTAAATCTAATTCGCATTTTCATATTCATTGCTGAGTATTATGCAGACTTGGCAAGTTGTTAAGGACAAAATAGAGTAACTGTAAGATACACGAGCACTGAAGCACAAGAATTTGTAAAATCATAGATAGCAGGAAGCAGGAAGTTTGTGGGAGATGTGGAATGAGCACACTGCTTTCTTGGAAATTTTGGTAGCCTGAAAGAGTTTTTGGTTGCTATTCAGTGTAAGGTATCTTTTTACTGGCATAAATTAGATACATTTTCTTGTACACTATTTCAAGGGACAATGGAGGGTAAAAGAGTTGTGAAAAAACTTATATGTCTGCATTTCTGAACATTGAATAATTTAAGCCGTCCAATTAAAAAAAATATTTGCTATCCATACCCTCGACCTACCTTTTAATACAACTATTAACCACTAAAGGCAGTTTCAGCAGTATTGCTTCTTTTCTAAAAATAGACTGCAAGAGCATCTTTGTTATCTGCAGTGTGAATTGTTTTAGTAGGAAGCTACTTTGCTACAGTATCATTTCTTAAATTGCATATTACTTTAACAACCACATCCACCCAAAACATAATGATTGTGACTGAAGAAATACAATTCTGAATCACAAAGTGGAATGCAGATGGGTTTAGATGCAAGTGACACCAATTATTTTTTTTATTATTTTTATCTTATTTTATTCTGCATATACACAGGAGTTGTGATTACAGCAATATGCGTTGTCTTCTGTTTGCAGCAATGCCAAGCCAAGACCAGGCTGAATGGAGCCCTGAGTAACATGGCTTAGTGGAAGGTGTTCCTGCCCATTGCTGTGGGGTTGGAACTAGATAATCCTTATAATGGATAATCCATTCCAAACCATTTGATCATTCTATGAAACGAAAATTCAAATGAAGATTAAAGTACATCCCAGTGAAATGAGCAGAATTTCAGTGATGAAAGAATGCATTGCTGAGAATCATTTTAGTGATATTCCTTAATCATGTTCTCAGAAGGTGATACGTATTTCAGCAGCTGTAGCGTGGGTTTGTAAGAACTGTAGTCCAGATCAGCAGAAACCTTGAGAGGTGAGCTGGCTTTGTGCATTCCCAGCAGTGTGTTAACCACTGTTTCTTGCTGAACAGTGTCCTTCACTCCTTCTCAACCCGTCTTGCCTTGCAAATCCAAGGTTTGGATTGAAAAGGGTTGCAAGAGCCTCCTGTAGCAAACAGGCAGAAAGCCAAGGAGTGGCAGAGCCTCTGTGGGGGGCTGGTGGAGAATGTTGGGTTAGCATGACCAAGGCAAGTCAGGGATGCGGTAGATGCATCTTGGCATCTGCAAAGCCTTGGCAGTGGTTGTTGCAGACACATCTGAAATGGCTTTTCTAACCCTGGGTAATGCTAGAGTCAGTGATCAGAGGGAGTCTGATGGGCAGAATTTTCAGTGACCTGAAGTAGCTCTGCACGTAGTCAGTAGGGCAGACTTGTACTCCTCAGGAAAGGTTTTCAACTCCTCAGTGTAGGTTAGGTAAGGTTTTCACAGCTAGGAACTGAGGAGCTTTGATGACAGCTATACACCACTTCCCACACATGCCCACTCTCCCCCAGAAAAGGGGGAAAAAAGCTCATATTTACAAGTTGGCATTAGTTATCTTCTGATTAATTCATAGTGGGCAGTTAGTAATGCGTTTAAGAAACAAGATACGGTCACATTATTGTTGCCCTATTTAATTTTTTTTTTCTTGTTTTAGTCTATTTCCTGCATTTAATATTTAAAACAAACAAGCACATGAAAACAGAAAAAACTTGGGAGGCTAAAAATCAAAATCACAGAACCTTTCCACTTACATAATTCAATTAAGCACATTCTTCCCATGATGCATTGAGGAAATATATTACAGACACAAAGCACTTTGTTGTGTTGTATTATTAACTCCTTCTGGGGCCAGATGAATTTTCTGCCAGATTAGAAGGAAGGAGCAGTAGGATGTAATGTCAATTAACCTAATTGCTGTGGGTCTTTCAACACTAGGGCTTATGTGCATTCCCAGAATGGGGATACAAAAATGTGTGCATTTAGGATTTCCAGATCTTTGGAGAGAGTCTAAAATGCTCTGGATATTACCCTGGTGAGAGCTGTGTGCTCATCTGCCTGAGCAGTAAAAATAGGCTATTTTTATTTAATTGGATGGTGGAAAGCTAGAGTTTTTCTCACATCAGTCTGATGGCAGATTCAAGATTTTACATATGTCAAAACAAAGCCATCTGGATTTGTTTATGTTGCAGTTAGTCTTTTGCAGGAGTCCAAGTGGCTATTTGAGAGCCACTTACAGCATCAGCATAACAAATAAACATAGGTCATGTTACAGCCCTTTCCAGTTTCTTGGGTCCACGTGGAGAACCCTTTGCTTACACATCTGCAGGATAAGTGTGTGTTAGCTAAAGTTCAGAAATGAAAATGGGGTCATAAAAAGTCACATCTAGATATATGAAATCATGTGAGTTAAAAGACTGAGTCCCAGTTTTAAACATTCTCATTGCCTTGTCTTTTTTCTTCAATTCTTCCCCTCTCAATCCTGTTGCATTATATGGGCAAGAATTTTATTTTTGTGTTTACAAATGCAGGATTTAGTCAACAGAAGATGGAAATTTTAGGGTGTTTTACATAAATAAAACGTTTTATTTTTGAGTTTAAAAAAACAAACAAAAACAAACATTCCTGCTTGAAATAACAGAAACCTGTTTTAATTGATTGAAGGCAATTAACAAGATTGATTGCTCAACCCCCCTTCAATCCAGTTAGGAATGGTTCATTGTGCACGTGATAAATTAAGATGGTTTGTGAAGTTCCTGGTGGAGCCTTGATTTGAGGTTATGATTTTGTAACAAATCATGACAGAGCAAAGCTACCAAATGCTACTGTCTCTCCTTTAAAGGGACCTCCAAGTCAGCTGGCAAAGCCTTTTCTATTTCTCTACAGGGACAGCAATCTCTCAGTTTTATGGTAGTTCAGGATGGGAATGGCTTAATAAAGCTCACTGAAAGAGAAATTAATACATAAATAATACATAATTAATGAGCCTACCAGCACAGGTTAGGTTAGTCTGTAACATTTGTTAGTCAACGGGTCCAAAATCTTTCAAGCCCACTTCAGTTTAATTTCCTTTAATTGTCAAAGCTCACGGGTAGGTTTTCCTGGCCCTGTGCCATTATTTCCTTTGTCCAGAGTAGGACACAGATCAACTCAAACATTGTTCTAAGCACCAGGCCTGGAAATTCCTCTGTGCAGCACATGAAGGTGCTTGAAGCAGTTTGTATTTGGGGTGATCTGATTGTGCCTTGGATTGTTATGGTAAGGAGGGGAAGAGTTTGTGATATTTGACCCAACTGTGTTGGAAACTAATGCTTAGAAGTAGAGCATGTCTTTTCTATCTACCTTTATGGTACAAAATGAAAGAAAGAGAGAAGGGTTCTTCTGCTTCAGGTGTTCAGTTCTGTTTTCCTTATACCTAATGGGAGCTCTCATGAACATCAGGAGTGTGTCCTGGCCCTCCTGATTTCTGACAGCTGCTCTCCACTGGGCAGGAGAGGCTGGTAGTGTAGCTATAAGACCTGGAATCTGGAGTGTTTTCCAGTTTGTCTCTCTCCATCTGTTTGCATTTGGAACTGGTAATAGTGTTTGGATTGAGAACCTTGGAGAAAGTCAGCAAATCCCTGAGAGCTGCCGAGAGGGGTACTTCCTGGTGGCTGAGATAAAGCTCTACGTTTTGGAGACTTGGAGGATAAATAAGGACTCATCCTTGCTGGGGTGCAGCTGAACTTGTCTAAGCCACGGCAGGACAATGGCATAAATTAGATGTATAAAAGAAAGGTGCTTCTTTTGTAGCATCAATTTAGTCAAAATGTGATGGTGATGATGGAGGGTCTTCGTGCATCTTCCCACCCCACACACCCCCTGTCCCTTTCTGCTCTCTCTGGACAGTGTTTTGGTTTGCCCCAACACAAGAACATGGGGTGGGTGTTGCAGGAAGAGCTGTCTGGGTGCTTGCATAATTAAAGTATCCCAGACATGGGGGAGTAGAGATGTTCCCAATTAGCTTTGTGCACGTTGGCCAGCATAAGGGTCTAAAATGCTGCTGGAAACTGGGCCAACTGGGTAAATTGGTTTCCTGAGGTTGCCAGCAGCTTTCTGGCGAATCCCCCCATCCTCAGCCTTAGCAGGGCCACCTGTGGGGTACATCCAACCCAAAGATAAAGCTGTTTTTTTTTTTTTTTTTTTTTTTTTTGTAACAGCTGTCTGAAAATGTTCAGGTAATATTCTTCAGTTCTTTAATTCTGATTGAATTTGAGGCAGAAATGTCTTTTTAAAGTTATGAATATATTCTGAGAAGTTAGGATGTCATTAAAAGGAGCACTAACATTTTTTTTTTGTTTTTTTCAGTAGTGTGGATGTCCATTCAGATACTGACTCTTCCTAAGTGTGATAGAGTTTGTAAGGATGGGTGGCTAGGAGGGAGGGGAAGGAAACTGATGGATCATGATACCAGGTCTGTGTTTGATTTCCAGACAACTTTGCAGTTATGATCCCTGGTTTTGAATAGTCAATTTATAGATAAATTGTCTCTTTGAAAAACTACCTGTGTTTTTTTGTTCAAGGAAAAGAATCGTTTTTGGTGACATTTTTCAAAGAGAAACTTTGAAATTAAATTACATTTTTATTGTTTTTCAGATTTCTCCCGTTCAGTATAGTTATTGGAAAATAAGCCAATGAATAAATAGCTCACAAATAAAATTAGTTGGGTTTTTGTCGTTTTGTTTTGTTTTGTTTTGTTTTTTTTCATTTATTCACAGTTTCATATGAAATGTCACCAGCTTCAAATAAGAAATTTCCTTAATATGTTTCACTGGGGGAAAAGGAATACATGTTTTTCAACTCTTCTGTCAGCATATACTTTGAGACACTGAATAATTATGAATCTCAATATACCCCTTTATCTAACAGCTTATATGTTTTATTAGTTTTGTGGTTTCTGAGGTTTTGTTTTTTTCTTTGGAGTGTTGGTGAAGAGATCAGTACAATTTAGCAATAGATTTGACAATTCATATAGACAGACCTAGAAATCTGACAAGAAAACATGTCTAGAAATCCCTAGTAAAACAAAAGCTGCTGGGTCCACAAATTTTCTGAAAATTATGTTGGGTGTTTGGCTTTCATGTTCTAGTAAACATGAATAATAATTCCCCAATCTCCTGCTATATCTGTTATTCATTATTTTATAGCTCCATGTTGTATTCTACTTCAGACAATTTTTTTCAGACTCAAAAATCCCAGTCTGTTTAATCATTCAACATTCTGAAGACATTTTATATCACTGGCCTACTTTATGGCTTTTTTTTCTGGTATTTTTTTTCCAATTCAACTATATACTTGTCAAACAGAGAGACAAAAGCGTCACAGTTTTCAAGTTGCGACCACGTAACTGTTAATGTATAAAGTAATTTCAGTGCTTTTTGAATGGCTTGTTATCTTCTTTTTCTTGCAATTCCTAATAACTTTGGTTTTTGGCCATTTTTGAATGTTGAACTGATGTTTGCATCCAGCAGTTTACAAGGCTTCAGGATTGCTGAACGACAGTGGCTGATTCCAGCCTGTTTCAGATGGGGTGTGTGGTGAGGGTGATTCTGTTTGTGTGGTGTGGTGCTTTCCATTTTCTCATCCTCCTTACTTTACATTTTACTGCCTGATCATTCCATATCAGTCAGATCCTTGTGTAGCTTTTCATTCAGTCTTTATTTTCACAAACCCACAACTTTTGTGTTATCACTGAGTTGTGCTAGTTCTCTGTACTCTGTGTTTTCTTTGATATGACACTTAGGAAGCCAGCAACAGCACAGATCAGACTAGACCCCCACAAATGCACATTTTATTTTGTTATATATGAGCTTGGTTCAGTTGTATTTTTTTTTCTTTCAGTGGTTTTAAACATAAGTTGATGGCAATGCAAGTGGATGGTGTCAATTGTAGCATCATTATCAATCCCTAAACTGATTCCTTTGAAGGCTAATAATAAATTAGTAAGGTCTGTGTTTCCTCTTAAAAATGTCTTTTAGTCATTATATAATGATCTGCTTGTTTATTCTGATTGTTAAAATAATTTCTCTTAATTTATGGATTTATTTGTAAGTGGGTACCACGGTCTGTCTTAAAGCCTCCTAAAACATACCCTACATTTGCCACCTTCTGTTTCTCTGCTAATGAAGTACATTTCTATGATACAATAGTCATCACAGCTAATAGTTGAGCAATTTTATACCGAATTTCTAAATTGTGGTAGAATAATAACTGAGCTTAGTGGATTTTCTCTGGTTTTTTAATATGCTAATTCAATACTTCAATTTAAAATAATTTTCTCACCCATAACTGAAAAAGAGCCTAGAGGTGGAAATACCCTAAGCTGTATCCTGTACTTTGCTCTCTGACAATAATTAATTCACCATCTCAGCAATGGCCTTGGCTTTTTCAAGGCTGTCTTGCAGCCTTTTTGCCAGGTTGTTTTTCTTATCACATGTGCAGAAAGGTATTTATTACTGGTTTTTATGCCTTATATCAAATGATTTAAATTTTTTTAAGTTCTGTGTTATGCTGTTCTTACAGAGCCGATCCCAATTACTGTTTTTATCCTTTAATTGTGACTACTTCTTTAGAGGAAAGTCTTCCTACTTCAAATAGCTTCTCAGTCTCTGATTTTACCAGATGGTATTTACTTCTTCCCTTTTAAAGAAATTAGTTTTCAGCATAAGTGGTTTTGATTTAATCTCCAATATGATGACTTTAAAATACTTATATGGTTCTTAAAATAAATTATCCTGTTGTTACTTTTAATTTTTAACTAAGAAATCCTTGGTTTTATGTTGTTTTTTTGTTTCTTGAAGTTAATCTCTGCTTTAAAATAATACTTTGTGTATTATTATTAACTGCATTTGCCTGTTGAATTACAATTTTATGTGGAGAGTGTTGCAGAGAAGCTCCTAAGCACAGTGTCATCCTGAGTTCTGGTTAAGTTTAAAGAACATATTGTGTCTGTGTGTTGGGTACCTTGCTTGCCAACTCCAGCAATTATGCATTTCTGTTTTCTAAAATTTGGAGTTTAAGCTGATACGACAATTACACTCAGTCATGACAGAGTTCAGCCATGTTCAGTCATGACAAAGGCTTCTCTCAGCTTTCTCTAGTATTGTATCTTTTCTTAATGTCTTAGCTACCAGTGAGTGAAATAACATCACTTGGTCATGTTTTTGATAATGCAGACATAACACACGAATGTGGAGGAATTTAAATCCGTATAAATGCTAGAATGGTCAGTAATAATCATTGTCTTTACTGGCTTCTGGCCTTTCTTTTAAGCATAGCACCTCTTTCGTTTTACCAGTGTTTCCCACTGCATCCTTACAAACTTTTGCCCTTTGGTGCCTCCCCAGTGTGGCTGCTTTCCACTCAAACATCTGCTGGGATGTGCTTTTGAGCACACAGGGCGTAACCTGGGCTAGTTACGCTTCCAGAGTTAGCACATGTGCCTTTGATATAACCAGAGAGACCTGTATTGATAGGCTTGGCCTAAATTTTCTGAGGCCATGCTTTAGTGGTTAAAAGGAGTGCATTTTTGTCCATTTCTGTCCTGTAATCAAGAGTATGGACTTTAGCACAATTCATTCCTCAGTAAATCACATGAACACCAGTATGGGGAGAAATTGGGCTCTTTGAAAATACTAATCTGATGCTCTCCAAGGATATCATATAATAAACAATCTGGGAGCCTGTAGAATTGCTGCATTTTCCTTTAGTCATAATGTGTTGATTTAGTGGTGTTTTAAAAAACTGCTGTCAAAGCTATGTGTTCTCCACATGGGTACTGGTTCAGGTGTTCATTTATGCTATACTGTAGGAACTTGGTGGGTTCAAATGTGCATGAGACTGTAGCATTGATGCAGAAGCACTTGAGGGTATGTCAGTGTCCTTCTTTAGTATAAGTTAAATTTGTGTATTTGCAGAGTTCTCTTCTGTTTGGCAGAGAACAAGATCATCTTTGAAAACTGAACTGTGAATGTACATCCTAGCTCTGCTTATTATTCAGGCCTTGCTGTGTGTAAAGGGTTTGAAAGGAAATCCTGTAATAGGTTAATTTTCCTCTCTGTGGGTTGCATTGTCTAAAAACACTTGCTTCTTTCTTCCCTTCTTTGTTACTTTTCAAGGTGTAGCTACTCATACTGCTTTCAGGATAAAAAGAAAAATACTTTAAGCACAGTGCCTTCATCTTAATATTTGCAAAAAATGTTAGGTGTTCTTATTTTTTGTTCTAAAGATGAGCTCTTTCATGGATCCTATTCATGGATCCTTTCTTTCACCTCTGATCAGGAGATAAAAAGAATAAAAGAGCCCTGTGTGCTAGATTTCACACCTCAGGAGAAGGACTTGTTAAGGACCTATTGATTTTCTTTTTCCTCAACTCCCTCCTCTTTCCCATACTTCCCCCCACTCCTCAACTCCCACCTATTTTGTCATACTTAAATGGGAAATATTGATACCTTTGGAGAGGCTTCTAAGATTTCTAGTTTTTAAGTGTTTGCCTAGCTATTATTTAAGGAAAAAACTGTATGGAAATGAAAGGAAAAAAGGGCAACTTACAAAAAGCAGCATCACATATCTTGCCAGGATAGAGAGTGGCAGGAAACAGGTTCTCTAGGATGATCCTCCTTGGGGAAAGGACAAGAATGAAACTGTTATTGAAGGTCCTAGGGACAGTCCGGTGTGATGCATCCCAGTTTGCACATTTACAGAACCATTTCTACCGAAAATTCTCTTGTTGAAAGAAACTATTTCCACCTTCCTTCCCGTGTGTTCATCCACATGAGGATAATGCTCATTTCAAAATCAGTTTTTTACAAGCACTGAAATTTCAAACTCGCTGAGAAGTTCCCATAATCTTCTAATTTCTAAAATAAAAGTAGTAGAACAGTTTTTATTGATGGTCTGGTGTGATCTTGGGCCTGCCAAGTGTATCACGACTCCATATGTCCTACCATAACAACAGTAACAGGTGTTATTTGTATGCCAGCAAAAATTACACTTCAGAGTCAGAATTTCAGGCCTCCTCCTTGGATCACTAACAGAAAGTTACTTTTTTTTGTGCTGTAGTTTAGAGAACATCATGATCTTCAGAGCCTACTACTGTGGATTGTTTGGTGTGGTTGGTGTAATGAAATGTGTGGTCGAATCTTAATGGGCAGATATGCATTTGGAAGGCATTGCACATTTGCCTGCCAAGATGCTGCAAAAGCTCATCTTACTCTATTGCAGGAGGAAGAGATGTGGTTTCTTTAAGTTGCTGTAATGTCCTCAAGATTAATTTAATGTGGTTCAATGATGGACTTCATTGTGAAAGTGCAATGACAAGACTCAAATGTAGCATGCTACAAGCATTAAGGGTTTTGTAGGAGGAAAATATGTCAATTAAATTTAGCCCTCCTGTGGTAGAGACAAGTCTGTGTAACTCACTAGGCCAAGACTAAGGCTGATGTACATGAGCACGGTTTCATTGCTCTGAGGGGTGAGATTGTGGCTTCCTTGCGACCCACCTGGAAGAGCAGTAATGGGTAATAGTTTGAGGGTAGTACCAGGCTGGGAATTTTCCTGGTGATGTCCTTAACCCAGGCCCAAGGAGGACACAGACTTCCCTAAGAGGAGGATCTATCCAGTGTATTGAACCCTCTGTTCCCCTGAGAAGGGAGCTGCCTACTACTATAACCCATCTTTTCTTCCTTATGAAAGTTGCTATGGGGCAGTGGGGAGGAGGGTATAACAAAAAATGTGTTTGTAAGCACCTGCATTTCAGTGCTTTATGGAACACTCGAGAAAATCAAGCCTACCTATTTTTCTACTTTCACAGGATATTACTTTACTGATCTAAATGCAAACGCTATCAAACTTTATAACAGTGAAATAATGTAAGATAATGAAGCACAGTATTCATCTCAGGTCACTGTTGCATGGAATAACTAACACCTCTCTGGTGTCATCTTGCTGGATCCGTCTGGCAAATTACAGCCAGAGAGATACTGAGTGTACAGCAGTAGCTATTTAAATGTACTTTGATGAAGCTAAACACAGGGAAGGTTCCCAGAGTTCCCCAACACTGCCAGACATAAACACATTCACTGCATTGTTAATCCCACTAATTTAATGTAAAGCATGAAGGTCTCCATGAGATTTATGCAGAACAGCTGAAATCTATGATTAGTGTTGGCAGCAGAAGAGCAGTTTCAGTCTGTTGGCTAAGGTTAACCTAGTCAAGGTACTAGGGAAATATTTATCCTTGTTGTGGTTTTGTTTTAAATACTATCTTTATGTAGGATTACCTTTAAGATAAAGTGCAGGAGGCTGAATAGAAGCAGGAATTAGCTGCTGACTTTTACCTTAGACTTTTAATTTACAGGTTTAATTTTGCTGCTTGCTTCTTGCTTCTATTATTTATGTAGCAGTGATGATATTAACAGTGATAACAGCTTCA
Source organism: Aegithalos caudatus (assembly GCA_013389925.1). Taxonomy (NCBI): domain Eukaryota; kingdom Metazoa; phylum Chordata; class Aves; order Passeriformes; family Aegithalidae; genus Aegithalos; species Aegithalos caudatus. Next base: position 337,169 of record WEIU01010528.1, on the reverse strand, counting down.
CCTCCAGGTGCTCCAAAGACAAAGCTGTTTCTAAAATCTAAAGATAGGGATCCATTCTCCATCAATGAAATGCAATTTTGTGAGATGTAACTTCACATATGTATGCCAAGGGTGTCTCAGCATGGTAAGGAAATTGCACTTGGTTCATTGCTGGGAAGAACAAGAAGGGCAACCTGCCCAACTACAGATTGGATCAGGCACTTGGGCTACATCTGTGTGAGAAAATGGAAGAAAACAGAGACCATTTTCTCATCCTGAGGTCAAGTGATGTAGCTCATGTATTATCCATTTGGTAAATCTGCTTTTCTTCAAAAGAGATCACTGTACCCAAGCTGCCTATTGGGAAAGTCTCTGGTAGATACAGAATCTCAGACTTTGCCAAGGTACAGTTTGGCAGACTCTGGAAACAGATTGACACTAATTCAAACTGTTTAAAGACCAAACTGTCCATTTCAGTATAGAAAGGTGCTGCTGACCAAAGCAAGAAAATAAATTAGAATTTTCTAGGGTTGAATCAGAACAGGACAAAAATGTGCAAAGGGTTAAAGTGTCTCCACTTTTTATTTAGGCCATTTTCTTTTGTCTAAATAGAAGTGTTTCACTGTCCTTAAGGGATCCAAGAAACTTCATGTTTCTAATATCACCATCATTAAACGCATGTTTTTAATTTTGATACAGACCTATTTAGAAAAGTATTTTATATAGATTGTCTCAATATCTATTCTTTAATATTTTTTTAAAATGCTTTTGCTTGTGAAATATTTTGATGATGTAAAAATTATGGGTTTAATTGGAAATGCTGTGATTAGTTTTACCAACTGTCAGCAGAAGGATAATAAGCAGCATCCTTAATATAAATGTTTGGGCAGTCATCTCTCTGTTGTTAATGATGTTGTTAACTGCATTTGTTCCTGTGTTTGGAAAGTAACTAACCAGACAGAAAGGTATGAATGCAGTGTAATGGGGTGGATTAGCAGCAAATAACCTTCTCACTTGAGCAGATCATTTAGGGAAGTGATTAATGAGTATGGGCCCTGACACATTACAGCATCGCCTCTCCCCTACTTGTGCAGAAAGTGCCAGTAGCTCAGAGGTGTCTCAATAATGCTCAGGAGCCCAGGTGGACACTGCAGTGCTGGAGCACAGCAGTCAGCCCCTCAATAAGTAACAAGTGTAATGCAGTCCCAGTAGGACTCCTACTTGATCAGGACTCATTTTAAACCTTGCTCTATAGGGAAGTTTAACTACCTCCTTGTAGACAATTTTTTTTTTCCCCATTAGGGGGGTAGAGGGATGAGATGGAAAGCTGTCACTTCTTCAGATTATATGTTATGGGAGGATAATTTTGACAGGTGCTTCTTCTATTCTTGCCCCCTGTGCTCCTCCCTAATAGCAGCTCTGACAATGTGCCAGGGGATATTGTTTCTGAGGTTATTGTCTGACAGTGTGCCAGGGGATATTATTTCTGAGGTTCTTGTCAAGGATGGGTGTTTCACAGAGAAAAATGTAGCTGCTGTTGGGAAAGAAGAAACATAAGCAGAAAGGAGCCTTCTCTTTATGAAGGTAGGATAGGATTTAGACTGGCTTGAGTCATAATATTCAAGCTGGATGAGCTTGAAGCATGAGTCTGGAAACAGGCAAATCAGCTCAGGCTGTTAACCAGAAATAACTGTTTACCTTTTGTCATGAAGATTATGGTGCATTTATAGGAGACATGAAGTGGAAAGAGAGGCTCAGAGGTGACTGATATACTAAGTGGACACAACCTGCCCTCCAGCTTTCAGTCCCTGGATCAGGCTGACAGCTGTTTCCTCTTGAACTCAGGCTGAAACCTCCTTAAATCGGTGGAAAAATCTCCCATTTACTCTTCTAAGCAGGCAAGTTTCTCCAAGTAAATTTTCTTTGTTTCTCCAGATGCTCTGAAAGAATACTGAAATAAAATTTAACTTACCTTTTGAGAAAGAGAGGTGGGAAAACTGAGTACTTAGGTTTGCCATCCATGTACCAAATGTAGCTGTGTGGTATTGAAAACAGAGCACTAAACTTCAGCCCTTAAAGGAGCTGAGCAGTCCTCCTTGTCATCCTTTCCTTCTCCCCAGGGTCTGGCCCCCTCTAACAGCCAAAGACTATTTTTTAAGGCCAGATACTGGAAGAGAACTCCCAGGGGACAAGTCCTGCTGTGATCTCCTGAGCTGGGCAGCTGCACTGAACTCACCCTCCAAAAAAGGAGGAGCTTTTACAGCTCCCAGTCTGGGCACAGGGCAATGGAGATGACAGCAAAGCAATTTCACTGTGTTTCTTTGTGACAAGATATTAACAGTTCTGACTTGATGTGTTAGGCAGGACTTTCTCCATTACATAAGCAAAGCAACATTTTTCACCACTGGCATTCACAGGATGCAGAAATGGTAAAATGTGAAAACAACCCCAAACATTTAGACTTTGAAATTATATCTTCGTTTCTGTGGTTTCGGGCTGAGCTGAGGTGAAAGAGGCAAGTTTCTACAGTTGCCTGAACTGACAGTTACTTTTTTTTGCATCAGAAACTAAATGTATTTTTTAAAATTTTCATTGTTGCAGAAACCTTTAGCCACAAACCTGTCCAGGCCTAAGGTGCAGCTAGCAAGCGCTGATGCATTTTTCTGTGAAAAGAAACCCTGTAGCATCCCATTAAAATCAGAGGGTGCTGAGTTTCCATAGGGAGTGTTTATTGGCAGTATTGTGTCCTTGTCACAGTAGCCCTTGGTCTCTTTCCACACATACAGGCAGAGACCTAGAACTCCTGCCATAACTTGGTTTTAGTCACTGGTTTTCCTCCAAACCTGGATTTAGTACCCACACCCAATAGCCCCCCTGTGTTGCATTCCAGGCAACACAGACTTCAGCAGAACTGAAATCCCATTGCTTTTGGAGAGGATAAAAGTCTGAGTTTGTTTCAGCCTGAAAAATGTGGAAAGCTAGGCAATGCTTTCTCCATCCTCTTTTAGATTTTCATGTTGTTTGTTCATTGAAGACTCATGCTTTCCCTAAAGTGTAAGCACACTCAAGTACTTGGGAGTCATTCCCCAGGAAGTATGGTCTGGATCACAGTGCAAACTCCTACATCGTGATCTTTCTCATCTGGCTAAGGAAATTTAAAGGAGAGGATGACACTGTTTTACTCATAAGTACTGCAGTTTTGGATTTATGACAGTCCTAGCTGCTTTTTGTCTCCCTTTGGTTCCTTCACTAGGTTCTGGATAGCTTGAATCTAGTGCCCTCTTGTCCTTTTTCTTCAGGCACTGGAGACAGCACACTGTGATGTCACAGCTGAGATTTGAAGGTGGAGTGCTCTTTTCTGTGCTTGTATTTCTTGCAGGTTGAAATGTTGTAAATTACTAACATCTGTGTTGTATGCCCTCTGCACATTTATAATCTGATTATCTCTTTCCCCTCAATTCAGTTCTACTTTGGCAGAAATGAGAGTTTTCAATATGTCTTAAAAGACCTCCCCTAGAAGGTAGTTAACCTCAGGTCTGCCTGCTCACCATACAGGGATGAGGATTGTGCCAACATTGCTGCTTGCATACTCAATTTGAACCCATCCCATTACCTGCCTAACAAAGTGGGAGAACAGAATGTATTCAGCAGAGCCATTACTGGAACCACCTTCTGCAGTTCTGCAAATAAGTTGCCATTTGGTGTGCAGAGAGTTCATGCAGGAGGAGGCTGAGATGAAGTCCTGCATCTGATCTTTTGAATTAATTAGGCTTTCCTGAGCAGACACTTGCACCTAATTTCCACTTGTGTCTTAGGAGCTGGAGACCAGTCTAAGAGTTTGGCCAAGGATGATCTAAAGCTCATCAGATCTCACTGGTATGATCTGGCATAGCTCTGAATTAACACATGAGGTAAAGAAAAAAATCTGTGTCTTCAGGGTTATCACACAACTATCATACTTCAATGCAGATGTGTGACATTTTCCTGAACTGCCCTTGAAAAGCTTTTGGGATCCCTCTGAATTAGGAGAGTTGTAAAAATAGCCCATTTAGTTGAATCACTGTTTTTCCTGCAGTGATCCATGCAAATTCCAGGCAGTTTTGAGATTTATGCTTCTCTCCAAAATTTTATTTTTCATTTAAACTGGAATTCCATTTTGTCCTATTTCCCTGTAATCCATGACCCAGGTGAGCTGAGCATTGTGGAGGAGCATTGTCTGTGCTTGTGTCATTGCCATTCCTCCCTACGTGCTGGCAGCTGCTCCCCAAGAGGCAGCACTGAGCCGGTCGGACCCTGCTCCAAACCACTGCAGCTGCTCTCCCCTCACCTTTTCATGCCAGTGGGACCTGCCTTTGCTAGCTCATAAAAAAAGTCTCATAAAATATTACTGTGGTCTGTGTCACAGCAGAGCATCGTGCATCCAGGCATTGTGAAACAAGCTTGGTCCGAGGGGCAGCCCTGACCAGCTGTTAACTTTGCAGCTGCTGGCACTGGGGAAAAGCTTTTGCCTCCAAGAAACCGGTGGCAAAATTTGGCACTAATGGAGCTCTTTGATTTATAAGCCCCATAGAATGCTAGAGGCAGAATTTCCCATGTAAATCATCCGTCTGTCGTGTTTACAGGGCTCGTTAAAAGACACAGATTGAAGTGCTGTGCTCCATCCCAGAGCAACTGTGTTGCATGGGAAATGCAAGTGCTTTGTTTTCTGCACTTGTTTGTCATTTTATTCCTGGGAATTAATCCTTATCAACAACAAGTTGTAATAGAGGCCATTTCTCAAGAGGCTTGTGCCATTCTCACCGATAGGTTTACTGTTAATCAATATTTGAACCTCCAGGGCTGTGAAATCTGGTACTGCATCCTAGTTTCATCTTCTTTAATGGATGGGGGTTTTTTTCTGTGTCAGCTGTGGATCTTAAGTTTTCAAGTGACCGTCTGTGGCAATTGGTATTATTCAATCCATGGTCTACAGCCCACAGGTGGTCCATAAAGCATCAAAAAGTGATCTGTATAGCAGTAGGAGTTGGAAGGGAAAATCAAAGCAGTCCTGAAGGCACACACACAGAGATGCCCCGCCGGTAGCACACACAAGCAGGGATGTGCCAGCAGCACAGAAGCATCTCATAGGCACAGATCAATGGGTACGGCATTGCCTGTGGATTTCCTTTCCCCAGAAGGGTCATTAGCTCTTTGCATATTAGAGGAGCTTGAGAGAAAAAGTTCTGTAAGGGCTGTATTGGACCTCTGAATAGTTTATTTTTATCAGTGTGGCTCTTTCGGTGTGGGAAGGATGGTTTTACATAGATGCCCACCAGGTTTGGAATAAACTGATCTGGAGGCAGGATGTGAATAATTCTGACTCTCGCTTGAGGTGTTGAGGGAAGAAGGTACCTGGCAGAGATGCCAGTGGGTAGGCAGTGGGATCAGCTTGCAATGGGTGTGGTACAGCTGTGGATCCTGTCCCTGGCAAAACCACAACCTCCTTGATGGCACAGACGCTCCCTAAAGTATGCTGGATACCCCCGCTTGTTTCACGGAATTAAGGCATACCTTCTCTTTTGTCTCCTTTCACCTTTGCTTTCACTCTGATCACTGTATTTTAAGCTTTTCTTCACAACTAGGAGGACTGGAAATTCTCTGTTACCCCTTTGTTTTTCTTCTTTCTTTTTTATCTTATTAAAGGTGAGATTTACGTAATCATTGGACTCTAAGAATGTGAGACTTTGGAGCAAACAAACGAAAAACAGTCTCCTTTATGTATCTCATATATCCATTAGTGTCTTACTAAAAATGTGAGGACTGAATTCACTGAGGACTGTGAGGTTTACTCACTACTGACAATTTCATTACTGAGAATGACAAGATTTTTCACTTGAAATATAAAGAAAAAATCTCTGCTGGAATTTGAAATTGGCTCCTATGTGGAAAACAATATGAGTAAGATCAGGACATATAGAAGTACCATTTGTTTCACTCTTCAAAACATATCTGCTGTATTTGGTTAACTTTGAATTAACATCAACAAGAATCTCCATGAAAAAAAATATAGCTAAATTTGCATGAGGTTAATTAACTGTTGTGTAATACTTGGAGAAAACAAGATCTTGTGCATAAAAAGTCCAGAACTAGGAGATACACGAAAAGCAAAGCTTTGAGTACAACTGGAATAACCAATTTTTTTTTTCATTCTCATCTTGATAAGCTCCTAATAGAAATAATTTTACAGATCTGTAATGGATTAATCCCAACCATTACCTGAGCCTCACACAACTGCTCACTCTCCTCCCATGAGATGCAGAAGAGAATTGGAAGATTAAACATGAGAAAACTCATGGTTTGAGATAAAGACAGTTGTAATGGGTAAAGCAAAAGCCAGCCACATTTTTGCAAGCAGAACAAGGAGTTCTTTCTCCACTTACCATGGGCAGGGAGGTGTGTTCAGCCATTCCCAGGACAGCCAGGCTCCATCACATGTAATGATGACTTGGGAATACAATTCCATCAGTCTGGACATCTCCCTTTCAGCTCTGTGTGCTGAGCACAATGGGATGGGTTATCCCTGTGGTCAGCTGGGGTCAGCTGTCCTGGCTGTGAGCCCTCTCAACTTCCCTTGTCTCCTCACTGTTGGGATGAGGAGCAGAAGAGCCCTCAACTATGTGCAAGCACTGCTTGGCAATAACTAAATCATCTCTGTTTTATCAACACTGCTTCCAGCACAAATCCAAAACACAGCCCCATACAAACTACTGTGAAAAAAATTAACTGCACTTCAGCCAAAACCAGCACATGATCACATGTTTTGAAGGGTGGTTTTTCAAGGAGGTAACTGGGATTGTGAGAGATCATTTCAGTAAAGTTATTCATCTTCAGAGGCAGGCAATAACAGCAATGAAATGCAAAGAATATTTTTAGGAAGGGAGATCTATGTGGTCTTCATGACTGAGTGGAAAATAAGGCCTATTTTATATAGAAGAGAATTACCCCAAGTTACAGTTTTTAAGGTGAAATGAAACTAACATGGTATGGTTTCAAAGGATTGTGCCTCAGAAATGTCCCAGAATATTGTTTATTTAATATAGTTCGAGTAAAACAATTGAACGCTGAGTTTAGTAAAACAAGAATACACTGAAATTGAGGTGAAATTTTATGTCTTTAATAGCATTTGGAAACAATAACATTTGGAAAAAAGTTGGAATGCTTGCATTTGAGGAAAAAAATGAGTGGAGATGAACCCCTAATCTCTTTAACACATCCTTCAACCATCAAAATGAATTGTAGGTCTATTTTAATGGGTTTATTCCAATTTTGCTCACAATTGCATTGTGTAGGTGAATGGTGCCAATTTTTGAACTGCAGAAGCATATTAAGCTGATACAATTTTTTGTGATGAAATTTTATGCTTACAAAATGCAGGACCTCTTTTACAAATATGGCTCTCCTGTGAGATTATGTTTTTGTGTGTTCTCTCTTTGCTTTTCATGTTTTACAAAACTGTTAGCTTCAAATTTCAATCCTAGCTGAATTGCTCAAATGTTCTGAGGATTGCAGGAAGTCTGTGATATTCCTGGGCCAATATTACAGATAAGGGTGTAAAGAGGAATTGAAAATGCTTCAGGCAGGAATACAGCCTTGATGTTTTTCTGCAGGTTTGACTTTGAAATCCCTTGGTCATTCTTCATCCATGAGAGAATTTCCTCTTGTTTAGTTATAATTCTGACTAGGGCCATTAATTTTGGCTTGCTGTTGCAGGCAATTAATTAAATAGGTAAGGAAAAAATTATTATTACTGTTTGCATGCTTTCACTCTCTTGGGTGCAAACACAAAATGCTGATTCTCCTGTGTACTTACTCAGGCTTTTATCTCTTCCTGTTCCTTGCTTGAGTTTTCTGTTGGGTATCTGGAAGTACATTGTCCTGTTCTTCTTCCCAGACTGAAGAATTTCAGTAGCTGGTGTCTATCATTTTGTACTTCCATGAGTGCACCAAAGCCTCAATCGAGCCCCATCCTTCACTGTGCCTGTGGGACTCTGACAATTTTAGGGGCTGATGGAGTATTATACTGCACGGGAATAGCCTGGGTTGGGAGAAATTGTGCAACATCTTCAGTATCATCCCCATCTGCAACCTGCTTTTGTAACTCTGTGTATACATCCCCCCACTCTTTTGAGGTGCTCTGTGTGCTGCTGTCTCCCTTGTTTCCCTTCATAAGAGATGCAGCACTTAGAAGAGAATTTGACAATCAATTTAAATAATTTTTAAAGTAATTTAAGTAATTTTTGAGACTAAGAATCATGAAGAGGGGTGACAGTTCACAGCCTTTGTTCCTATTCACCTCTTGTTGCGTAATGTCTCACCAAGGCTTTTTGTCCTTCCAGGTTTTCACAGGGAACAGCAATGCTGACAGTGTGGTTCACCACAAGCTGCTGCACTCCATGAAAGCTCGGTTCTTGCGCTTCATCCCTCTGAAGTGGAACGCTGGTGGGCGGATAGGGCTGAGAGTTGAGGTCTTCGGCTGCTCTTACAGTAAGTGGCTGCATCTTAACCCACATTTTCTGGAGGAGCTTTTACCTGGTGCTGGCAGTGCTGTGGAAAGAATGCAGTGAAAGTTTTATGAGCTAAAATGTAACATGAAATACATTGCCATTGTTTATTTCTTTCAGTAGTTGTTCTTGCCTTTCTGCCCAGGGATGTGTTGCCCATCTTGCTCAGCTGGTGAAGCCTCCTCAGGGCTGAGCCCACCAGAGGGCAATTTGCTGCTTCTGGGAGTGCCAGGCAGTCAGATGATGCAAAACCTCCTGCTCACTGGAGGTCACAAAGCTAATTGGGATCTTTATAGGGCTATATTTACCTAAACAGTTCATTTCTGAGTTTAAGGCAAGTTACCTAGTGGATTTTGCATCTCTGTATTAGAGGATGATGACTTCATATTCAAAGTGTAGAGAACCTGTCTGCTGCTTTTACATGACAGCTTTCTTTCGCCACTCTTAACACATGATGGTCTTTGGAGAAAGGGTCTGTAGTGTTTTGGGCTTTGGAGCAGCCTGCAAATGTTGCTTGGGGTGCTTCAGTGACAAATGGTGCTGTAATGCTGCAGATGTATGACCTATGGCCATGGCAGACTGTGAATGTAAGGCAAAAGGACTGAAGTCCCTTCATGAGGAAATACAGGTCCAGTGTTTGTTTCTCAAATGACTTTGTGTTCATTTTTGTGGCTTGAGATGCTGCTGGAAACGGGGGAGATTTTGTTGTGGAGAGTTGAGAGAATTAACAGGGGATTTAATTGATAAATTCAGCGTGGTATGACACAAGTCACCATCATGTGACACCACTGTACTGGTACATTTAGCTTAGGTTCCTGTCTGTTCTTCCCAAGCACAGATAATGGTCTGTAACAGAATAAGCACAGAAACTGTTTGTGAGACAACCTAAATTCATGTAATCTAAATGAAAGAGAAGTTTATTCAATTTTTTGATTCACGTTCCCACTGAACAAAGACATAACTCCAGGACTCTCTGGGGCCTTTTCACTGCACATGGATCTTAGGCCTGTTTCACACACATGGTTTCACAGGAAGATTCCTACAGTCTCTGCCACTTCATTCAGCTTCTTCTAGGTGCTGTTTCTCCACCTGTACAGGCACTGCAGACCTATAACAGCCTGGTGTGGTCATTAGGGCAAGAGGCCTTTTCCAAGTATATTAGTGAGCATGTAAACTGAAAACTGAAATTCAAAATCAACTGCCCTTGGTGACATAATTCTGAAACAGCCAGGTTATCTGTTTTCAAGAGCTTTCATCTATGCCCAAACCTCTGCAGTGAAGAATACACTCCAAACACTTGTGTAACAAATGGAACTTGAACACGGGGAAGATTGTAACTTTTGTGGCTGATTTTTCCTTTTTTAGTTCTTGTCCATTTGATGTACTATGTGAGCACTACTTTCATGTCAGACTGTGGTTGTATTTTCTATGATACAAAGATTTCAGAGTCACTTACAGGCTGAGTTGCCTTGTGTTATCATCTAAAGCTTCATCTTTGTCCTGGACCCTGCAGTTGCAGGAAATAAAAGTGCTTGTGCAGAATTAAGGTATGAGATTAAAGTGAACCAGGAAAGAAATAAAGGGATTCATAAAACTTTTACAGGATGTTGAAATATTCATTCCATTTGTATAAATATGCCATTCACATTTCTCTCTGGCAAATTGCATATGCCAAGCAATACTTGTCTACAAGTTGTGCTTATATAGTTTCACTGACTGGGCTATTCCTAACCCAGACACACCAGCACTGTACAAAAGATGTTTGATCATTTATAAAATGTCATTTTTCATGGTATACTGACAGAATATCTGCTGCAGATCCTGAGCTGGTGTACAACTACATAACTGCATTTTGTAAAGTTGATAGCAGACAGACTCATCCGCCATGTTCAGCTGCAGCACAAGAAATACTAATAAACAGGGAAAAAAATTAAAAATTACAAAGCTTAAATTTCTAGGGACAGGCTGTTGAACAAGACAGGAAGGAAACTGAACTAGAAGATCAAGTATATTGAATGTGCACCATTACCATGCATGTGTCTATATGTATATGAAAGAAAGGATGTGATGCTGAGAGTAGAAGCAGGATCAGCTGATACAAATCCACCTGTAAGAGCCACCTATGGCTTCCCTGCTGCCTTTTTAGGTGAATGTGACAGTCTTGTGTCAGCAGAAGGCTCTGTAATCTCGTTTTTGGTGTATGACTCTCCCATGCAGTATTCTCTGCTCGAGAGGTCCCAGGAACAAAATCCTGTGCTAACTTTTGCAAGTACAGCTTTCAGTGATGATTGTTTAGTAGGGGGCACATGTAAGGCATCACCTGCCAGGTGACACTCTGCCAGCACACAGCAACAAAACATACTGAGGAATCATACTGTGTGCATTGGTTGCCAGAGTGGGTGACTTAGCCTGTGATGGTACTGTGCTGCTGAATGGCACTTTTTGTTCTTTATTATTTCTTCTAGAAATAATTTTCTATGAATTTATTCCTTAAGTCTCCCTGTCAAACAGAAGAGTCTTCATTTTTTATTTTTTTCCCTTTCCCTTTTTACCCTCTAGTTTACTGCCAGTTGATGTTGTTTCTTTGGAAAAATAAAAAACATGTTTTAAACAGAAAAGTTATTTCAGATTATGAGTGTACCTGTTCCTATCCCATACAGATCAAAGTTGCTATGAATAATGGACTCCAAGGCTATATCATGTAAACTGTAATTCACAGATGGCCTGCTAATTGTTTACTTTCTTCAGAAAGTGTGTATTTAAATGAAAATTTATTACATTTACTTAAAATTCCCATAAATATCTCATCTGGTCTCCTCAAAATAGGTACTGAAATAGGAAGGAGATGATGATCTGAAAACATACATTAATATTTCCTGTTCAGAAAAGAATTGATGATGAGTTCTGTGGAAAGTTCCATGCAAAAATATGCTTAAGCCCTTTGCAGCAGTGGCTCCAGCAGTGTATTTGTAGCAGATAAGCAGAGCTGCAGCAGAGGACATGCTCAGACAAATGGCAAACCAATTGCTTATGATGCTGGAGGTGGCAAGGGGTGACAAGTGTATCTTTATACTAGGGAAAAGTCTTGTTAGCTTAGCACAAGAAAAAAGAAAATTGCTGACACAATTGCTTTTATAGGATAAGATTTATAGCTGCATTGAAGATGCTGATCATATTCTATAACTGGTTAACAACCCAAGGTGCATCAGCAGAATTGGGTGTATGTGCAGTTAACAGGCTGGGATACCACAGGAGAAACAATGATATGGTGTGAGACAGGGTGTCTTCTGAGAGCAGAATTCTTCATTTGCAGTTCAGGCCTCTGGTTCTCATATTTTGCTGTCATTGCTTCAGGGAATATGATCTGATATTGTGCTTTTTTATTAAATGATATTTTTACTGGATTCTTTTTCTGTCTTTTTTTTTTTTTTTTTTTTTTTTTTTTTTTTTTTTTTTTCCCTCTTTTTTCTCCCTTCTTTTTTTTTCCCACCTTCCTTCATCCTCTCCTTTGTCTTCCTATGAGGTGGAAAAGAACTCATTGCAGAGAACTGCTTAATGTCTGATGGTCATTGACCAGTAGTGTTTGTAATTGACTGCACTAGGTAAATACCCAAATGATTTCTTACCCAAATGAAGCAGAAGTTTGTGATAGGGATAAAGCTGCATGGCAGAACAGTCACCTCTGAAGTAGCCATCCACATTCATCCCTTGGCTTGTGTGTCTGAGAGGGAGCTGGGCATGGCTTTAGGGTCATTCAGGTCACTAAGCTGTGACTGGCCAGGGGACACAGCAGTTCCAAACAGGAGCTGTCCCCTTCCCTTCTGCCAGGAGTTAAAGATTCTGTTCATTGGTGCAAGTGCAAGACTGAAAGTTCCTGTCTCACATGGCAGCTGTTCCTAGAGTTGTTCCTGGTTTAGGACACCTTTGCTAAGTATGTATTCACTTTTCCCAAAGTCACTAGGAGGAAGGTCTGTCTTCTTAAGTATGGCTGTGTATCTTCTGTGCTGCTGGGAGCAGATTGCTGCACAAGTAAACTCTGTGCTCTCATGCTGCTGCCAGCCTGTCAACAGCCTTGATGATGAGGACAATGTAGAAAAGAGCCCAGAATGAGTAAAGTCTGTCTTAAAGGGAGCATAAGAACACCAGCAGGCAGTGCAGGATGAAATCACATGTTGTGTTTTAGTCTGTTATTACTACAGATTTTCTGAGACTGGAAATATTTTGGATCCTTGTTCTCTTGCTGCAAGAGGGTTATGGACATACACGGACTAAACAAACACCAAGCAGGTTTTCTGGAGTAGCTGTTTTTAACAGGAACCAACAATTTGTTGTCATGCAAGCTGCCACTAATGACTTTTGGCTGCCAGTGTTAGCATTTATTTGACATATACCCCTTTCATTCAGGGCTATTTCTTGGCCAATGTGCTCACAACTGATAATTAGTGGAGCAGAGCTTTTCAGAAAGGAGTTTCCTTTGTTATATATTCTGTAAATGTCATTAGTAGATGTCTTCAAGAAATCACGTTATGCTGTGGCTTAGTGGAGAGTTAAGAACAAGAACTGAAGTGTGAATTTATACTGGCTGGAGTCTTGGATCTTATGAAAAAGATTAAAAAAGGGCCACCTTTGCAGCAACACTGAAAAAGTGCACCCTTGTTCTTGCAGTACCTTTGGTTTCAAGGGCTAGAAGAAAAATCAACTTTAGTTGCAAAATGCTCTGGAAATCAAAGACTGTAAATTCTTTATGAGGTATTTCCTAATTGCTGCCTGTGTTGAAATGAAACCATTTTTATAAGACACTTATGATTTACTTTAACCAAATTGTAGTATTTAATGTAGTTAGGGGAAATTCACAAGAACTAAACTACCAATTTAATTCCCTTTATAGAAACTGGCAGTCAAGGTGTCAATAGAGAGAAGTCAGCAATTCTGAAGGAGCTGTTTCTTAACACCTAATTTGGAAGTTAAAAACAGATGGCAGGAATACTTTCATATTTGTGATAATTCCTAAACTGGCAACTGTTCCACAAATGATGGGAAACAGCATGTTGTAATCCTGACATCACAGATAAGAAGTTTATTCAGGAGTGAATTTCCCCCAGGACTGAGTTTCTTTGTAGTTTTATTCTCATTGGAAAAAAAAAGAAGAAATAATAATAATAATAATAAAAAAATCAATCAGTGGCCTTCTGATTTGGAATGAAGTTGGCTATAGAGTTACATGATTTTGCATCAAATTTAAGTGTTGTGCTCCCTGCAAGTTTGTAAATGTGCCATCAAACTTCTGTACAAACTGTCATACTGACAGGCAGAAATTTTCATGATAGTTTCCATGGTAACAAATCATTAACAGCTGTTTTATTTTCTGAGCTCTTAATAGTTTTTAATTGTAAACCTCTTTAAATTTTTCACTTAAAAAAAAAAAAAAAAAAAAAAGGTTAAAACCCATCCCCCCAGCTCTTATTATTTTTGATTGTTAGAAAGTAGCAGATGAAACTAGTGTTAATGCTTAAAAGGATAAAACAACTCCCAGTGGAGTTTTGGTGACTTAAATGACTGACTGGACTCACAATACAATTGCTGACTGGGAATCTTGATTGTATGAACCTTTCAGATACTTTTCAGAAGAAAATATAAAACTGATAGCTTTGGATTATCATTGAAATGTATAGTTTGCAAACAAAGAGTGTCTATATTCTTTCTTCTTGGGCACTAGGAAGGTGTTACTTGGTGCATGTGCCTCGGTAGTTATGTATTTTAGCAAACCTCTGTTCCGATTCTTCGTTGTCTGATATTCTTAATTTAATTTTTTTTTTAACAACAGGAAATACCAATTGACAAAATCGATATTTTATACATAAACTGTATCAAATTGCAGTTGGATAGAAGTTGCAATTGAAGCAATACATGTCAATCAGATTTTGCGTACAACATATTAACTAAAAGTATTTAAATCTACCTGAATTACTGTGGTTATCGATACATTTAAAATTTTGTTTAAAACAATGTTTTGCTTAAAGGAGCACTTTATAAAGCAGAGAGAGTACTGCAGGCTGCTGCTGCCAAAGAAAATACTAATTGCAAGTGAGGAACAGAAAGCTTGTTTCCTACCAGAATGACTGGGATTTTGGAGGCTGGCTGAAGGGGAAAATATGTTTCTAATAGGATTTTCAAAGGTGTATAATCAGTTTAGATGCCCAGTTCCCATGAAATCTCTTCAAAAGCTTTTTGAAATGATATTTGAATATTCCTGCCAGCCTAGTTAGTTTTCATGCAGAAACATGGGCTGATAAATCACAAGGAAGCAGCCAGCCCTCGGAGGCTGAGGGGATCCTTATTTGAATGCAAAGGTGGATGCAGGCATGGCTGACATGCAGGAACAGCTCAACAGACACTTGTGAAGCTACAAAAGTGGAGTGAGTTCTGAAGTGTTCAAAGTAATGAGTGACATCCTGAATGCATTTGAGATGAACAGCAAATGTGGCAAGGGATGTTCTGAAGATCTGAATATCATGGAAGGTACCTGTTCTGTTCTGAAAAGTTAAATGATCCTCATGTTCCCTTTCTCCAGCAGAGGGAGAGGATTGGAAATAGATGAAATGTGGTTGCCCAAATGACCTGTACATCCTATGGATGTACACTCAGGACAATACCTGATTCCAGATTGTATTTGAAAAGATCCTAAAAAAATACAGTCACTCTTCTGATGCTGCCCCTCCTTGCCATTTTGCCATTTTCTTTCTTCCAGAGTCAGATATTGCAGACTTTGATGGCAGAAGTTCACTTCTCTACAGGTTCAATCAGAAGCTTATGAGCACGTTCAAAGATGTAGTTTCCTTGAAGTTCAAGAGCATGCAGGGGGATGGAGTCTTGTTCCATGGAGAAGGACAGCGTGGAGACTACATCACCTTGGAACTGCAGAAAGGGAAGCTCTCCTTGCACCTCAACCTGGGTAAGGGTAATTGGGATTACTGGTTTTCATGTAATTATATTAATTATTTTAGACAGTATCTGAAAACTCTAGCTGATATCAACAGAACATTCTGTGTGCTGATGTCATGCAGGATATGGCAGCTGAGCCTAGAAGAGACCTTGGCTTCTCTAACTAGTGCTGAGCAAGTCAGAACTGCTTAATGGCTAGTTCTGATTCTTCACATTGCTCCTTTTTATTCCATGTGTGGGGGGTTTCTTGTAATATTTTTAAGAACAGCATTCTCAGGAAGTGGTCTTTGGACTACAGAAATGGTTTATTTTTGGTTTGTGTCTAATTTTTTTCCATTTACTCAGTGATTCAGAGCTGAGCTGAGAATACAGAATTTCAATGATAAAATTCTGGTCAAAAATTGTGCACACTCCTGTATGTTTCCTTCTTGAAAACTGTGAATGTTCCTTCTTCAGTATCTGTAAGGCTATCACTGTATGATCATGTTGAATCAGAGCATCAGAGGAAAAGCTGGCTTAATTCTTTCTGTAGAAAGATGCTTGTTTTTCTCCCTGATGATGCAGTATACTGAAGCACTTTGATAATGGTAGGGACTACTGCAGTAGGAGTGCTCATACCCCCTCTCCCCAGCCTTATTGCAAAATCTTCACTGGCTTCATGTGTGGGTGTCCCATGGTACTGGCCTCAGCAGTCTCTGCTGACTCATACTGAGGCATTTGAGTTGGGTATTTTCCCCCTTGTGCTTAATTATGTTTGTTTTAAAAATCAGTAACTATTTTCCACAGCTGTTGGACTTCATTTTTGCATAAGCTCATTAGTTGCTGAGTCCCCAAGTTGTGCTTTCTTTCTTTCCTTCTTTGTTTTTCAGCAAAGGTTGGAAATGATAATACATCATTTTCTGATTTGGGATTTGGATGTTACTTGGACCAAAACACTACATCCCAAAGCTCTGAATGGGGGAATCTACCCCACTGAATTGTCCTCTTACAAATGCTTCATGCTAGGATCAGAATATAGTACAGTTAATTATATTATATAACTTCTTCCAGAGGCAATACTGTTGTGAATGTGTATTCGCAGATGAGTTGGTTTTTGTTGTGGGTTTTTGTTTTTTTTTTCTTCAGCTGTAGCCACAAGTTTTACAAAATTTTATCCATTTCAGGTCCTCTTTTTGCATTCATATGTCATTGGCAAGGGTTTTGATGGCTTCTCTTGAATCTACTTGCATCTTGCCTGGAAGTTTTGGAGCATGTGTTCTCTCCATTCTGTGGGAATGTGAAAACAGATACACACTCCCTTTCAGTGAGAGGCTCTGAAGTGTTCAGACATATAGCCAGCTGGAAAACAGGAGAGTGCTTGAAATTAATGGGTTAGGGCCTAAATATTTTTATGATTTGTGATCTATATTTCTGGAGAGCTAGGCTAGGTTTAAGAATTTTATGAGCTGAACAAAACGCTCTTATTTCTTCACTGACTTGTGCTTTTTTTTTTTCCCCTGGTGAAAATGGACAGGTACAATTTTCTTGTTAAAATGCAGAAAGCACAAAGTTGACAGCGAAGTGTCAGGAGTGGTCTGTTAATTTGATTAGACATAAGATTTTGGTGCTACCCAAAAGAAGCCACCAGGACCAAAAGGCCAGGCAGAACCAAGGGTACACACGAAGTAGTAATGCCCTGCCTGCTGCAATGTGTGAGTGCAGCATCAGTAGCACCTTCCTGGTTCATCATAAGGATTACACAGGGAAATAATGGGGGGAAGGGGAGGGTATACACATATGCATGTGGATAAGAGACCCAAGGAATCTAAGACAGTCTTTGAAAAAGATCTGTTTCCAGGAGCTCTGGCTCGCATCCTGGAGCTGTGCTCGGTGCTTCCCGTGAGTCCCCATGCTCCAGTTAAGAGTCTGGAGGTAACTCTGGTGTCTTCTGCCTCTCTGTGCCACTCCAGGGGACTCCAACCTGCACTTCAGTAACAGCCACACGTCTGTCACCTTGGGCAGCCTCCTGGATGACCAGCACTGGCACTCAGTTCTCATTGAACGCTTCAACAAGCAAGTGAACTTCACAGTGGACAAGCACACCCAGCACTTCCGAACAAAGGGGGATTCAGATCATTTGGATATTGATTATGAGGTGTGTGAAGCTCTTTCAGTTATAACCTGTGAGTTGAGGTATGAATTGCTATAAAATGAATATCATGGAAAGCAACCTCCCTAGGAGCTGTTTCTTTCCAGCAAAGATGATTGTTTAATATTTCCTTCCTAGAGAGCTTTGTTAATACTTTACCAGCATAAACTATGTCAGTGTAACTCCATATATGCCAGCATCAGAAAGTGGCTAATCTCTGTGCAAATGTGCCTTGCATAATGTTTGCACTTCAGAGTATGGCAGACTTTGAGTAGATGAGAAGTCGTAGCCTGAGTTCTAGTCCAATGTTCAGGGAGCAGCTGTGTTACCATCTCCAATATGATTTTAATGGCAGCACTGTGCACCACCCCAGCATTGAATTGAGCATGACTGCTTTGATTACATCTCTCCACACGGAGATGAACAGGTCAAAATTACTGTATTCCCGCTAGGAATGGAAGGCCTCCAGAATGCAAGGAAGTTTTATTGAGGTGGGCATCTGTATCTTCTCCCAGGTAGCAAATGACAGGATGAGAGTAAAGGGCCTCAAGTTTTGGCAGAGGAGGTTTAGTTTATATAGCAGGAAAATCTTCCTTACTGAAAGGGTGGTCACACACTGAAAGAGACTGCCCAGGGAAGTGGTGGAATCATCACCCCTGGCAGTGTTCCAAAGGTGTATGGAAGTGGCACTTGGGGATATGGTCTAGTCATGAACATGATGGTGCTGGGTTGGACTCAATCTCAGAGGTTTTTTCAATAGTAGTAATTCTGTGATTCTGTGGCTCTCGCAACCACCAGCCCTGACCCAGGTCCCTTCACAGCCGAGCATGTTGAGCATGCTGATCTAGGGAGCCAGAGCAGCTCAGCAGGGAAGAGCTGAGCAGAGGAAACATCCTGTCAGACCATAAACCCGAGCCTGGTGTGCTGCCCTGTGATGAGACCAAGGTGTGGCAGAGTGCAGTTTATATCACCCCAGCAGTTCAGTGCCTATGGATGATAGTTGTTAAAAAAGCACCTTAAAACCCTAGATATCATATGTATCATCCTATCTGTATGCAAGGCATTTCCTCCTCTGTTCCCCATCAACACACACCTACGTGCAAATTACCCGTGTTCACTTTCATCCCCTGGTGCTTGTCTGCCACGTCTTCCTCGCCCACAAGGCTCAGGGTCGTGCTTGCACAGAGCCATCACCCTGTCTGGATGTGTTGAGCTGGCATGGTTCACTGCTTCAGAGACCACAAGTTTCCCCTTTGCACTTGGAATTCATTTCTCCGGAAAGGATCATTTTCTGACACACCCAAGGGAAAAAAGCAGACGGCTCAGCAGTGGCAGGGGCCTGCTCTCTCCTCCTCTCATCTTCCAGATGAAATTCCTTTCTCTGCATTTCACAAAGCAGGGTGGAGAGAGTGGTACCTGTCCCCTGGAACTGCTCTACCAAATCATGAGCACATTTGTAGGGACAGCACTTGGAGCAGTGGGATTCAGCTTTGGACTGAACTATTAGGGGTCAAAACTTTAACTGCTTTTAAGATGGAGTTGAGAAAAGTCAAATAATTGAGTCATCAGCTTTTCTAATTTCAAAATAATAAAATTTCTTACCTCTTGCTTGGTGCCAATTAGGGGAAACTCAGGCTCCAATCTAATTTTCAGCACATTTTTCCAGATGTTCCAAATTAGTCAACATGGTAGAAAAGATCTTCAGGTGTTGTAAATCAACGTCATCACCAAACACTGTGGCACTCAGACCTTCTCCCCTGAGCTTAGTTTTTCACAGTGTTTTTTCTCCATTTGCACTGAGACAGTCTTTCAGTCAAATGATGCAGCCATGCGGTCTACTGAAAATTTATCTCAGCACACTTTAGGGATTAAAGGCCTTACTGAGGGTAATAAAATCATTACTTTTGTAATTAAAATTATTACCAATCACAAAGAAAACTGTTTTCTTAATAATGCATTGGTGTAATTGATATTGATTTTTTTCTTCTGGTTTTGAAACCCCAGTACAGAGTCCCTAAGCGGGACTCTTGAAGAATAGGACATGAAAGGAGGAGAGTCTGGTGTTTTAGAAAGAACTAATGATTCTCACTGGAAAAAAACAAAACATTGCTACCAGATAAGCCCTCATGCCAATAACAAACCTGCAAGTGACGTAAAGTAGCAGTCTGTTCCCTCTTTATTTCTCTGAAGTGATCAATTAAAACAACTGAGGAGCAAGTTCATTAAGAACTTGTTTTCAAGTAAGTGTTTTCAAGGTTACCCAGGGAGGCTTCATTTGCCTACGTATCCCAGCTTGTTAGGTGGAGTGGGAGGAAAAATCACCCCCAAATTGCCCTTTATTTTTGTAATAATGAACTGAGGTAAGGCTTTAGGAATTGTGACAAGGGAATAGAGCTGACCAGGTTCCAGCAGCTGTCAGCATGTAAGCAGTGCCACACAGCAGTGCGGGCTCTTGCTGCAGTGGATGCTGCAGGATTGCAGCACAGCTCCTGATGAAATGTGGCGTGGCTGCAGGATCCCCATCTGCATTATATCCCTCAAAGTGCTGCTGCCTGTGATGGGAAAAATGACTATAACTTTAGTGGTACCACCAGTTATGCTTTGCCAGAAAGGTCAGTAAAGTTAGTTCGAAATGAGCTGTAATATTTGGAAAATGAAGGTAAGATTATCAGAATTTTTGGGGGTTGTGGGATTTGTTTTTCTTTCCTTTTACTCTCTTTCTTTTCTTCAGAAGCTAAACAATTATGCTGTATTTGGGCAGCTTTCTTTTCTTAGGCTCTTTGTCCTCCCAGGGCTTTCAGCCCTTCAGCTGAGTGAGAAGCTGTAACCTGCACAGTGTTAACATCTGCCAGTACTTGGACAAGTTTTGTTCCAATGTGTAGCCTGCAGAACTTCTCCATTACAAGGCTCAGTCCCAAATGCCACATGTGACTGTTGTAAAGACCAAAGCACAATGAAATTGCAAAGTGCAAATGGGGTATTTGTGTATGTGATACTAATGTCCTCTGGCTGAAACCAGAACTGCTCAGACACGTGCCTGATGGAAAGGAGTGACCACAGCTCCCAGGCAAACCCAGAGCTCTGAGGGCAGGGAGAGTTTATTCCCCCATCACTCAGAGGTTCCTGAGCACTGTGGGCTGCAGCCAGGTCTCACCCTCTGGGGCAGTGGGGCTGTGGATTGCACACCATGGGCAAGGCTTCCTTGTGTATGGGTGTTCCAGGGAGGGGAGCTGGTGGCACTAGGCTGGTGTGCCCTGGTGTGCCAAGGCACTTCAGAGCTTCTTCCAAAGCAGTGAGCTCTGTGTGCCAGAAGTGTTTCTCCAGCAGCAGGAATGCAAGGGGGGCTGTAATTTCCCCTGAGACAGGCACTGCCTCATGTTCCCAGTGATGTTGTTGGTGGGAATTGGTTCTTAAATAATACCCCAAGTGGATGTATGGAGTGGGGCTCTGCTCTCTTGCTTTTGAGATGATAACACAATGTAATATAATGTATAAATATGAATTCATATATATAATATTATGAATAATGTTGTTCTTATTCTTTCCAAAAGCTCAGTTTTGGAGGGATTCCTGTCCCGGGGAAGCCAGGAACCTTTCAGAGGAAAAATTTCCATGGATGCATTGAGAACCTTTATTACAACGGAGTCAATATAATTGACCTGGCCAAAAGACGTAAACCTCAGATCTATACTGTGGTAAGAGGCAGTACCATGTGCTTTCCTTCTTTGCTTCCATGCTTTTTGTGCTCTCTTGGTGCTGCTGGCTGCACTGAATGAGCAGAGTTCAGATTTGGATAGCTGTGGGGATAATTAGCTTGTTAAAATGACATTGCTGAGGTTAGCACCAGCCAGCACTGGCTCCTGTGGTGAGAGTTATTCAGAGACACGTGTGGAAACCAATGAATTTCTCTGATTTTCCTGGTGTATTAGAATTTGCTTGGGGAAAAATTTAAATTATTTTTTTCGAGATAAAAATGTGTATATTTAATGGCATGATAGAAGTCATAGAGACTTTTTTTCCTGGTTAACTCAGATAAAATCTTATTTTCTGAACCATTATCTGTCACTGTTGGGAAGTACAGCACTATCAGAATTCTACTTTGATACTTCAGTTCATATTATAGAGGAGAAAAAATACTCCTGTTATCAGTGGAAATAGTCTCCTTTTGCTGCTCCTTATTGTATTGGCAGTTCTGAGAACCACTGACTTTGTACTGCTGTCTCTAAATGTGGAATGGTAGAGGTAAAGCAAGAGGAACTACAGTCTTATCCAGCTTCATAACATAAACCACAAATATAACTTAACACATAATAATGCCCAAAATTACAGATATATTCAAATATATCACAAAAATAACAAACATTTTATTTTGCAATAAGAATGAGCTACACTCCCATGAAGCCTTGACAAACTGTATATAATGCAACTCTGTTCAGCTTTTGCCTCACTCCTACACTGTGCTTTGATAAATGCCTTTTGGCTAATGCTGTGTCTTTGGAGAACATGGAGATGAAACTGCTTCTGGCTCCCATGGCATCTCCTAGTTTGTAGTAATGTGTATGAATACACTGAACATAAAACAAAGCAAACCAGAAGACCAAGGAAGTTCTTTCTGTGCTTTCCCTGCCTAGGGTGAGGCTGAATACACGGGGAGTTGGAAAATGGAAAGGTGATGGGTGAGAAGTTCCTCAGTGTGTTGTTGGCAGTCAAGACTGCCTCCAGGATACTCCCCTGGGACCCAGAGACTTCAACTTTAATAATCTTGAGTTTGATTGTTCTGACTGGGGACTCAAAGGCACAAGTCTTATGAACTGTGTTAAATTGCTCTTCCCCTCAGCTTGCTTTCTAAGGGGTGGGGAGCAAAGAGCCCTTGTCTGCTTCTTAGGTCATTAAACAGCTGGTTGTTTTGCTGGCTGGATAATGGAAAGGCCTTTCTAAGGGGGAAGAGCAAAATTTTGCAATGCACTTTTTCTCAGAAGAGCATTGTCTGGGCGTAAGTGGCCCCAAGCAGTGAAACTCTGTCATCACTACACTTGGTTCAGACAATGCTAGATGAAAGGTCTAGGAATCCAGCTCCTTTCAATTTAAGGTAGTGGGGATGAGCCTCCATCCTTCAATATCTTTCACATAAGTGGTGATTTAGACACCATGGTTTCCAGAGGCAGGCTGCTGGACCGCATTTTTCAAGGTTTATGAGCTGCTCTGTGCTGTGTCTGTGACACTTGGGTATGCAAGTGCATGGAAAGGTTGCCACGCTCAGAATGCTCATAATCTTAGATGAACACCCTTCTATAGGAAATGGGCCCTGTAAATCTGTTTTCCAACATGCATTGCATCCCAGCTATTTCTAGCATCTCTCAGGTAGTTCTAGGTTATTCAGGCTGATCCCCTTTCTCTTTTCTGCTCTTCCTCACTCTGTAGCAATTAACTTCCTCAAATTAAAATAACTTGTTCTTGTTAAATGCAGTCTTTTGCCTGCCAGAGTTATTCTGCACTAAATGCTGTTACTCGAAGTGTATTGAGGCTTTCAAGCAACGAGCTCTGTCCACAGGGAGCTGCAAGCTTCTCTGCTTCACGTCTGTGTAGTCACTAAGGTTGTCTGAAGTGGAAATGCAGTGAAAGGATCAGCACAGAAGAATAATTAAATGTAGCAAGGACTTGGAACTACTCCTTCCAAAAATGTGTTGTGTATTTATGCTCTCTCCTCACAAGTTGGAGATCACCTTAGATGGTTCTGCATTGTTAGTCCCCAGAATACCTTTGTTTATTAAAATAACTCCTAGCAAAATAATTCATGACAAACTGCTTGGCTTGGGATTAGGAAGCCGTTAATGATTAGAGACATCAGGGTTTTGTTTTTTGTTTTTTTTCTCCAAAGGCAGGCAGACTTCAACACACACTCTCTGCTTCACTCTGTGCCTTTATGACTGTTGCTAGAGTCAGTGAGCCAAACATGGGGGTTTTCATACCCATCAAACCCAGCTTTGGGTTTTTTCACTTCTGACATCTTTCACACAAGCAGGAGAATGATACGCCCGCTTTGTAGGTATAGATTTCCTCTTATGATGTAGTTCCTCACCTATAAACCTCCCAAATCAGCTGCATTTAAAGTCAGAGGAAGAAACTGCAGGTTGTCAATATCAGAGTGCTATAGTATGTATTGTACTCTTGGGTGGTGGCTGTGATTATCATTCTGCCTGTTCTTCTCTGTAACTCATTTGCAGTTTTCAGACTTGCAATAAATCCCCTTGAGAAGGTATCTCAAGATAACGAGGCAGCCTGTCTCTTTGAACTGGAACTTGCCTTCAGAATTCCATTTTTGTATTGCTTGATAGTTAACCTCCCTACATAGCACTGTCTGTTTGGACAGGCTATCTTTCTTCTCCCTGGGATTTCTTCTGTCTCTGATGGCATGATGTAGGCTTTGTGCTTCTTTGTGTTTTGTTTCTTTGGGTGTTTTGGCTTGGTGATTTGCTGGTTAGTTAGTTCAGTTTTTTAGCTTGTTTGTCGGTTTGATTGGGAGGTTTTCTTTCTTTTTTGGGGGGATTGTTATTTTGTTTGTTTGGGGGGTTTTTTTGTTCATTCTGTTTTCCCTTCCCTTGCTCACTGAATGTGGAGTAATGATAGGGAATCTTTTATGTGCTTTCCAAGCAATTACACTGCAAAAGGTTATGAGAAGTTAAATTTCTGTAATTAACCACTGTCATGGTCATTGGGTGGACCCTTGGGAAACCTCAAAAATGCTTTAAAATAGTAATCCAAAGGTTTACCCTATATACTAAATGTCTCCTCAGCACAAGAGAACTGCAGACTGCTCATTATGACAAATAACATAGCAGTTGCACTTCTTGGGCAATTATATAGGGGCAAGAAAATATGCAAATAAGAGCCACAAGAAGCAGAAGGGCAATTGTTCTTCACAGAAGGACATTTGACCTGTTGATATCTGGGATGGAGAAGTCACCAGTGAGGGATTTTGAGCTTGTTAAGAGTGTATGTAGATGCAGGAAGAGATGGGGTAAGTTTTAAGAAGATAAATCCATTGAGAATTGTTAAATGTATCTGGTTAAGGGAGTAGATAAGAAAAAATAGCTGTAGCATCCTAAAAATATAGGATCCTTTCCACCAGTGATAACTTAATGCTAGATTGTGGTTGGACCTTTAGAAACTGCTTAAATGTGACCTGTGGCCACGGCCTTGAGATGTTTTTGTGCTTTGTATTTTGTAATGCCAAAATAGGAAGTTGTCTAGATGATGAAAAGAAATGAGGAGGTCATGAAAAGATGCCTAGTTTGGTCTTCTCAATGTTCCACCCTACTTACTCAGTGAAATTGAGAAAAACGCAATCTCCCTTTCCTCTTCCATTACCATTAATAGAAATTGGAGTTGCATTTTTATTTAGCAGAGCAAGCCCTGTGCTGGCTGGAGAGGAGTGCAGGGTACTGCAAGGCAGAAGTTGTCAGCTCTCAGATTTGCCTGAATTTCTGTGCTGGCCTGCCGTGTTGAATGTGAGGGTGACAGCTCAGCACAGCGAGGGATGTGGTGACATGTAAATGTATCACTGTGGTGCCTTGGGGAAATAACCAATTGCCAGCATCAAAGAGCAGGGAAAGATACCCAGTGACAGGAGAATGTAAACTAATAATTCATTCTCTTTATAGAGAATCCAAACATGCTATTTTATTAAGCTGATTTGAGATACCTTCATCTTGAGAAGAATTTCCTTGTCTGTGAATGTTTCTTTCTACCAAACTGCTCTGGCAAGTGTTGATCTATCTGTGAACATCAGGCTGGTGATCTGTGAAGGCCCTTCCTAGAGTTTAGAGAATCACAAGTTAGATTCTTTTTCTTATTTTTTGTGCTCTAATGAGACTACAGGAATCATATATAAAAAATGATAGAAATTTTTAGTGACATTTTTCACAACTTCTTGTGGATCAAGTTGAATTTCTAAAAAATATGTTTTATTCAATTATTTAATGGAAGTGTTGGATCACATGATTAGAGTGAGAACTGAATTTGCTATTTTTTAAATAAGGCAGGTGAACTTAGATTCCAGAAATATTTGGTTCTTTTAAAAATAGGTTTTTATATTTTCTTGTATCTTTCTGTGTGCTCTCTGGATCTTCAGAGGAGCCTTCTTTGCATTCTGCCTGCAGTGTGGAATAGCAAGGAAGTCTATATAAATAGCATTCATTCTAAGGATCTATTTTATTGTTGCTGAAAGGTATAACAGGATTATATTGGAAGAAATTAAGTGTGTCACCTCAATTGAGGTCTTGAAATAAAGTCTATTTAAATGGCATCTTTCCCACTGATTTCAGTTGGCTTTGTCCACAATTCTAAAGAGTTTCAGCGTGCAAATATATAATCCAGCACATAGTTGCATTAATAAACTGTCCTTGATATAGAAGTTTCTTTGTGTTAGGATTTTGATGGTTGTGATGACAAGTGAAGCAAGTCTTTCAGGGAGAGAGACCATATTTTTTAATAAGACTGGATGACATGCAGGAAAAAAATGACATGTTCCTGAGCAAACAAGGGATTTTTGAGAGTCATCAGGCTTCAGCAAATTACAGGTTAGAAACAATTGTTCAGGGTTTCATTTATTACATTATCTGGATAGTCAAATTGAATGAATAGGGCAGTTAGTGCCTGCTGAGCAGAGGAGAACGCTTCAAGGTGGGAGGTGATAAGGCCCTAAGTCCCTGTAGGAGAGGATGAGAGATGGCTAATTATTGTCATAGGAGTTAGCAGGCGATAAGAAAAACTGGAGAAAATGTAATTTTCTGCAAAGCCAGGGCTTTAGTATATTTGTAAGGTCTTTTTCCAGTTGGCAAGGCTTTAGGAACTTGTTGGCATTTGGCATAACAGAAGGGGGCAAGCTGAGCCCGTGACAGTCAGGAGCCTGGATTGTGTGCAGTTCACACCAACCATTTTGGCTGGTGTGCTATGAAACACAGATAACTGGAATTTAAAAGAGGAAAATCTATTAGAGAAAACTAATGCATAAGAAAAGAAAAAAGCTGATAGCAATTGTATTCTATACACTTTTCTATTTTAAGGTAGATGTGGTTTCTGTTTTCATAATAATAATAATGAAGAAAAAAATCTTGCTGCAGTGTTTTGTTCCAGGCAATAAAAACTAATAAGCTGTAGATCACTTTACCTTGAAGTAGAGCAAAAAAAAAAATGGACTTGGACTGTAATAATTTGCCAGTTTGATCTAAGACATCTCTCTTATTCATTTTTAGCAAGGTAAATTTGAAAGGCTGGTTTCACTCCTACTTGTTGCTTAAAGTGAATATTCCCCTGCACCAGGAGACTGGGGGTGGGTGAGATCTTGGGAGGAGACACAGCCAGGACAGCTGATCCAAACGGACCAAAGGGATATTCCTCACTAATGAGTCTGCTCAGTATTAAAAGCCAAGAGAAAAACGCAAGGGAAGAGACATTTATTACTGTGGAGCAACTTCTACACATGCTGAAACTCTGCTTCCTAGGAAGTAGCTGGGCATCACCTGTTGATGGAAAGTAAAGATTAACTCTTTTGTTTTCCTTTCCTTCTGTGTGCAGCCTTCGCTTTTGCTTTATTAAACTGTCTTTCTCTTGACACAAGAGGGTTTTCTTCTTTCATTTTCTCCCCCCACTTCATGAGGAAGGGAGTGATAGAGGGGCTTAGTGTGCACCTGGCATGCAGACAAATACATCACAGAGAGAAAATACTAGTGGTCACTATTTTCTGTGTATGTGTGTGCTTCCTACTGTGGTTGTTTTTCCTGTCTCTCTGAGAAAAGCATTATAAGATATTTCCAAGATATTTCTGTATTTGCTTTCATCTTTTGTCAGCGTCTCTTAACTAATGCACTGTGTAACGAAACAATAATGTACAGTTACTATGGTCATAAAAATGGTAAAATTTTTTGTTCTGTTTCTGGCCAGTGACACAGTCAGCTTAGGAGTCTGAGATAAAGAACACCTGGAAAGGTCCAGCCAAACATCTGATCCCTGATTTCCTCATGGTCACAATGTTTCAGGTTTTCTAAGCCTTCTCTGTTTTTGTTAAATGTTACTTTCCCTCCATTGGGAATATTATTTTAACGTAAATGACTTAAATAAATGTGATAAACAATTAAAATTTTATCGAAATTCACAATACTTGCAGTAAGTGGAGATAGGGCAGTTCTCTGTCACGAGATTGATTATCACAGGGTCATATTAGTTTCAATGTAACTTGGATCAGAAAAGTTGTCAGATTTCCATGTTGAATTCTTTCTCAGAGAAACAGAAACCCATCTCAGGTCAGGACTTTCAGGTCCCCTGCTCTTGGGATGGACAGGTTGCTCACTCAGTGGACCTGTCCTACCTGAAGGAACACCATGTGCCTTGGTTCTCCTGTGTCCTGTTTGAAGACAGTTTTTCAGAAGGCTGGAGCTTTGATTTGCTTTTCATTTAGTGTTCAGCATGGTCTTGAGAAGTATTTGAAATATGTGGGTCTCCTGACATTTTTTCTGCTTGAGAGGTAATTTAAAAACAGAGCCTGAAGGAGCCTCCCTCATTCTCAAAGTCCAGTTTCTCAGAGTTTGATGCCAATTTTTCATCTTATCCTTTTAAAACTGCATCAGAAGTCACATTTTTCTTCTGTTACTCTCCTTGTAAATTCATCTGCAAACTCAGTCCTCTCACAGCTAGAAGTAGTCCTCCAGTTTCAACAATGGATATTCTTACCAGTTTACCACATTTGTACCTCAGCCAGGCCTGGAATCTTAGTCCCTTTACCTGTCATATGAAATCATCCTTTCTAATCCTCTGCAGAAAGCAAGATACCCTTTTTATTGGACAGTATCCATAGAGTGATTAATGAGGAAAGTTTAAGTGCCCATTTGATGCTCTATACCTGCAGGTAGAATGAGAGCTCAGAAATACTCATTTATTGTTCTTTCTTTTCAAGCTGTGATCTTGGCCTGGATCCTCTGGTAGGCTAAGTGCTGTGAATTGCAGTGCAGCTGTCAGTTTGAATAATTTCCCAAGCGCATATTATTTTTGATTAGTATTCTCTGAGAGCAAGGAGGATGTATAAGGAACTTGTTATCAATTGCCCTGACTGTGATGTTGTCTTCTCTCTTCACTGAGCAGTACATAATACTAGATGAAGAAAGGCCAGAAAAGACTGAAATGGTTCATTAAAGTTATACAGGTTTTATTGAAGCCCCACAGAAGTCACTGGAAAGTCTCCAGTCAGTTTTGGATGAAGTTTATGGCTCAGAGGATCTTCTATGTAATCCACTTTTATCCTCATCACTTAGCAACTGTGTTCTTCCATTCTCTTTTAATAGGAAAGGCTCTGGTTCTTCTTTAAAATGCTGTAACATGCTGTTGCCTGTTCATTCAACATCTCACTTGAACAAGAACCACCTCCAAAGCTGTACCCTGCCTGCAGAAATCTGGGCTGCTTCCACTCTTTTCTTAAGACAACTGTCATGGCAGCCAGTGCAGAAATTGCAAAAAATTGCATTGCATTTTTGGGTTCAGAAGTTTTCTTTTGTAAGAACAATAAGAACTATTTTGTAAAGATTTCACTGCTTGTTAGAGGAGTCATTAATCAGTCTGGAGATGGACTCAATAGAATTCTCAAATGCCACATGATAGATAGAGTTTCCAGCATCTGGGAAGAGCTGAACGTCTCCTTTATTTTCTCTAGGGATTAGACTGTTCTTATCCCATTTCCTAGCCAATGAGCTTTTACTTTTCAGTTAAATTGGGTTCAATTATAAAATCGAGTGTCTGCCAGAAATCTGGCATATACCCTGGAGAGTTCCAGAACTGCTGCCAATTAAAGCAAAATGCTCATGATCAGATGAAGGTTTAGAGGCTGCTGTTTACTTTTCTGACTTAGACCTGCTGGAATAATTTTTTTTGAGAATAACACTCACAGCAAATTGAACAATTTTTTGTAACAGGAACCTATCCCACTTCAGTAGACAAATGTTTTTCAAAGTAACAGTTGTGTATGTCTTTTTTTCAGGTTTTTGTGTTCCAGGAAGGTAGACAGGTTGGTCAGTGTAAGGATGCCAGCAACTATTGTTGGTGTGTATTAACTACGTCATCTGGCTTTGCTCTGGAATGCTGCTTTATGGTGTTTCCCTCCTAAATTAGTCAGTTGAATTGATGTAAGTTCTCGTGGCATCAATTTTTTTACTCAACCTTTTTTTTTCTTTTATTTTTTACAAATCATGGCTAGTTTTTAGCTCTGACTGCAATTACTTATGGCCCTTACATCATGGAGGTCTTGATTTTTGAATAAGAGTAACAAAAATACCTTATGAAAAGAAACCCCCAGAAAGGCACACCTACCTCTTGTCTGTCTTCCAAATGGACCTTTAATCCCATTTACACAGAATATTGCAGCCCCACCTTTGTGCATTTCCAGCTGCCTATTCATATGGCAGGTGGAATGACACCTGCTCTGCTTAGACAATGGAGAGGCTAAGGCTGAAGTCAGACTTCAGAGCTTGAAGTCTGACCATGTTAAGCAAGGGAAGAGATGTGCAGGTCCTGTCCATATGTCCCAGCATTGGCCCTGCAGTCATCACTCTTTGCTGATCATGTCTCAGGATTGGATTTCTGACCTGAATTTGATTAAAAACTGAGGTAGAAATGTAACAATAACAAAAGAATAAAAAGTTTGTGTCATCTCTTCATGCAGCAAAGCCCAGCAGGTGGTCAAAACTTTTTAAAAGCTGAGACCAAGTTTCCATCCTACTCCCCACCTGAGTAATGTTCAGTGGAGTTCAGAAAAGCTTTGGGTTATATCTCAAAACACATTCTAATATGATACACCCATGGATTCCTTTTGCCAAATCTGGCAGGTAGCCTTCTGAACCTAACAGATACTATGCAGGTAGCTCCATACAGATAACTATCTATCAAGGATTGTTTCATCCAGTGATAACTTTGTCTATTTCTGGCACCTTATTTTCCATTTAAAAAATAAAGACTGGGAAGACATTAGAAAGTGATAGGGAGCAGTTCCATCATCTGTCTGAGATTGCAGAAGGAATTCCCCAGGCACTAGGCAACTTCCTGCACATCCATCATGTGCTGTTCGTTATAATTATCCTGCTAGAGTGAGGTACAGGCTCTGATGAGAAGTGTTATCATGGAGAAAGCCTTACACTCTGATGTTTTTATCAGATTATTTTACTCAACCTACAAAGCAGCCGAGTTCAAAGCAGCTGGCTGCAACGATCTCCTGGAGTGAGATTTGGCTCCTTAAGTGCATCCTGGCTTTATATATTGTTAAGGTTCTATTCCATGGCCTGAGTGACCTTGTGGGGTAATCTACAGTGGCTGAGCAAAACTGATGGAGTCATTTCTTCCACCAACTACAGTGATAAGAGCTGGTGCAGATCCTGCAGACTGCTTTGAGTAAATGTGCTTCTCTTCTGGGAAAATTGCACCATTGATTTCAGGGCCACATGACTGAGACAATCAACTGAGGTGTGGTGTTGATAGGGACATTTGGTTACATTTAGATCCTTCTAAGGAGTAAGGTTTTGATTTTTGATCCTCAGCATTTGGGATAAAAGTAAAATTTTGAAGTTAGATGTGTTTTCCCAGCATGGGCAGATACATTTCCTATTGATTTCCAAAGATACGTGTCTGAAGAATAATACTTCTTTCAGCCTTGGGGGCAATTAGAAATCCAATGAGTTTATTTAACTACTGATGCTTTTCAATGACTGAAAAAAAATCATGTTGATTGTTTGTTTTTTGTTTTTTGTTTTTTGTTTTAATTTTTTTTGCAGGGCAATGTGACCTTTTCTTGCTCGGAACCACCAGTTGTTCCTATCACCTTTGTGAGCTCCAGTCGAAGCTACTTGCTGCTCCCTGGCACTGCTCAAATTGATGGTTTGTCAGTCAGCTTCCAGTTCCGAACATGGAATAAAGATGGCTTGCTTCTGTTCACCGAGCTCTCTGAAAACTCAGGACATCTCTTGGTTTACCTCCTTGGTGGGAGATTGATGCTACTTATTCAAAAGGAGACTGAGAACCCAGTGGAAATCACTGAAGGTGGTTATTTTTTTGGTTTACTTTCACTTTTCTCCTAAAACACAAAGGTTCAGCTCCATCGGATGAAAGGATTAAGCAATAAGGAAACACCAAATCTTCCTCTCTCTTTTAAACTTCCTCTTGCTTTCCAGTGGTAAAGCCAATCTGTACAGCTTGATCTAAGCTTGGAAAATTGGCATCCTGAAATCTCCAGACTCAATCTCACTGACAGCTAGCTGAGCCTCTATGTTCTTAAGCAGTCACACTCAATTTTCTTCAGTCAGGTCACATGAAGATCTTCCTGTTCCCATCTTCAGACTGTGCAGAAATCAGCTGGGACCCAGCTCAGCCACAGCATCTTTCCCCAGCAGAAGTTAAGGGATGCTCAGAGCTGATTTTCTTTCTCTGGCTGTAGCTTTGGACTCCCCCTTTTGCTACACTCAGAAGAGAGGCTGACCATGGGCTTCCTCTCTATACACTCCCTATTAGGCTTTCTTAGCCACTTTACCATTTGCTTTGCACAGTGAAGCTGATGGGATGCAAGAGGATTAAATAGGGCTGCCTCTCTGATTTAAATTTTGGGGGAATAATAATAATGATTATGATAATAATAGCAACAATAATAATATATTTTCTAAAAGAGCAGATGTTTAAAAACATGTAATATTAAAATATTCCCTGTAGAGACTAAAAGAGGGCAGATGTATCTATTAAAAGAAGCAGAGATAAAAAACTGACAGAGTTGTCAAAGCAGAGCTGTTCTGTATGCGTGCTTCATTCCCCTTTATGATAGAAAATGAGGCAGCCCTGCATCTATCCTTACTCATGTAGATTGCTACAGCCATAGCTTGCTGCCACTGAACACTGGAAACTGAGATTCCAGCCTTTATTGCAGTCCTAAATAAATTGTTGACAAATCTGAGACAATGTCAATATTTGGTTGGGTGTGTTTGTTTTTATGTAGTTCTGAAATCATGAGCCTGGGTCCAGCCTATCCAAAACATGCTAAACTGCTACTTGTGCATGTATGCAGAAAGTGCATGTGCTGTGTTCTGCAGATGTCAGGTACTCACAATAAACTCATACTTGCTCAAGAAGGGACCTATTTTTTCCCCCAAATGGGACCTATGTTCTTTTTTAATTGTTTCAAACCTCAGCAACATATTCCACTTTTCTAGTTGAAAAATCATCCATTTTTTTCTGGAAAACCAGGCTCTAATTCTATTGTAATTGTGCATGTGTTAACAGTCATTACTGAGTAAATAGTCTCATTTTGAAATTCATGATGAAATGGCTTTACACACACCTAACACCCTCTTTTTAAATTTTTGTTTTGAACTGTTCTCACACCTCTGTGTTCCTAAGTGCTTGTTTGTTTTCTCTGAAAGCAACATTAACAAAAATATTCTGTTAGGGTGAGGAGTAAATACTAGTTGTCTGTGCCTGATCTCAGTGACTTCAGCTTGATGGTAGTGTATTTTGAGCTGTAATTTAGGCTACTTTTGATCTGCACCTGTGTGTGGGTTCAGACGTTTGCCCAGTGGTTCTCATGGCTGTCAGAATAGAGAATGTGGAGTGGTATTTCAAGAGCCACACGATGCAGCACTGATTTTCAGAATAAGGAAACAAGACAGGTAATTTCCCACTTTGCAGGAGTGTCTGGAAGAGAAAGAGATTGCCCAATATATCCCTGAACCTTTAGAGGTTACTGGTCAGAGCAACAATCCCAATTCTCAGAACACCCATGTAGAAATCCAACTTCTGTACATCCATTAATAGTACTGTGTGCTCCACTGGTGCTGGAGGGTTTTAAGAAACAGAAATCCTATGGATACCTACTGGAATCAGTCAGTTTTCAGACTGGAGCCTGAGAACAGGCTGTGAGTGTCTCACTGAATCTAATCTTCTGCATGTGTTTAGTACCAGAAGCTCAATAGAGATCTCTGCACACTTCTGGACTTGAAGATAGACATAAACACCCCCAAAATGGTAACAGTGTGCTATCAGAAGGTGAAGGATTTGGAGAGCTTGATGAGTGCTTGCAGTAGTACAAGGTTAAATTAAAATGTGATGACCTAGTTAAATACTCTCACAACTTCCCTTTTCCTGGGCCTTTTCTTCTATGCCAGCTTGTTTCCAGAGGTGATGAGTTCTTTTCAGCGACAGTTTTCACTTTTTATAGCTCACCTGGTATTTGTGGTCACAAGTTGGAAGCAAAAGGGGTTTTGAAGAACACAGTTGTCTCCTGCACGTCTTTTTTTTTCACTCTGCACATGTTTTTTGCCAGGCACCAATCTCCACGATGGGCTTTGGCATTCTGTTAACATCAATGCCAGGAGGCATCGCATTACCCTGACGCTGGATAACGACGCTGCCACCGCCAGCCATGCAACCACTGCCTCAAGGATCTACTCTGGGAACAGCTACTATTTTGGAGGTAGGTTGTTTCAGGGAGGTTTTTGAGATGCCAATCCTCAGATGCTCACCACTGAGTTCTCCCCAGGTGCACTGTTTGCAGATAAGGCAAAGGTAGGGGCTGATTGAATTGCAGTGCATTCAGCACTATGGGCAGGTTGAGGGCTGTTGGTCAAGCCTGGCACAGACAGAACAAGCAGAACTGCAAGCAGAGCTGTAAAAGTGGTACTGGTAGTCAAACCTACATCTATCTGACAATATATGCAAAATCTACAAAGCTATATTAACCGTGTGTGTGTGGGGGGGGGGGGGGGTGGTCTGTGTTTTCT